>JASVER010000087.1:1239370-1321345 GCA_030449065.1 Oceanodroma leucorhoa
AAAGGAAAGGAAAGGAAAGGAAAGGAAAGGAAAGGAAAGGAAAGGAAAGGAAAGGAAAGGAAAGGAAAGGAAAGGAAAGGAAAGGAAAGGAAAGGTTGTTGTTAAATAAGGAAAAGTACATTGGTTTTGGTAATCAAGCAAACACAGAATGTTTTCCTTGACGATGCAATAGTGTGGGCCAAATCCCCAGTTGATATAAATCAGAACAGTCAGTGAAGCTGTGCAGATTTATACCAGCTATAATTCTGCCTGTTAAATTTTTACTTTCTGTTAAATTCAGAGGAATATAAACAAATAATTTAAAGCCACATGTATTTTTCAGCTTAGGAGGGGCAGCATGCATTCCTCTGTTCAGCCACCCAGGTCAACCGGAGGAAAGTGGCTCTTGGGCTTCGGATTGGTTTGCCTGGTTTTGGAGCTTGGAGAGAAGTGTGAGGAATGGAGATGAAGTTTTCCCACTGTCATCAGCTGGCACAAGGACGAGGCATTCATCACTGTACAAAATAATATGATCAAGTACACAATTTCCACTGTTATGCGACCTGAAGAAAATTTCAATAACCACTCTCATTTTCATACAATAAATCTTCATCTATTTTTACGGACTATAAAGAACACAGAATTGTAGCACAGATTCCTGCCTTGAGTATTTTCTGTTTACAAATCAGATTTTCTTTTGTTTCTGAGCCTGCTATTCCAGCAGAGAATCCTTTGTAAATGCCTAATCGCTTTGTAGGCCACACACTATTTGATCTTGGTGGTCTATGAAGAACAATAAAAGTAGACTTACAATAGCCTTCTTTAAATCGTGCTTGGCACTTGACCATGAACATGCATGTATTCTGAGGTTTCCATTTATTAAAAATCCAACGCTTTTTATTGAGCAAATTAATGGTTCAAAATCACAATGAAATACCACTATTACAGCTGATCTTACCTAGAAAAATATGGCACTAAACCTAACAAGAATGAACTGTTCTCTCTCCATTTTACATACGCTGCCGACATCCATATGTGGTGTTACAAAAACTGTCTTTGGCCTTTTTAGAAAAATCTTAATGTGTATTTAAATGAAAACATAAGTGGGCTACAATCCTCTGAAGTACTTTATTCAATTAACTCTTTTTTTTCTTTCCTCAGTAGAAAGATTTGAATTATTTTATATTGTTTTGCTCCCTGAAAGTCTCTAGTGTGATTACTATGATGATGCCATTTGTGCCACTCTGGGTACATTTATGTCGTATTTTTCATTTATAACTCCTTGATTCAGATTTTTATGATGAAACCATTAGGAGTCCAGTCCTGTAAAAAAGACTTAGACCCAGGTCCTGGAAAAACACATATACATATGCTTAACTTGACTGCTGAGAGTAGTGCTAGTAGCAAAATTAGGCGTGACTGTAAATGCAGTACTGTGGCTTTCTCTGTTTCAGTAGCCCTGCTAGCTGCAACAGGACAATCCAGCACACAAAACGAAGGTTGGGCATATTGTGTAGGTCCAAGGTTGAAGTTTTCTCTGGGATGAAACTATAAGATCTTAGTTCAAATGCAGCTGATCTTAAGAAAAAAATGGAAGCAAATTGTTTCAGCTGTTATTATGTCACACAAATGAAAGATACAGGAATGGTGTGATATTAGATGCCTTTTTTAGCTTACGAAACTTAAAAAAATATTTTTAAATTAAATTTTGCAGGTCATTAGTCTTTAAAAGGCAGAGAAGTGTTGAGGGCTATTTTGAAAATGCTATATAACTAATATTTTTTTCTAACTGGTCATTCATACACACGTACACTCACAACCTAATTTTAAAAATGATAAATTTCATAACTGCTCACAGATTGTTCTGTATATGCAGCAGCCAGATAGACATGAAACGCTGAAACAGATTTAATGGAGCAGTTGTAGTCTATTGGGGTTAAAAAATCTCATGTCTACAAGAATTTAAATATGCTTTTAAATAATAGCCCATAATAATTCAAAGAACTCCTATGCTGTATAGAAGAAATAGAATAGTTGATAATAGAAACTCAGCCAAGATATCATAAAGATATTTGGAGAACCTTGTAGCATGGGGGTTCGCAGGGTAGGGAATGATGCCATGGATAGCAGTGGCCCTTCCTTACCCAGGCTGTCCACTTGGCTTGCAGAGAGGCAATTCAGCGGCCAGATTTTGAGCCCCTTGCTCACATTCCTCTGTGGTTATTCATTCACATAATGAGCCCTATTAAAACCTAAGGCACTCCTTGGGAGAATAGCGTTTCTTGCCTGTGGGCAATGGGTTCTTGATTTGGCTCCAAGAAAGTGAGGTATAGCAACATTGCGCTGCCCAGCTGTGGTAAAGTGTTTTGGCAAATTGGCATATAGTTTTGGCAAATGAGACATGCTGAAAGGCATCCACTCCAGTACACTGCTTCCAAATTAGCACATTTATCATCTCTGTTTACCGAACAAATGTAGCAAACAGGGGGTCGTAATCCTTGCCAGCATTTTGGGATGCGTTTTTTGTATGTTAACAGTCTCATTTGCTCGTATTTTCTCCTTCTTGGTATATTATGTTATTTAATGACATACATTCTATATATTTTCTATACTCTTACATTTGGGTCCTGAGCTTGCTAATGAACACTCACACAAACATCTCCTTGATTACTAAGGCACTGGTCACAACAGTAAAGTTATTCATGAGTTTAAACTCATGAAGAACTGTGCCTGTAGGATTAGTGCCTTAATTTAATTTCCTTTTTTTGTTGTTTGTTTAATATTTAAAATTGATTTAAGTAGTTTTTGTCATTATGATTAAATACAGGTGAAGAGAAGCATTTTTGGGTACTTATCTTCCTTTCATCTTTATTAAAGTTTTTCCTTTATTGAACTGGAAAAATATTAAACTTTTCACCTTAGACAGCAGGTTGAAGTATGACAGTGTAATCCAGATGGGAAACACAGGAAGACTTGGATAAAAGAAAATGAACTGCAAAGGGGCTCAAGCTGACAAAGTTGACAATGCTGTAATACTACCTTCGATTCAGTCTCGAGCTGTTTGTTTTTGCAATGAACACAAGTTTCCATTATAACATTTGCCTGTATGAAAAACTATAGCAAGATTTTGGTTTCCATGGTGACACTTCTCTTTTTCATACATATTTATCATTAAAAAGCAGGAAGCCCACCCTTTTCTATCTGAGAATGTTACTTTTAGCACTTAATAATTGAAGGTAAAGCTGATTTATTTTTTATGTCAGGGTGTCTTACACACATTGCTCTATCAGTGAAAACTCCTGCAGTATTACAGTCATTTGTTGTAAGTAAGTAGTTTATTCCATACATTACTTCAGGAAAACATTTCCAGGTTTTAAAACTGGAGAGCAGCCTGCCTTTCCTCCCCCCAGTTTCAGTTGGCACCACAGGGTATCAGGGCTAAGCTTTCAAACTGTTTCAGAGCACACACTGCTCCACACAAAAAGCTTTCAGCTACATTAATATGACATGCAAGAGACGCAACATTTCTGGTTCTTGCCAATGACCAGAGAATACTTGGAAGAGTAAAATATTTTATGAAATTAACCTTTTTGGAAACAGAAATGCTCTGTCTTTACCTGGCTGGCAATCCTTTGCATTTACACAGCAGCATTGCTATTTTTTCCTTCTCCACAACAGAGATGAAACTAATAAATAAACTAGGATGGCCACTGTGTCAGTTTTCCTATTCTTCAAACCCATACTTCAGCTGGCAATTTGCTAACATTTCTCCAGTGAAAAAAGTTAGAAACTCAATCCAAAACAATTTTTCCATTCTCAGGTTCCCAAGCTGATGYCTTTTATTAGCAGAGCTTTGTATGGTGGAGGAAAGATACCCTGGTGAAATATGTTGTCTAATTAGTTTTGAATCTAAAAGCACCGAGGATATGTGACATAATTAAATATACAAATGCTACTTGAACCTAAACAATTCTTACAGAAATTGAGGTAACTTCAGAATGATACATTCAGAAATGTATTAAGCGGCAATGAGCAAGTGCACTATATATACTATCTGCAGTGGGTCAGTCACCTTAAGTGCCTCAGTGTGTCCTTAGTATTTTCAGTATTCTGCATGTTTCCCAGTGTTTCCCAGCATAACTGAAAAAAGGATCCTGTAAATCCATTATAAACTGGTGCCGTAAATCCAGGCTGAGATGTTTGGCCAAACTAGTGGAACAGACTCTGATTTGGGATACAGTTACTATGTATTTATGGTGATAAGTATGGTATAAAAATGCAGGTATTTTTTAACTCAATGGCTGGGAGTCATTACAGCATTACTCAAGTCAATGTGTATTGTAAGTACAATGCAACTGGAGATGAGTATCAGAAAAACGACGATTAAAAAATCCTTAGGAAGAGTTGTTTCATTTGAAAAATCATGGGTACTTCTGTTACTGTTTTCCTTCTGGCTTAAATCCAGACTACGCCGTTTGGCCAGCAGAACTGAGCTGMGCCATGACTTAGGCACCACCAGCGTAAGAAAGTGGTGTGCACAGTGAGGGCTCCTCGCCGTGAGGGGAAGGGGCACGGCGAGCACGGCAGGTTCTCCAGTCAAGGGCCCATTTCACCACCTCACGTCAACTCCTTCAGACCTCTGGGGATGGGAGATACATGTGGATGAGAAGACAAGCAGCAATGCAGTGCTGACGTGTCTGCACTGCACAGATGGAACCGTGCTGTTTGCATGGAAGTGAAGGGTGATGGGACACCTTTGTTTTTCTTCTCGAACATCTCCTTCCAGGTGTAGGGTGCTGGGGGGAGCTGCTCTCTGTGAGTGGCCTCTGTGAGGACCCTGTCCCCTGATGGTGCAGCTCCTCTGAGAGACTGTGGTTTCCCCTTGTTTGGGAGACCAGATATTCTTATTTAAGAATTTTTTTTGTTTGTGTTTTTTTCTTCTTTTTTTTTGGGGCGGGGTTGAGCAGAATTTGTATACAGCTATGCATTTAGGAGTAAAGACATAAAAACTATTAGAAAAATAGATCAAACATTAGATTTACGTTACAGTAAACAGACAGCTAGATAGCTAAATAGATGCATGGATATGTAGTTCCCACCTACATTAGTGGTAATGTATTGGTGGGCATGAAGCAGTAAGAAATATCAATAAACTTATTAATATAGGACAGGCCAAACACAGGATTTTATATATATGTGTGTGTGTATAAAAACTGTGGAATTTGTACATATGTAAAGTCAGCAGTTGAGGTTTTTGAAAGCAGTATCTACGTTAAATTTTATAAAATATTTCTGAACTATTCAATGTTTTTAGTTTAACTTTCTCCATCCTTTGTTTTCATACAACCCAATAAAGACAATTTTTTTTCTTTCTGGTAACTTGGTTGCTCACACCACATGCAGCTGGTTCGGCCTAGGCCTTGGCCTTTTCTTCTGGATTTATTTATCTTCCATTGTAGAGCAGAGGTGGTCTTTCATATATGCACTAATAATGTTTACATTTCTAAAATGGAACACAGACTTTCTCTTGAGGTAAAAGATCACAAGGTCAAGGAAACTCAGAGATTAGATCTTCTGCCTAAGCAGACTGCAATATAGTAAAACTTTGGAGATCTTGCTCGGTAATGCAAATACCCTGCTTCAGAGCCAGAGGCCAAGGCCTTCTGTGAACCAGCATTTTTGTTAAGCTTGCCTTCTAAAATGTCTCTTAATTACCCACTCACACCAGTGAAACCCCAACCAACCTAACTAGCAATTGGGAGCATTAGCGTATTTCAGCTTAGTGCTCTAGCCTCAGCATGACCCAGCCCTGGTAGTGAGGAATGCCAATCTGCCTGCTGCCCACTCACACCTCCTGCCCACTGCTAATGGAAGTGCATTGGTGGCAATGAAATAACAAGATATGTTAATAAACTCACTAGTAGTATAGGCAGGTCAAACACATAAAGGTGATTTTTAGTAGAACAAATGCACCTATCAACAGCTTTGAAATGAAGAAAGGGAAAGTCAACATCTTGGAGACCGGGCTGTTTGGGTAGCAATGTCCCTAAACAATTAGTCTGACATGCTGCAAAAAATCTCTAGAGGTAGGTTAACTCATGAGTTTTGAATTAATTGGTGGTTACGTTTAATTCATTCAGATACGGTGAGACTAAATTAGTAAAAATACTTGGGATAATGTTTAAGCAGATTTTCCTAGGAAGACTTTTTGCCCTGCATAAACGTTGAGCATCATCTCCATGATGTGCATCCCGTTTCCACAAGCAATCCAAGTATACCTCTTGTTTTCCTCTCAGCCCCCATGGTGTGCTTTAGGATGGAAACTCGTAGGCCTTGCTCAGCCCAGTTTAGATTTTGTGCCTGTGCCTAAGTCAAGAAATCGAGTTTAACTTTCTCTGTTGGACTGTTGTATCTGTAATAGTTTAAGACTATAAGAGAGGCAAAGAAAATGGGAGGGGTAATATCTGTTATTAGAGAATCTAAGATAGTTGAAAGACACAGAGGATCTAGAATAATTTCTGCTATTTTTACTTGCTTTCTTTCAAAAAAAACCAACCATGGAAATATAAAAAAAGTTTCAGCAGAAAAAGATTTGCCTAAATTATCAGCTTTTTGACTAAAGTATTTTGGCATTTTTGATCTAAAATACTTTTTCTAGTTTGTCAGCCAGAAACAATTGTTTGTTTTGGGCAGTATCAATCTGCTTCATATTTTGAGTGCCTCATGGGAATGGTAGTTCTCAGACTCTTACACTCTCCTTGTTTCCTTGGTCATGCTTCACAGTCAAACCACGACTCTCATGGTCAGCAGTGGCCACTCCCTAGTAATGAATTACTACAATGTTCAAGGAAGAGAATATGTACATTCCCCTACTTGCAAAAAACCCCTGTTGCTGGGCTTTGTGTAGGAATTTTTGTTGCAATCCTGAGAAAGGAAAACATTTCCTTTCCTGTGGTTAAGTCTGCAAAACTACTTGCCTGTTCCCCTGCAACTTCCCTCTCCCTCTTTCCAGAAAGATCCTTCTTTGTCTTGCAAGGTGCTGTGTGTTTTGTGTGGTCCTTTTATATCCCTGAAATCTAAAAGCACCTTTCTTTTGTACTGAAACACATGTAAAGGATAGTGTGTGTGTATGTTCCAGTTGTATAACTCTATACAGATCACAGAGGTGTCATCCAAACTTGCAGCCATTCATTGGCTAAACAGGAGAAAGTGGCTTCTATAAATGGTGAATGAAATGGGGACTATTAACCTTCCTGGGACCAAGTCCGTTGGTACAGAATGTGTGCAGCCCACCGGAGATGAGAAAGATAGGATGGATGCCTGAGCAGAACCAGAGACATTTATTTAGTTGCAACCATGATGAAAATAGAGCCAAAATCAGTGACTGCAAACCCAGACAACTTCAGGCTAGAGTTCTGATTCCAGACAGTTTCTAAAAATAACATGAAAGCTGTGGTGAAAACTGATAAAAGCTTGGAAATACCAAGCTACAGCTGGTCACCGCGCTTGATTCACTGCTATATTAAAGCCCCTTTAAACGTCTTTGGCAGGGCAAAGAGTCTTTAAAGTGAGTGTGAATTATATGGTTAAATACTTGCAGCTGATTTATCATAACTTGTGTTGCTGTATAGGGTTATGGAAATATATGTTGTCTAGTCCTATTTTCCTGAGCTGTGCAGGTCTAAGGAACTCATGTGTTTGCAGGATAGCTGCAGCTGGAATACACAGAATGCAGCATGGTGTGGGATGCTCAAGCTCAAAACAAAAGCTCATACTTCTCAGTATAGGGGACTGTAATACACTAAATTATATCAACATTTAAATTAAATTATTTGGATTAAGTAAAAGTCAAAAATGTTAGTAAAATTTTAGACCGCATTCTATGTAGGTTTCTGTATCTGGCTACAATAATTGTACATATATAAGTAAAATTCAAGACATACATATATCATACTCTTCAGAGAGCTCTTTTTTAAAGATGGTAAAAGCCTAAAGTTCACTCTGTAAATACCATCTAATTAAATGATTTCACCTTAGTTTTAACATCATTATGCAAAATGCCCAGACAATGTTTTTCTCTGGGTTCCACCTAATCCAGCTGAATCTGTTTTAAATAGCTATAACTGGTGATTTTCTGGATCAAGAGTCTTACTCAGATCAATGACAGTAGCTTGTGTATATTGATTACCAACCACGCCTATGAAAATATAGTTTGTTACCTCGGGAATGATAGTGGAATGAACAAGCTAACTCCAAATTGGAAGGGGATCAATGTGTTGCGTGTAGATAAAAAGAAGCATGTTACCTGAGAGAGCATCAATTTTTTATGGACTGTGGACAAAACACAAAAGAAAAAGGAATTTACTAGGTCAGACGCTTAATTACTGAGGTCCTGTATTATTTTCTTCTAGCAAAAGAGTAAACCAAGTTCATTTTTCAGTCATAGAGAAGGAGGAAACTCTCTAAACCATGCTGAAACATATGGGGCATATGCATTAAAAGTAAAGATACATGCTGTGGTATTACAATCATATTTAATGGTTTAGAAAGAGACTAGTGTATCATCTTATAATAAGTACTCCTGGGCAGACATGCTAAGCCACCCAGGGGTGAACAGCTTATGCATATAAACATCCCAAATGTGTTCAGGCCTCCAGGAGAAGCTCACTTCTCCTCTTTTCCTCAGATGTATGAAATTAGGAGCAAAGTATATTATATTCAAAAAGTACACCAAATTAAAAAAGTATATCATATTGGAATTGTATTCACAAACATTATTCCTTGAAAGCACATATTTCAGGATATTTCTTCTCTTACTCCAGGTGGATTGGCAGATCATGGCAGATCAGCGTTTTTGCTGTAAGTGTGCAACGGAAGAGAGATTCAGTCCACAACTCAGCAGCACTTATTGCAGTTTCAGGGAGGACGAGATCTTCTTCAAGGGAAAGGGACGTGAAGGACAAAGTACACATTGTGCAGAGCTGCTCTGCTGAAGTGCAGAGCAACCCAGAGGCAGAGGAAATGGGTTTGCCAAGCAGAGGAGCTGCAGTTGTCCTGGAGCCATGGAGGATCATGAGGAGGATCCTCTATCTCTGCAGACAGGTCCATGCTGCCAGCTGGCTCTGGGTGGTGACTGGGAAAACCTGCTGCTTGCTCTGTAGCAAAGGTGAGAGGAGGATCTGTGGCCTTTTGACTCTCTTGGTTGCCCTTTCTGGTATGCAGTTGGCAAACACCCATGTGTTAGGCTATGCTACTAGACTCAGAAGAAAGTAATTCTTCCTTCTTTTGTGGCACTAATGTGAGTACTAATCTACAGGGACTTAGCTTATCCACCAAAATCCCAATTCCCTGATGCACTCCAGACCTACCTAGTGGGATCTGTAGGAAGCTACTCAAGTCTAAAGTAACACGATCTTTATGTGGTGCTTTAATGTTGAGGAAAAATAATGCAGGTATTGTAATCAGTGAAGAAGAATGGTGAACTGCAAAAGAGTCTAAGTTGTTAGCCTGTTTTTCATTACTTTTCTACCTGATCTCCACCCTATGAAATTTCCATAGCATTTCTTTCCCGTTGCGGTGTTGTGAAATGTATGGAAAATACTGGCAAAAGATCTGTTTTCTGATTCTAGCATGAGTATTCAATATTTTTTCCCCTCCAAATAGAAAAGGGGAAGGGAAGGGAAGGGAAGGGAAGGGAAGGGAAGGGAAGGGAAGGGAAGGGAAGGGAAGAGGAGGGAAGAGGAGGCCAGGGGAGGGAAAAGCTTTCCAGAGTGAAATTAGGAATATTGACTGTTCTCTGAGCCAAAGGTAAAAGATAAAAAAGAAAATATTTTATTAATTCCACATTTTTATTTGCTCCTGTGATTTTGGGACCCCGCTTGTGGTATTTTAATTCATTTGGGAATTTGGCAATAATCAGTGAAATTATAAGTGTTACTAAAATCAGGAGAAATTGCATAGTTTTCAGTCCCATTAGCTTGAAGGATTTCCACTCTATGAGCTGACATAATCCTAAACAGCCTTCACCTCTTCTCAGATTTGCTTTTGACAGTGACAGAGTAAATAGAGAAAACAAATGAATACAGGTTTTCTACTTTGCTGGGGAAGAGTACCATGTAGCCACAGAGTTTGCAGATTATTCACTACCGCTTCAAATAAACAATCTTCCACGGTGTTACTCCCCTAAAATATTTTTGGATGGATGAAACAAGTCAACTACATTCATCCACTGATAGAAAAGCATGAGAAGCTGAAAAYACAAGTAGTACTGTGGCTCAGAGAATTTATAGCTTAAAGTAAACAAGTTAGCTCCAATGTTAATCCTTTATTTGTTTTTAAAAATTGAAGAAGGTCATAAAAACAACTCACAAAGAAGAATTTGGCACCTGAGCATATTGAAGAAGTGAGATCCTCATCAGAAAAGAAAGAAGTGTTGATATTAGTCAGCTAAACTGGATTCATGCTGTTTTCTGCTTCTGCTGCTGTTGTTTTTACTTTGCTTCCAAACATTAGACAAATGCTAGCTTTCTGCTTTGTTTCAAGTAAGATGATTAAATGTAGACGCTGGCCAGCTTGCAAAAACAAAAGATTGTCCCAAAGAATTAGAACCCTTATTATATGGTTCAGATTTTAAATCAAAATTAACAAATAAGACTGTCACGCTATTGTATATGAACCATAGGGCAATTTTTACATGTATAAACACTGATTAGCATTTCACTTCAATTTGTTAATTTAATTAGGCATTTTCAGAAATTTTAAATATTGTTTGAGTAGAACTCTTGTATTTAAAGCTTTTATAKGAAGGTCACATGGGCAAATCTTGTTTTGCCAGGTGGACTGTCTACAGTGTACAGAGTCTTGATAAAAACCAGCTGCAATTGCCTGATACTGGTTAAGACTCAAAAATCAGACTGTGCAAACAAATATATCTTGGCCCTAGATACTTGCCACATCTGCCAACAATTAGTTATATATCAGGACTGGAAAGGGGCACAGAATAAACAAGATCTGATTTCAGAATAAGCAAATAAACAAGGAGCTCTGCATCATTATTCATCAAGTGGATGTGGAATTACCTAAGTTGTAGGCTTAGGTTCAGAGCTGTCAATCCTTGAGGTTTAGCTAAAAGTATTAGGTAACAAAAGATCTGATTGACAAATACTTTGCAGATGCTCTGGAAACATGTTATCCCACCTGCTTGCCTGCTCAAGAGTGCCACCCAAACACTCAGCCAGGGTGCTGCTTCTGGGGGACAGATGCTAGGGACGAACTGGCTGTGGCAGCAGAAAGACCCATTTCTGAAGAGCATCTTATTACGATTATTAGGGTTTCTACAAATAGTGGTGTCATTATGCCACTGGTGTGGTGAGATATGTRTCTGTTCAGAATTAGGCAAGAATCTAAAACAAATGAATGCTAACATTTTGGACTGAAAGGTAGTTTTTAAACCGAAGTGTTTTATGAGGATTGAAGGAGGGAGGGAAGCTGAGACTCAGTGAAAATACTGAGGTTTCCTGGCTTGCAAAGTTAAGTTGCTGTGTAAAGAAACCATGAATCCTGACTCTCATCTTGCAGGCAAACTGTTCCAAGTTTTGAAGATTTTCCAAAACATTTTGACCTGTTTCTGGAGAGCATGAAAATGAAACAATGTTGAGTTTCTGCAAGAAAGAAGCATTTAATAACAATAAAATTGACAAATAATAGGCCACGTTTACTTTACTATCTAGACAAAGCAAGTCTTTCTGATATCGTGTTTCACTTGAAAGATTGTATTCAATTAAAATCAAAGCAGGAAAGGAATTTTATTGCCTGCATGTAACATGGGATATGATATAATGACCTTCATTCAAACTCCCAATCATTAAAACTCTCTAACTGGTGACCAGGGAGGACTTCAAATTCAGGTCCAATAGCTGCAAAATATGAATAAAAGTTATAGCTTAATTGAATCAGTGATTCTAAATCTTAATACACAAATGGCATGAGAAAATCAGGTGCATGGAAAAATAAGTTTTCGCTCTAATGTATTACATTTTATTTCGAATAATTCTTCAGCTGAGTTGTGCTGGGTAAAAGATAGTAAGACACTGCACAGTGTCAGGTCTCTCTGATACCCCAATTTTATTCTCTCTAATGAACCCTCTGATGGTTGGCAACAGCAGTAACCTGCCAACATCAAAGAAAGAGCTACTGCTCTCTTGTGCAATGCAATTTCTATAGTGGACCAGGTCCAGAGCTCTATTATGCCAGAGCAAATCAAGAGTAAGTATCCTTCTGAGACCTGATCTGAATGGCATATGAGAAAAGGCATTTTTGTGTCTATGGAATGGGAATTAATAACCATGTTTTTTTCATTACTAGATTGATAATGGTCATATAATCACACATTCAAGGACCCTGATCACATATTCCACTGAAATCAGCTTCAAGATTTCCACTGATTCTGGCCAGCTTTCAGTCAGGCTTGCAGAGAGCAAACAGGCGGAGGTGAGTAGGGTATAAGTTATTTTTCCTAAGCTTTGGGGAAATCAATTTTATTCAGAGTATCTCTGAATTAGGACACAGGCCTTAAAGGGGCCTCAAAAATAATTTCCTGTCCTTTTGTACAATGTCAGAGTCAACGCAGAAGCTCATAATGACCTATTTAGATTTTATGGGATAACCAGGCTTAAGGGTTGCAATCATTTTGTTTTCTCATGGATCAGAAAGAAGAACATGTCCTGGTCAATAATACTGCAGTCATGTTCAAAAGAAAAACTAAGAGCTTTCCTCAGAAACACAAGTTTCAGAGAGGGGGATATGATACCTCTCCTCCACACCTCAGGTTGCTGTGTTTAAAGTTCAGATCTCACAAGGAGATGAAGCAGAGTAAAACCTGAATTCTGAGCTTACCTCGCACTGCCTTAGAAGTCTCATATATACAATGGAATATTTTGTCTGAGTTAATTAAAAAACACTCTTTTCATCTTAATAACTATATTTAACCAACTCGGTTGAAAGTTGCTTAAAAATCAGAAATTGGAAAGGAGCTCATTAAGAAGTGAATTAGCATTTCACTGATTTGAGTTTAATATGATTGCATTTATACAGTACAGAAAAATTACCACTTTATTAGAAGTGATTTGTATACTTAACTGCTGTATGAATTCACCTTTGATGTATTGGAATAACATTTATATCAACTGTTAAGTATTATAAGGTAATTAGTTCTGCTCTGTTCCTCTTCTAAACAGTGAGTTATTAGATGCATGTGATATGATACAAGTCTTATGATTTGTGGCCCAAAAAACCTCCATGTTTCTATTGGGATATGTCTCTGTAGTGGCTTATCCTTATTTCAAGGAAATGATTGCTTTAACAGAAGTCTTATAAACCTAATGTTGATCTGACAGGACACAAAGCCTTCTTTTTCTCTCTAACCGGTCAAGAATCTGGAAACTGTCTTCAAGAAGCTTGGCATGGTGTTTCTACCAGGGAAGACATTGCAGCTGAGCGACAGGGTGGTCAGAAGCTGTCCCAACACCTGCTGCCCCAGGGAAGTTCTTCTCTGACTTTCATGTCCTAAAATAAAAGTATGATAGGAAAAAGAAAAGTATAAACATATATTGCATATATCTAGAGGATATGTGATCAGCTTTGCGTTCTGGTCCTTCCTGATGCTTGCAAATGCAGAGGAGTATTTTTAACTACATTTCAGAGTCACCAGCTGTCCTCTTATTCAGAAATCCAAGTGGTGCTAGAGCAAAGTGCTCCAGACTGATGCAAACGTGCCTTTTAAAGTGGAACTGGGATTCTGCCTTGAGTCCTACTGTCTTTCATCTCAGGGCCACAAGATCTTTCTGTACATTCGAAGCGAAGAAGGAAGGAAGGAAAGAAGGGAGAGAGGAAGGGAGYGAGGGATGAAAGGAGGGAAGGAAGCTGGAAGAGAAAGAGGGAGGGAGGGAAAGAAATAGAAAACATTTCACAATACTTTTGCTCTTCGTCTGAACTACTAGGAAAAGACAGAACAGATTCAGCAGATTCTCTTCTGAGATTGTCTGTCTAAAAATCCATTATGAATGACACAAGCAAAAACCAATTGTTACTACAAAGATGTTGTATGCTTTTCCCTTTGAACAATGTTTCAGTGACTTAAAGGGATACTCCCCTTCATGTCTATGCTTAGGGACCTTGAAAGGTGCTCAGCAGTCACTCTTAATCTTAGGTGAAGTTCGTGCAGAAGAGCACACTTCCCAAATAATCTTCCAAAAGTATGTTTTAGTCTTAATTTACAAGGGCTTGAGACACTAGAAGCTGATGTCTGTGCCCATTCACTTTTTGTTTCCCTTAAAATGTAATCTAAACATTGCCAGATTTCATTTGCATCGTATTAATTTAGCATGTGCCTACTTTATAAAGAAATGTGATTGGGAATAGTAATTCATTCCCGCAAGCCATGCAAAAAATTAAATTTTTAAAAGCATTCAATCCTCAACAATGTTTAGCCAGTTTCAGAAAGACAATTTACGGAGAAACCCCAATCTGTTACTTCTCATCTGAGCCAACGTTTCCCTTTTCTTTCCAAGACCTATCTTTTTAAAAGCAGCTAGAAGCATGATCAGCTGCAATTGCTACCATATTCTGCACACAGCAAAGTTTGGTGTTGTTTTAAATGGTGGTTTTGTCCCAGTCTTGCAAGAAGAAGAGAAAGCACCAGGGGTATTATCTAACTAGACGACGAGTCTCCCTCCTAGATTCTGTAAAACTCCTATTGGTCTGTCTAGGCACCCATAGCACATATGCCTCTGAGCATCCCTTTTAGTTGTTTAAAAAGAGGTAAAGACCCCCGATTTCTGTTAGCTTTTTTCTCAGTCTTGAGGCTGTTGATGAGTTTGTGGTGTGTCTGTGTGCATTATTCAGGTATGGATGCATACTTGTGTAAAATAATGGGTTCATTAAGGACAGCTGAATTGAAAAAGTATGTGCACTTTGTTCTAAAAAAATATCTTTATTTCCATGATTATTGTGAATGAATTCACAGGAACTTTCATGATCCCTTAAGAGCTCAGTTTCCTGGGCTTGCAAGCCTCTGTTTGTAAGATGAGAGCTTTATTTCTGAAGGGGAACGCAGAAATATGTGGTAACTATTGCCACATACCTGAAGGAGTCTGTGACTATCAGGATGGGCATTTCTCTTTGAATTTTGTCTTAGGATGGAGAGGCCCAGCATGCAAAGAAGATCACCGGTTGTGTTCACAGTGAACTGTGTTGCCAAAAAATGGGCTGCTGCCTTCTGCAGCAAGAGACTCTTCGTGGAGAGAACTGTCATTTTCTGCCTGGCTCTTAAGGGTTGGTATAGCAAAGTCTATGGGGTTATTGTGCGCCCCATTCTATGGCAGGTTCAAACACAAGGTTTACCACGAGGTTCAAATTTCCAGTAATAATAAAGGGGACGCGTGTATATATATAATAATGTAAAAATCTCAGTAGCCATCCGTGGTGAGTATTCTGAGGGCGAAGATGATTAACTAAATCTAAGGCATATTCCTTCAGTAGCGAGATATGTTACAGAAGAAGCAAATGCTTGTGCCTTTCTATGAGTTTCTCTCTTAGTAACACTATCAGGCCCAATAAGAAGAAAAAATCTCTGTGTAAAGAATGAACAGCTTTCTCCCTCCCCTTTCGTCACTGTCCAAACCATTTTTTCCTATTTAAATATGAAAAAGCAAAGCTCTGAATACATTATAAGAGAAGGTGTTGAAAGAAGATTAATAAAATGTGTGTCATCTTTTGCATTCATGGTTTCTATTACAGAGGGACCCGGAAAGACTGTAGTGCACACCTCTGTCATCTTTTCCCTAGACATAAAATAGTAAGGAAGGCATAGATTAGAACCGAACATACTTCGATTCTTGTCACGCGCATAAAAATGTATGTGGATGACATAGCACTGCTTAGAGTAAATCTGTTACAGAGATAACTCTCCTGTCTCATACTGATTTCAGTTCTACTTGTTACTGGTTTAGTGATAATAGATGTGTGTTAAATGGAAATAAGTCAAGGTCATGGTTTTGGAGCATCAGTGACATTCATCAGCCTGAGTCCATCTTCCAATATCTTCTCTGACTTGTACTAAAACTTTTTTTTTTCAGACGACTTCTGTGAAGAATTCTTATAGTGTTCTAGCAGTATACTCCTGTATGATAGTCAGAGCCCCTTACTAGGGAAATTATAGTACCTGTCAAATTGATGTTCAAACACTACTGTGCTTCTGTGGGATAGTTTTCATTTGCTTTGTTATTTTTTGTTTCCAAAGGGAAAGACATATTTGTATCAAGTTGAGCTAAAGATATTTATTATCACAGTATGTTAAGTAAAACAGCCGGAGAAGACTGATTATTGGCTGAATATTTTGCAATCAGTGTACAGTCTCAGAATGAAACATCCTTTTTTCTCTTTTCAATTCTTTGTAAAGCCATTTGTAATAACCTTGTTTACTGAAAAGCATATGCCGACAATTACTAGTGTGATAATGTACTATTAATGTAACTAAGCTCAAAACAGTCACATGTTTAGCTCTTTCTTCAGTTGTGGGCTGCTTTGTTTAGGACATGGATGGGAGCTGACTGCTGCGTCTGTGCACAACCAGCTCTCTGGAGTTGCCCACTTGTCTTTGGAAGCCTCACTGCTTTTTCAGCTTGGCTGGGCTGGAGGTAAAAATATTTGCTGGTTGATGCTTGGGCAATGAAATGACTGTGTTTCACCGAAATGTGTTGAAAAAGTAGCAATGGTGGATATTCCAAGTTCATTGCTTCAGTCAAAATACTCCTGGTTCTGAATTTGCTTTGCTTGTTCTGGACCTGTCGCCTCCTATATGTCGGATTAGGAACTCAGGAGGTTTCATTCTGCTCTTCAATCTCATTAGCATATGTATGGAGTCATTTGAGCTTTATTTTATAGATACAGGCTATTTAATTCGGCTTGATTCTTTTATTCTTCTAAAAGACATTAACAAGACTTCACATTTGGAAATTATACAAAATTAAGAGGTGCTGCAAGTAACTGTGAGGACAGAAAAATAATATGGGGGCTGCGGATGCTGGTAATATGCAGCGAAAATAAGTTCACATAGGTGAGAATCAAAGCAGAAAAATGCAGAATAACATATTATAGGATGAAGATAATATGAAATAGAGATATTCACCTGGAGGATAATACTCGAAAAGCTGCTGGGTCACAAGGACGTACTGTGAGATAGTACAGCAAACTGGTTGAACTTACAACGTGGCACAATGGAAAAAAAAAATTCCAAAGCATAGTTGTTGCAGTGAAACTGTTTTTGATAGAAGAAAATCCTTATTTGCCCTTTTGCGTCTGCAGAATATCTTGAAGCAAAGTCACTGTCTTTTGTTAAGTATTTTATTCTACCCCAATTAAAACCTCAGATTTTCCACAAAAGAGGATCTTTATAGTACTCTACATAAGAAAAGGAATAAAACACGTATCATTGTACTTCCTGCCATCATGTATGGCTTCTGCTCTTCTGAGACTTTTTAACTGCTTTGTTTGCTTATGCAATAAAGGTCTTATCAAGGATTTCTCGAAGACAGAAGTCCTAGTTTATCACTTTCTAAAGTCCAGCCTGAATCAGCATAAAGCAGATGGTTTTAACCTTATTATCTTGTTGTTCTGAATGTAAGGTGCAATATACAGCCGGCCCAGCATGATCCCTCTATAGTCTCTGTATAGCATCCAACAAATGTGAGAGATGACCTTATAGTATGAATTTGTTAATTTGATTTTTTTTCCTTTTTTTTAAATCTTAACAGGGAAAATGGTCTTGCGAACTGATTTAGTTTTGCCAGATCTGATCTGATTTACAGCTGCAATCAGATGAGATACTTTCCTGACAGAAGAAAAGGTGAATACTTCCCTTCAATATGATTCATTTGGGCCTGCAATGGAGAAGTAGAAATCAGGTCAGCAATAAAAAATGTCAAGCTATTTCACATACAGGAGTCTACAAAAGTAATGATCAAAATGAGGTCACTGAATTATCTGATTCTGAAAAAAATTTTATTTGTCTGCATGCACTGGAGCTGGAGGGTCATAGTTACTGAGATGAGAGCAGAAATGAATATGTCTCGAGACCATGAGAAGCACTTGAACTTGTAGCTGCTGTGATCTTTGATTTTGGAATATTCTTCTTGAAAGTGATACTTCAAGGATTGGCAACAGAACTTCTAACTAAAATGACCGATTGTTTCTTTGACAAAATTCTGTTTATTTCTCCTCCCACAGGCATTAATTCTGAGAATTTCTTTATGGGTCCTGTCAAGAATGCAGTTATTTTTGAGGCATCTGTTGATGCTGTGTGCTCCAGTTTGAACACTCTCTGAGCAATGCTTTTGCTAGAGTATTAAATAGTCTGAAAAGGACTGTGAAAAAAATTTGGATGTGAATTAAACTCTCAAAAAACCACATTTGCAGTCTTTTAATTCTTCATCAGTGCAAGTGAAAATGTCTGTCCCAGCTGTCATGACTCACGTATTCCATTATTTTAAAAATGGTGTGTGACTTCTGACATCGTGGTACTTTTGTGCTGCTATGAGTGGGTAGATGGAAAAGAAATTTAAACACCTTTACTGAGGTTTAGCTGTTAACTTTTGATGAGCCACTTTCCTCCTGCATCCTGAATGCAGGGACAACCAAGAAATCTCACCAAGTGGTTTTGAGTCGTCCATAGTCCCACGACATGGTGAAACACAACTGTTCCCATCAGAGAGGTTCCTGTGTGCAGGGATAGTCTTCTTCAGAAGAGAGCAATGGAAGAGGCTCGGGCAAGTGTTCCCAATATCATAGCCCCAGGTTTTCCACTCCCTGCTGAAAGGCAGGGAAGCATGTGTTATGTATGGAGCCACTATGTATCTTCTCTGAATATGCCACCTTTTAAAATACAAAAGTACTTTCGGTACATTAAGGAAAACACCTTGAGAAAGCACACAAGCTCACTGAACCAGCTGTTCCTCACTGTTCGCATTTTGGATCCTGCTTGTGTTCCTCTGCACAGTTGCGAATGATGCACATGTTAGCAAATCAGACCTTCAGAAAGTGAGTTGAAGGCAGTGATGATGCATGAATGAGTCAGTGGCACGAAGTTTCGTCGCTGCTGTACGTTAGTGAATACGCAGGAATTTGTTACCTTTTGGTAACTTGTTCATGTGTCTAGGAACGTCATCTTTCATTTGAACTATTTGAATTTAAAGGCACTCCTCTGAGCTCCATACTATTATCTAAAACTAAGAGCAGAACTGGGGTCCCGATGCCTATTAAATGTAGAATGTGTTTGTTTTTGTTTTCTTTCCTCATGGGGACTGTAATGAGGTATTACTTATCCTTCAGATGGGTCAGTGCAAAGACAGGTGATCATTTCCCTAGAACAACAAATTACGGAATTTAGGGCCCAATTTGAAGCCAATTAAAAGGTCGAATGTGATTTTGATTTCTTTTTTTTTATTAGTGTAACTTTAATGACTCTAGTGGAGTGGTTCCTAATTTAAATGAGAAAGGAATGAAGCCAACAGCTCTGTTAGAGGAAATAGATTTGAATCACCTGGCCTTGTTAGCCACTTTCTCTACTCTGAGGCCCTTGCCTTCACTGACTTCTGAACTTCTTGGCTTCACTCTAAGTCCTTCTTTCAACAGTCACAGCTTTGAGATGAAAGATTGATCCAGACTTGCTCGCCAGGCTCCCTCAACTTCCATGGAATTGATTTGTATTATCACATACCAGAACAGAAAAATAGGTAAATTGAATGTGTTATTAAGTGATCAAAGCATGAAGTTTAAAATATTATTGCTAGGCTACTTGCAGGTCACCTTCAAAGGACAGGAACAAGCACTTTAAGAAGGAGCACATGAAGTGGAGCGATTATTTTACTGAATATAAAGCCTTTTACTACAACACATTCTTCCTTTTTATTTAATTTTCAGTGTGTTAAACAGCCTTAATTGCAGTGGAGGTGACCTACTGTGGGCAAAATGGTGAAACCACTGCATTTAGACATGAAAATTCAGGTTTTAGATTAGAAGAAAGAACCACTTCCATCAATACTAAAAAACATAGTCATTGAAGATGTTGGTATCTTCATAAAATCACGTCTTTTGTGATGGAAGACATCCACCTTCTTAGAATTCTCTTTAAAAATTGTGTATTAAATTATGTAATAATGTGAACATATTCAGATTAGAATAAACTGTCCATGTGTGAAGATTTGTATACTGATAAGCAACAACCTAATTCTTCAATGAAAGAAAGTCAATGCATAGTCACTATGGGAAAGCAGTGATGATGCGAAAAACTGATGGAAACTCCTCTCCATTACTCCTTCTATTCTCTCAAACCTGATCCTAGGTGCAAATATAAAACTACTGTCAATGTCAGTCCCAAATTAAGTATCTGAAACAGTTGGTGATACCTACTTTTTGGCACCTGAATTGAATTCCTAGCCAAAACAATCAATGAAGCCTATTAGACACTTTACCCATCCTGCAACCTGCATTTGCGGAGCTGAACCATTCTCTTGAATCCATTGACTGCAATAGCAGATGTTTACCAAGCTCACATAAGATCATCTTTCTGTGAAGACCACAATCTCAATATCTTTATCCAGAAGATGAATCCCACTGAATCCCACCCTGGGGTTAAAATTCAGTTAACTAAACAGAAGGTGTCTTGCATCATTATAAGCAATGTGGAGTTAAGCAGTTTCTCATCAGCAACTGCTGATCTAGTGATCTAGAGAAGAACTCTAGTGTGACTTTTACTAGCCTTGAATGTTCCAGATAATCCAGGGCATTTCAAACAGCCCTGCATGGTTACCACTGTGATCAGTCTTACCAAAGACACACTTACATCAGTGGGAGAGATGTATAGACTTATGCAGGAAACCATTACACTCATGTAATTACACCTTCAATTGAAAAACACAAAACATTTTTCAGTTGGTCATTTATAGATGGTTTCCAGGCTCACTCTAGACCCAGGTATACCTTGGGCCTGATGTTTGCATCATGTGGTAATGGAGAGAATAGAATTTCTCTGCCACCTCTCAGGCACACCAGCATGCCATAAAAATATTGACCAGGCTTTTTAAATTTGAAAGACTGTTAGAAGCCATCAACATTTACAGACTGAGAATATGGTACATTACTGTAATCTACTTTCTATTACTGACATTTCTGCTCATGACACATAGGCTTCCCGACAACTCCGCAAAATTAGGGTCGAAACTTTATCAAACAGCTTGTGTATGTGTCTTATTTTRTATGCTGATTAGCTTCATATTATGCTGTGTGAAATCTGCCACATCGTATTAAGGGGATATGATAAAAGTGGTATACATCTGCAGTCTTTCTGTTCATACAAGTACGCTGTAGGAATCAATGGTATCCCCTTCAAGAGTTCTAAAATTTTTAACCTATGGTCTGTGAATCTGACCTAGGTTCTTCTTTGCCGTAGAAGAGTCTAAAAATTTAGCTGGCTGGAAATTCATASACCATTCAAGTAGGAATCCTGAAAGGATCTTTCCTCCTCTAAATATACCTAGTAAGTGGTCTTATGAAAGAGGAAGAATCCATTCTTTCACTTCCTTCATTGAAAAAGAAAGAATTCCCTGAAGTGGCCTTAAGATTGTATGCCACTTCAACCCTCATATGGAGTCCATAGACAAAACTATAGGCCGACTACTACCTCTAACCAAAGAGAACCTGTACTTGAAATAACAAAACAAAAAGGGTAAACTATACCTACCTATAGGTAYAATTACAGCAATTCAGCCCCATATCATATCAAGTTGGGTTTGGCACAGCATCCTTAAGGGGGGGTTTTCCAGAGATTTCAAAGGGTATTAAATGAGAAACCTTCCTGAAGGTTTTCTACTGTTTGTGTGGGTTCTCCATGTAGAATTCTACGAGAGATAAAAAGGGGAAAAAAAAAAAAAAGGAAACAAAAAAGAAAAAAAGGAAAAATATGATTACAGAAAATTTTAAGAAACCATTATTTTAATAAGCAGAGATTTCAGAGGAAGAATTCATTTGGAGAAAAGAACCTACTTAGTTTAAAGTTTACTAGGTTCCGTAAAATTAGTTTGCTTTCTATTCTACATATAGTGGAAAGTATAGCACGTGTGCATTCATTCTAATTAGTATTGTTTGTCATTGAGGGTTATTTTTAGACAAAATGTACTGTTCAAAAAACCAAACCCAAGTGTCAGTTTCTGACAAATAGACATCCTTCTCCAATCATTAAATGTGAACGTGCAGATGATAGTACCAAATAATAAGACATCTACTTTTTTATGTTTTCACGATACTTTGTACACCCAGCATATGATATATGGATTACTATTACTGCTAATGATCCTTACAAAGTTGTTCAGGTGCTGCTTCTTAGTGTATACTTATATATTTTATTCAATTTGTAAACAATTTGATAAAATTGTTTAAAAATAGATCTAGATACCTGAGACATAAAATCAAACTTTCATTTAATAAAATTTCATATGATAAGGTAATGTTAAAAAGATGGTAAAAAATCATAATCGTGTATCTATCAAGTAGGGTTAGCCAAGAGAATATCACAAGTTATCACAAAGTAAGTTTTTTAAAAAAAAAAATCCTATCACTTTAATTTGTTATCCTAAGCTTTATCTTTGGAATGCATTATTTCTTCTGTTTTCTATTTATGTCCCAATTTTTAAGCACTAGAAGAATTAAAATTTTGTTTTCCCCCAATGAATTATARCCATCCTTTATACCAAGTATTTTGAACTCTTAAATATTCTTTATTTGGATTGGATTGCCATTCCACCTTTGTCTGAAAGGTTATTGAGGCTGTCAACAAGAAAAGGACTAGAATTACCAGCCAATCAAATTACAGAATACTTAAAAGGTCAAAGTAGTACAGCACACTAACATAATTCACAGAATATATGAGGCATTAAAATCCTAATACCTCATTCTCGTAACAAAGGTTGTAATGAGAGCAAGAAATGGCACAACATGAATTCATTCACGTGACAGCGATTATAACAAGAACCTGAAATGCAATAAACTTAACCCATTCTTGCTGTTAAGCTAAGACTGTAACTTAGGTTTGTTTCAAGCTACCTTGAAAATTACTTGGAAGCTAAACATTAAGTAAGATACTGGGTAGTAAGTTTTGTTTATAGATCACCCCAAATTAATTGTTAATCACAATTTTGAATTTGTTGTCTATGGTATATTACGTAAAAAAAAACCCAATCCAACCCAACTCAGAAATTATTAGGCGATCTTTTAAATTTTGTTTGTTTGTTCAACAAGAAATTTCTCAATACCACAAGTGATGAAATGTTACATCTGTTTCTATTTTGCTAGTATTGAACTGAAGTTGTGTTGTCTAACCAGCTACCCTATACAATAGCAACACAGAAATGCCACTCACAAACATAGACATGGCAGATTTTTTGTAGAGTAAAATTCATGTGTTGCAAGGTTTCACAGGAACGAGACTTGCTTTTACAGGAGTCTTTAGTACCTGTGTCATTGCAGTTATTAGAACATGTAAAATCTTAACAAGTCTTTTTTTCCTGATAGAACATTCAGCTTTAAATCACAAATCTTGTCAAGGCAAAGAAGGCTGGCAATGACAAGCAGCCCAACCCTTAACTTTCCAGTGTTTTGGGGAGGGGAGCGTTATGGCAAAAAACCCATGGTTTTATTTTAAATTTCTTTTCCTCAGTGAAATGCGCAGCATAATCCTTTAAGTAGTACTAGCTATGGGGAGGAAATAAAAACAGATTTAACCTACAGACCTTTGGTTAACTTCTTCCTAAACTAAATATAAAATGTTACCTCATCTTGCTCAGATTAAAAGGGAAGAGGGGGAACTCCCCCCATCACCACACATTCCCTTATTGAGAATCTCTTCTATATAAAAAGAAGAGTCTGCATATAAAAGACAATCCAGAGACATCTTTGAAGGTTCTCTTTCAAAGCATCTATACTTCCCTGAGCATCTGGGGATTTCTGTTATTAATTGAAGTTAATTTTCTAGGATATCAGTTTGCCATGCACGTGGGAAAGATTGATAGCCTCTTCGATTCTCGAGAGTGTTGAAAATGACACTGTTCCATCACCGGGTGTCTTCACTTTTATCATCACAAATCAAATTATAAACATCGGGGCAACCTTGCTGGAATCTGGCTTCGGGAGATTTCCATAAGATTAATTAGGCGGCCAAAGCAAAGATGGTAAAATCTAAGGGGGGGAGGAGGCCGGGGGAAGAGGGGGAGAGAGACACCATTCATTCCTTGTAGAATGGGAAGTCAATTCAACAATGGGTAATTAGCGTGGGCCATGGATTCTCAAAGGCACTGAGGACACTGGACTCTTTCTCTCACTCTGATGTTTAGTGCGGTATTGTGGACCCCTCATTTAATTAGTGCACTTTGATACCCACAGGAGCTTGAAGCTCCAGGGCATACTAAACACAGACTGACACCAGCAAGCTTCTGCCTCCTTCCAGTCTAATTAGAGACACAATGAGCTGCAAAGACAATGTTTTACTCCAAGATTTCTTCTGCAGATACCTCTGGCAGGAAACAATCGTTTATTTTGTGTCTATATTGGTATTCAGATTAAATTGTTAGCATGCAAAAGATGAGCTAAGGGCACATATCTATTAAAAATGCTTAGCAGAGTTCAGAAATGATGGAAGCAATTTGTGGAAAAAAAATGTATTTTCCCCTTCGGATTTTTTTTTTTTGTTCTTTTATCTAATTAGAAGTAAATGGTTTGAGTAAGAAAACCAAAATAAGATGGACTCTAAAACATCTCTTATGAAACAATTTTTCCCCCTTTGCATAAATAATTTCTACCTCTCAGACAAGAGAATTTTGAACTTAACTGTTTGCAAAAGTGGAAGGGGGAGAAAAAAAAAGAAATAAACCAACAAGTACTTCTGTTCCAACTGCCTGCTGAAATGAACACCCACCTACCTGAACAGGTCATTGTGCAGAGAAATTGTTACTCAGATTTACAGCTCTTTAAAGAAGCAATCCCAAAAGTTTGTGGCAGTGATTGTGTGTGTGTGTGGTGTGTGGGTATATATATATTTATAAAGTTACTTTTGATGGACAGTTCTATGCTGATTGGAAGAATATAAATATCCCAAGGGAAACTGCGTATTGAAAATTAATCTCAGCATACACAAAACACTTGGATGTGCTGCTTAACAATAGGTTGGAGAACAACTATTCCTAAAAATTCAACATCTTCTATATTTATAGTATCATTATTTTCCTCTTTCTCAGATAATTAAAAAGAAATAGACTAACATGTATCACTATGCCAACTCTTAAGACTAGAATGGTACTCTGCTGGTTAAATTTTGGTGATCTGGGCAGATCTACCATATAGTAAGTGGTTATAAGGGGAGAGGGAATGGATGTGAAAAAATAGGAAAAGAAAACCTAAAAAAAAGTATTTCTATTCAAATTTTAGGGCAAGAACTATGAATCTACCCAATTCTGGGCAGGTTGGGCTGAGGAGAAGCCAGGAAAGCAGTCTTAGCCTGTTTCCTGATGTCAGGTGTAAGACCCTTGCTGCTGCTCTTACCTGTGCTTACTCCGATGACCTCTTGGACGCTGCTCCTGCTGCCTGGGGATCACAGGAGAGTTAGAGAGGTGTTGCTACCCTCCTGTACCTCTCTGCAAAATCTGTTTCAATGAGGAGAGTTTTCACCAGCCCCACAAGCTGTAATCCTTCAGATATCAGCATATCACAAACTCTAGCAGGAGGAAAAAACASGCTCCAGCCCTGACCTAAAAATTCCTGGCCAAATTTGGACAGATTTCCGGTTAGAATAACCAGAGGACTGAACAGAGATTTTGCATCAGTTGGAACTCCCATCCCAAACTCTGAGGCTATGTCTATACTAGTAAGCTAAATGTAAGGAACACATCTGCTATAAAACAGGTACAGATATGTTTTTAGAATATTGAACCACCAATATATTTGATTAGTAAAACTTACAATGTTTTCTACCTTTTACAGTTATTTAATCAAAACACCTCAATCAAGTTTGTGGTGACCCAATACTGGATGCTGAGGCAAGTTGGAAACCATATATCAAAGTGGAATGTTCCAGGAAAAGAGTGAAGTACTCCTGGTTTTATGGTAGTAACTGCTATAGAAGGTCCAGGTCACAGGCTTAAGTTGTGGCCTGCCATCAACCATGGCATTGACTGTTAGCAGAGTCTGATGTACACTTTTTTGCCTTTGCCATCTAGAACTTTCCCAGATATCTCCAGACACAAGCTGGGGAAGAGCACAGGTCAGGGACCACTCCCAAAAGTCAGTATGAACAAGTTTACAACATGTCTAGCTTCTTCTCCATGGCACAGTCCTCCAACACAATCCCAACAGTCTTTGTACTCCCCAAACTCCCACATGTTCTCATCCCACACATTAAGGTGTGCAAACAAATCATTGGTTTTGGGCTAAAAACCCACCAGTCAGGCAGGCTGCAGAGGAACTCTCACATTATTTCATGGACTTTCAACAGAGGAAAATACTCCCCAAATAATCATCATGTCTTATGACTATGTCATTTGGGCACCCAAGAGGAGATCCAGAAGCTATGTAGTGGAATTGGAGTCAGGGGGCACCACCTGACCCAAGGACCTGAGGCTGGGCCCTGCTCCATGCTGTTTTCTCTTTCTGACAGAGCCACGGAGAGGACAGGACATGAGCTGTCCATTACAAGGGTTGTGAAAAATTATTCCAGTTCCTAGTGAGGATTGCTGTCTCTGTCACCTGACATACCTTTTCTCATATGGAAACAACCAGATAGGAACTTATGTTGGACAGAGTTTAAGTGCATGTTACTTCTCATTTAACAGCTTTGCAACAGGCACATGTTAAGCTCAGGATCTCCTCACCTGCTTACTGTTGTGGGAGGGAGTTCCCAAAGGATGTCACCAAAGATACAACCACATGAAATGTTTGAGAAATCATTTCAATTTTCTTCTTTATTTGCAATCCACTCTGGTACTCCTGGCTGTGGAGAACTTGCAGCAGACAAGGCTGAGGAACTCTGACATTAAGGATGAGACTGATGAGCTTTGAGGGCCTTCCCTGAGGAGGCTAAACTGTGCTACTTCTAGTTGTCCAGCTCATAGAYCAGGGTTTCGCCAAAGACCGGAGAAGGTGGGGTCACAGAAAGACTCTGAAGTGTAAAATAGGTAGTAAAGGGCAAATGAATTTCCCTTTCCACTGTGCCCAGCATGAGGTGGGGCACACAGCTGGTAACAGTAAATCCTTCTGTCCTCTAGAGCTCACCTTTCAGAGCCCCAACTATGGACATAGAGCTATTAGGCAACATCTAGATTTGTGTTGGTTTTTTTTTTTTTTTTTAATACTTTTTAGAAAGTTTTTTTTACCACTCTACTTCCATCTTTGAACAGAGAAAGAAATAGCAATGACTGTATGCAGTAGATGTCTTCTAGTAATAATCCCTTACTGTAGCTAGACTTACTTTAAAAGCATGATCTGTTCTCCCCAAGGCTACTTATTCCCTACCTGAAACATTAAAGTAACTGCTCAATAATTAGCTGTTGACACCTTGGAAATTAATGTTTAAAATGCTGAGAAAAAAAAAATTTTCTTCAAGGAAAAAAATTGAAGCTTTAAGTTGAAAGAAACTGCATAATCCTTTCAAATGTCCCCCGCTTCCCAAGAAAACAAAACAGATGGTATTATTACTATTTACCATATATACCAAGCTTTTTGTTATTTTTGGTGCATTTCTGAAAGCTATAAGGCAATTGATTAGGCAAGGACTAGGATTTCAATGTATTATTGTCCATATGCTGTTTTATGACATCGTAAYGTGCCTGATATATAAAAACTACAGCAGGTATGGGGGACTATAAGAGAATGGAGCAACTGAGCAGTAATTAGGTTTTAAATATTGAATATTGTTGAGAAATTATTAGGTTTTCAAAAATGGACATAGGTAGCAGTCAACAATGAAACCCAAGAAGCTTTCTCAGGTGTGTGTGGGCTTTTCAGCCATTCATGCCTTTGTAATTAAAGCTGTCGTTCTGAATACATCTGTCTGAAAGTAAATCAATGGAATCTTGTCTTACTGAGTATGCACAGCTTCAGAGCCTTTGCAGTTCTTTATTTGTTTGCACAGTCACAGGAAAATTAAAACAACATATATAGTCAAAATCTGTAAAATCACCTCAAATTTCTGGTGCTGCTTCTTGGGAATGCGGTAAAKTATGGTGTTGGGACTGGAATGAGTAGCTGTGGCTGGAAGCTGGAACTTTATAAATTGGCTTTCTCACTAGAGAAAATCTTCATGTAACTACATCCCCTGTGTCTGTTAGTAAAAGCCAGCCCTGAAAACTCCAGTTCCTAAGCAGACGGATATCCCAGGAGCAGGGTGCTGGGTATTCCAACAACTTGCACTTGCCTACAGTAGCTGGAATTGTGGGAGGGAAAAGACCTTCTGATCGCTTTGTACCACCATGTCTCTTTGGCCGGGGTTTCCTTGATATATAGTTGTCCAATATGACTAACTAGGCTAGGACCAGTAACTGGATCATTTTCAAGATTTGATCAAAGATGACCAGGGGCCAAAATCCAGGAACATCTTAATTACATAAACTTGCTATTAAAAATGTTGTAAATAATCTCTGAAAAAAGACTGAGTGACCTGTGCTACAGGGGGGGCTGCATTATTTTAGGTAATAGTAAATCAATATCCAAAGAGCAGTACCAGCAAGAAGAACCAAAGAAATAAGAGGAAAAGTCTCTCATGCTCTTCTTGCTTGTTCCTTATTGTCTCCCTTATTTCCATTTGACTATTTCCTCTGCCATCCCTCTATCTGCTCCTTTTGTTTAGAAATTCATCTCATTCCCTCTTGAATTCAGTGATGCTTCTTGCTTCAGGGGCCCTTTATAGTAATTTATTCCATACACTTCTAATCCTTCTGTGTAAAATAGTTTTGCCTTAGCATTTCTTTTCTTGTTCCCAACTTTCTAATTTTTAGATCATGTCTTCTAGCTTCTGTGGTCTTGCAAGTGTAAAGAGCTTGCTTGGATCAATTTTATCAGTCCTCTTCATAATTTTTAAAACTTCAATTGGGTTACATGAAGTCTCTTCTTTTCCACTGAGAATATGCTCAACTTTCTCAGTCTTTCCTCATAACTTAAATCGTTGATAACTGATATCATTTGTATAATTGCTCTACACTGCTCCCCTGAAGAGCAATTAAACCTTTACAAAGATATAGTGGCCAGAACTGTATAAATTACTCAAGGTAAGGGTCTGAAAAGTAAAAATTATTCTTAAATAAGAATAATTCTGATTCTCTTGATTTAGATGGACATTCCTCTAGTATCACTATTCAAATTCCAATTCAATTTGCTATATTTTTAATTTCAGCTACGTAATGGAATGAAAAATTATTAAGAATTATTTCCTATGTATAATAGCTAAAATAAAGGGGGAGAAGCAGTTTGCTGGTATAAAGATGATATAGCATGGAAATGGAAGGGCCAAATTAGAGAACAAAAAAGTTATGACCCAATTGCACATGACACTAAGGGCTCATTCATGTGCCCTTCCCAACCCTTCTAGGGGTCACAGACTCCCAAACGTAGTTTGGCGAGGGGAGGGGAAGAAGCGCCCAAATTACAAAACCACAGAAGGAGTACACTTCCAAAGATTGGCACTGTCTGTACCCCATCCTGGTTGTCCAGTGCATTTCACCTTAGGTATAGAGACAAATAGTTGTGCTCAAACCTGGCTTTAGTCACTGCACAGACTCAAAATCCTTTCTCTCAGTAAGCAAGAGCAACACCTTTTCCAGTAAACACATTTTTTTCTCTCTTTATCTCTGAGGCTTAGACTTGCTTGCAGCCATCCTTATTTTACCGTGCTAAGTACACGTCTCCTGTGACAGAGGCTGAATCTTTTAGACAGCACAGTGGCACACTTACATGTTTCTTATTTGTTGAATATAAATATAAGGATCTCATTTTAACTAACCACACATGCTATAATGCAGTCCCAAAGAGTTACATTCTAAAATGCTCATTCATCCTTTTTTCCTAAGTTAAAATTGTTTAAAGCTTTTTAAAACACCTCTGCTAATCACCATTTTCTAAAATAGAACATAAACCACTTATTTTTCAAAGCCCTTCATTAACCCACATTTCTTTAGAACACTGAAGAGGCTGGATGGCCTTAGAGGACTGCACTCAAAAATTTTATGCACTCATAAGCTCTTTATTGTTTTCATATTTATGGGAGATAAAGAAAACTGATCTTTAAATGTCCTCCTCAGATGCCTGGAAAATGTTTCAGTACAAATAGTAAGCCATTAACCAGCTAACAGTGTAGTACTGTGTATATTGCTGTTGTCCTAACAGTTCAACTGGCTCATTGAGATATTGTTTTAGATAGTGGCCTGAACAAGCAATAGTATTGGCATTGATATCTTGTGCCACCCCCAAATACAGGATGCTTTTTTATTAGCTTCAGGGTTGTGTTCTTGTATTCCTACCATCTAACAGACCAAATTTTATGCTGCAGTAAATCAGTTTATACCTCCAGGAACGCGGAAAGGTATTTGTCATATAAAACCATTGAGGATCTTTGCCACTAAATAAACCATATCTTGTCTAGATATATCTGTACAGAAACTACTCAGGTCAGAGGGACGGGTGCTCTGCCCTGTAGTAGAATCTGGGCCAGGATCTGTAGGCTCCTTTAGACAATCCTGTGAAGAAAGCATTGTGGTGATCCTCCCAGAGAGGCTATGTAATGGAAGAATTCCCCAGAGAAGAGTGAAAAGCTTTGCAAAACAATTCCCTGTGTAGTCCTCAACATTTCCCAAATTAATTGTTTCCCTTACAAATAGGAGAGATTCACTAAAACAAAGCTATTTTCAGGAAACTGAGATCTTTACAGTAGGATGATGTTRCTATTTCTGTATCAACCACACTCTTAAATAGTTACTGCTTTTCTATATGCAGTCCCATCTTCTATTTTCTTGTAATAAGTAATCTAGTTTCTTTATTAGCTGCAAATTATCTGTTACCCACAGGTTGCACCCACCCAGCCTAGCTACATTGTCAAAATTTCTCATTCGCCCCAAAATCATGCTTAGTTTGTCACCCTACATTTGCCATTATAAATGTCTCAGAGTTATCATACAAACCAAGAATCTTTTCTCTTTTATGCCACTGATGCTTACTAACAGAGACGATACTCTCTTACAACATATTCTACATGTATGCATCTGTTCTGTCACAGTTAACTGTAACTATTCCCAGCAGAAAAGTCAGGATAGGAAAAAGTGCATGTAAAAAAGTGTGTTTTCCAATGTGTCTCCGTTTGCTGGGCTGTTCTTCCTCACTGCCATCACTGTTGTCCACTCACCGTTCTGCGATTTGATGTGATCTGTCAGCCAAGGTTTACCACAAGCTCTGCAGAGTCTTGTTCATGCTACACATTTCCTTTTGCTTGTCATTCACTTTAACTCTGTCTCTTTACATATCTCACATCTCTTTTTCCTCTTCCTCTTCTTCCTCTCTATAGGCTGTTCTCAGCTCGCTCCCATTGACCTCCTTGCTGCTTCTTATTTTCTGCATTTAAAACTAACCATGTTTCATTGATAAATCTCTTACACTCATTTATCCTCTTGAGGACTTCTGCTTCTCTTTCCAGCTCCTCCACATTCAACTTAAGATTCTTAATTGTTAAACATCCATCACATATACAGTCCTCTCTAAGTCCCTCATTGGTCACAGCTGAATGCACACCACATCTCCAGCGACCGATGGCAGTACCATACTCACTTCAGAATGCCCTGTTTTTCATACAAAAGCAGACACAGAGATAAACTGATGGACACTTCCTGCTAGCACGATACAACAATTTTATAGAAAATCATGCAAGTAAAAGAAAGCCATATGAGTCTGGTGGTGATAACGAGTTTGGAGTGGCACAATACACAGAAAGGAAGATACACTGTCTATTTGTAAGTGAAGTTCTTCGCTGGGTGCACATCCCAGTTTAAGAATGCCCAGGTTAACACTCAGATATAGAAAAAACCTTTCCATAAAGCTCCGTAATGAATGAAACAATGAAGGTTTTCAATTCCATGCACCTACATAAGCAACTCAAAACCAACTACATTCCCTATGAAATCCTGCTGAGAGGAAACTGTTGGAAATCATGACCAGATTCAATAGGAGAAAATTCAATTATAAAATTTGTGAATATTTTCTATTATTTGATGTATCTGAATTTTGAAATGTCCAAGTTGGACAAGTTGTTTTTTTTTTTTTTTTTTCCTAGAGTCCTGTGCTGACATAAATCATCACTTCTAGGAATATCTTTTCTTATATATGACATTGCCAAGATACATTGATGAGCTTTATCCATTAAAACCCTTCCTCCTTACTTTCCTGAAAGACCTAATGATATCATAGCAGTGTGTGAAGATGTATTGTTAAGATACACGTGCTAATAAGAGGAATTACCAGATTCTGCTCGCGTACACCCGGAATAAAGAGTCAGCTCTTCTATTACTGTTTCCAAAGATGTTGTTCTAATATTCCCTATTAGTTGGAAGACAGAAACTTTAACGAAGTTGGGTCTACTCTGACCTAGGAAAATCTCCATCAGGCTAGTTATTAAAACTTTACTGCCCTTTCACAGTAGCTCACAGGGAAGGAGGGAATATCTGTTCAGTGAAATTTTCCTCCCCAAACCTAAGACTCTTTTTTCATTGTCCTTAATGCAATCTTTTTCTACTGTAGTTGTTTTCTCTTTTGACACAAAAAATTAGACTTGACAGTACTTAAAGTAATTTTATAAGTCAAATATACTTTACCACTAATTTGTAAATGGTATCTTAATATTTTCCTACTCTGTGCTTTTCACTAGTTGGTTCTGTCATATTTTTATCAATAATCTGAAGACTTACTTCTACCAAGTACTGCAAGTTGYTCTTTCAGATGGGTACTGAGTTGCATTTGCTAATGGCCCAGAGTTAATACTGCTTATTAATGCTGTGTATTGGAATTGCGCCAAGAGGCCTTGATAAGGATGAACACAGTTGTGATGTACAACTAATGGTAACTGGTAACCCCTGCCGACCAAAGAAAGAATTAGTAGAGGAGAAAAGAGAAGAAATGGGGCTTCCAGAATAAAAAAGCAAAGTTTTTCCATGTAAAAAAGGATGGTAACAGGGATAGGCAAGACGTTGTCTCAGCATTCACCTTCTCCTCTAGATTATTCACAGCTGTGTTGAACAATGCAGGTTCTAGTTCTGATCTCTGAAGTGCCACTAATGAATAGCCTCATTCCACCAAGAACTCAAAATTTATTCCTACTCTTGCCTTCCCATTTTGAAAGCAGTTTTTAATCCATGGCAGTACTGTATTTCTAACCCTGTGGTTATCAAGTTTCTTAACTGACTCTTATGAGGTACTTTATCCAAAGGCTTTTGAGAATCAAATGTCAATTTGTTTTACTTGTTCAAATTTTAAGAGAGTGTTTAGAATTTGTAATGTTTTTATTACAATTTAAATGGTTTCATTATGTTGCAGGCAAACTGAACTGTCTTACACAGAAATTTTTTTAAAATTAAAATTATATAATTGCTATTAATTATTTATATTTATTGTGGCATATTACATTGAGGGAATGCCCTTTATCCCTTCAGCACATTTCTCATTCTCTGCCTAGGACTAAATCATGAAACATTGTCAAAAGTAACTGAAATGGTGGTGAGAAGTGATATGAAAACTCACCCAATGACAGTGTCAACCTCTTGGTCTGCCAACACCTAGGAAATAAATGCAATATACTGATAGAAGAGAATAATATGGCAGATATTACTGCGCTATCAGCAGCCTTTGAAATACAGACTATCTGGTATATGCTGCGAAGACATGACATCTTATCCAAAGAAGGGAAATCTATATTACTAAGGTCACTCTAGAACAATGAAGCTGTTGACGTGAAGAATAAGAAGGACAAACTCTTGTGGAAAATAACTTGCTTTCTGTACTATTTATTTTTAGAGCAATTTCTTCCCTACACAACTTGTCCAACAAAAGTGCCCTGGAGTATTTAAACAAAAACTTTAGTCATGAGGGCTTTTTTTGTTGTTATTCTTTTGAATGAATATGCTGTGCTTGTTATCTGTTGTCAGAAGATGAAAAGCATCTCAGATTCATACAGTCAAGAAAAATTTGAGAGTGTTTCTGTTCAGGTAATTAAGGTTCCTGGAAGAGAGAAACATAAATGTTACCCTTTCAAGCTTAGAGGGCTTATATACACAGTAGTCATCCATTCTTTTTTCCTATGAATTAGGAGTCCTGACACTCCTGATAGATAGATAGATGGATTGGCTTGACTTTTTAACTTCTTTTGATTCTTTCTTTCTCTTTCTTTCTTCCTTCCTTTCTTTCTCTCTCTTTCTTCTCACTCCTTTGTTCTTTCACTCTTTCTCTCTTTCTTCCTCACTTTCCTCTCTCCCTTTCTCACTTTCTCTCCTTTTCTCTGGCTCTTTCTCTCTTTTGCTCTCTTTCTCCTTTCTCTTCTTTCCTCCTTCACAGAGAGTATCCTTGAGATTTAATGTAGTTCTTCTTATATTCCCAATTCAAAATATAAAAAAAACCCCCAAACTATTTCAAAAGAAGTTTGAGGAAAGGCCTTTTTCACTGTGCTTTAAGACCTAGAATTTACAGTGAAATCTCCTCCCCCTTCCCCCCCGCTTTTTCATCCCCCTGTAATTTTTCCCCTTTCAGACCATTCTGCTATTCTCAGAGCAGATATTTCACAAGATCCATGTTAAATATTAGAAATACTTTGCTTCTTCACTTAACACTTAGTTCTTCATTTGCTGAGCTTTCCTGCTAGCATGAAAAACTAGAGTTAATTGTGTGGTAAGATGTCATTTATGTTAAGACATAACATTTTTGAGAGGCCAGGTTTTTGAAGGTATTTAAGTATCTAAATATTTCAGTAGACCATAATTTCCAAAATTATAAAAACAACAGTTAAACTTTTCATTATTTAGATGCCTTTGAAAATACTGCCCAATGCTTTTAATTAAAGTATCAGAACCATCATAGGCTTTTGAACATCCACTTGGGTTATTCCTTTCTCCTAACTCTTCTTCTAGGTCAGGTTAGCACTATACAATAACTATCATCTACTATGCAAGTTCCTATTCTCCCATGAGGTTTATCTCTGTAGCATAGTATGGATTTTTAAGTATATAAGAATATACACTTTTTTAATAAGGCAGTTTGTCAGTTCTGGTTCCAATGTGACTATGTGAGAGAAGTCTGCCCTTTTTAAGTACAACATTTGCACGTTTGAATTTTCAGAAAATTTGTATTATTATATTAAACTTACTTAATGGGTGACAAGAACTATATTTTGATTTGAGAAATCTTTTCTTATTTGCAAGATATGCTATTTATATTACAATAATACTGGGTCTTTTTTGCTTGGTCATTGTGCATATGTGCCACAAGATCTATGTTTTCATGAGGTTATGCTCTAAAAAGACAAAACAGGACAGAGTGTAAGAGGTGGAAGAATCATCATCCTTATTTCACTAAAAATAGGGTCCTTGGACACATTCAACAGTTTGCCAAGGTCAAGTAGGGTAAATCATGCTAGACACTGATCTCAGGTCTCTACTGTTGGCTATGCTTAATATGTTAGTAGCCTTTCCCTCATTACTCCCTGGATTTTGTCAGAGGGTGAAACTGATCAGCTGCTGAGAAAGCAGAGTCCAGACCCACCACGAGGAGCTCTGCTCCATAAAGCCCTACACAATGCTGTGCCGTAAACACGGCACAACACTAGGGAATCATTAGCAAATTTAGCCCTCTGGGTCTGAACAACTTTGATGTCAGACCTGTTTGAGGTCTGGCTGATTAATATGCTTTTTTGGCATGACAAATGACATTTCCAAGATAAAATGGGCAGTTATTTTAAGCTTGCTTATGCTCAGAGCCTCTTGATCAAGCACCAAGGCTCCTTTTTTGCCTTTCCTGGATATGTATACTCACTTCACACACATAAACCACTGAGACGCCCATTGATTTCAGTGAGAGCTGCTGCATACCTCAGCATATGGCTTAGGAGAAGGGCCTAAGTTCTCACCGGGGTGTGTATCCRTGCTTGGATATCAAATCTTTTGATTTGAAAGAGCCTTACAGTGCTTGAATTGGTCAAATTGCTCCAGAATCAGGGACTGTAGGACCCTGTGACTTGGAGTGTGAAGTACCCTCCAGTGTTGCAGGGACAGTGGCTTTAGAAAAAGCTAAATAGATTCTGCACCTGACACAGAGCCACAAAGCCCCAGTGAAACTCTCTCTTATGGAGAAAGTGGAGGGCTGTAATTAAGCCAGTTGCAAGCTAGGGATTGTGACTTTATTATTGTGCTCAGGAGCTTAACAAATATTCAGTTGCTTTTATTAATATACAGTGTGATCCAGAATTAAAGCACCACCACCCAGTGCAGGTTTCATCCAGGAGATTCTGGGGCCTGCTGTCTTGGGTAATACTCTGAAATTTTGAAATTATCTCTGTGAATCTGCATCCCATTTACAAAAATGACTGAAGGCGCATAGGCATTTAGCACACTGATTTTTAGGGAAAAGAGAATTGCTCTGAATAAAACAGAAGAGAAAACCTTACAGCAACTTGGGGAACAATCACCAGTCATCTTAGAACAGGGCATGTAATAGACAATATCTGCTTCAAGCCCTCTGTCACTTCCCCCGAATTTAAATTCAAAGGGAAAATATAACAATGTTATTCCTTTTTGCTGCATAAAGACTTCTTTCTACTCATAACAAAAATAAGAAAAGATGGTTATTACATGTATTACTTTGGCAATTTTAATCTACACTTTCCATTTTTTCTTCCATATCTAGAGGGCTATTGTATGTCCAGTGGTTTCAACTTAACATATAATGCAAGAAACACACATCGTGCCAAAATCATTTAGTTTTTATTACAAYTTTTTCCTTCCAATTTTCTACTTATAATGAGTGCATAAAAGACCCCTTTTCACCCTATTGTTTTTAGCCTAAAAGCCACTTTATTCTTAATAAAAGGAATAATAAGTGCCAGTTGTAAAATACTCTGTCAATCACTCCAGCACTTACAATTGTGTAACACTTTTCTTTAGGATCTCTTAGAGTGCTTTAGAAAAGATAAAAACAAATAAAATAAAATTACAATTACATTTAAATGCAGAATTAAACTAATCAGTTTTAGATCACTTGAATTTTGTTACTAAAAGTTGAAAAGAGACAATGTGCCTCTGAACACCCTGCAAGCAGCTGAAAGCTGCAGTAGCCTTGTCCATGCTGATCTTTGAATGAGCTATTTCAGAAGACCCTCATTAAAAGCAGCCTGAATTATAGCAGAAAACATCTTCTTTTGCCCTGATTCCCCATAGCTGATATTACTCATCTTACATTATATCCATTTTCCTGTTTTTCTGCTGCATATTGTTTCCTCTGTGTGCACTGGTGGTGGTGGGAGAATTATTTCTTGAGATAAAAAGGTAAAATTTGGATCCTTTAATAAATGCCATATTCAGGTTAATTGGAAGGAGTGAGGAGTGAAAACTAGGTGGGATGAAAGCTCAGTATGCTGGGACCAATGCTTAGCTTGTGTACTATGGATATTTAATTTAGGTTTTGAGATGACTGTGGTTTATAAATTCAGTAAAACAAAAAATGAGTCAGAATAGACATTATGCAGTGATCGAAAATGTTGGCTCCCTTTACAGTCCCTAGTTAAACATGTTTGAGCAACCTAAATTAGTTACCTATAGGAAGTGTTCCCGTGCCTTTTCAAAAGGATCAGTGCAGCCGGTTTTCTTATAGTCCATACTGTGGGTCCTCAGAAAGGTACGTCAATGGTTCATGATGTGGTTACCCTTTTTTGCAGTTATTTTTGGTAGCGGAGGTCTCGTTACAAGGAGATCATAATCCATGGGTTTATGAAACTATTTGTTAACGGTAATGGGAAGGTGACTAAACATAGTCATACAGGTGACAAAACTACTGTGCTTTTTTGTTTTATTTTGTTTTTACTAGCAGACAAATCAGCTCCTTGATATATGCTGTTTTCTTCTCTAAGGGTTCTTTCAGATTATAAAGAAGCAACAATCATCTTAATTTAATGTTAAGAAACCTGGTGAAACAGATTATATCCATTTTCTTTCTCATGCCTTAAAGTTCAGCAAGTCTGACAGGAATTTTTCAGTGCTCTTTCGATGAAACACATAAAACACTGAGGAAGGCTGTTAAAACTCATGCACTGTTGGAACAGGAGGAAGCCATCTAATCAAATCCCATAAGCCAGCCCATGCAATACCTGTTGTGTGGTTGATCATCTGCAGTAACCACAGGGAGATGCTGAAAGAGCTGACAGTATTTGGGGGAGGAGTAAATGCAAATTGATTCCAACCTACTACSAACAAAAAATTAAACAGAGACAAAGGGAGTGGAGTCCAGCTGACTTGGGCCTCATGCCATCTGAGATGTCCTAGGACTTCCTATCTGACTTCCACTGTTCAAAATGGCACAGGTATTCCCCAGGTCCTGTGGAGAGTTTGCCAGCCCCATAAGAATGTCTCAAGACACCTCAAAAAGCAGCTGATCCCTATATTTAGGCAATGGAATGGTGCTATCGACTCATGGGAGTTTCCACCTGTAGATATCTACATTAAATGGCTTTGTTTAGGTAATTTGGTGCCACTGTGGGAGCTTAATTCATTTTCATAAACAGAGATGTCTAGTGCCATTTGAGGATCCTTTGGGTGTCTGAGACATCCAGAGAGGGCTTATATATGTGACATGGTGGATCTACATCCTTCTGGAGCTGGCTGGTGGAGTCCAGGCAGGCTACCTTAGGCAGTTTCAGATGACACTAGAGGCCTATATTTATGCCACTGAAAGAAGTCCTATATCTCTGTTACCTCCAGCACACTGCCCTCTCTCCCTGATAGCACTGTCTTTGCTWCTGGAAGTTTTATTCTTTCTGAGATTTCTGAGGGGTGGATAAAAAGGACTGTCGTGGTTTAAACCCCGCTGGCAACTAAGCACCACACAGCCGCTCGCTCACTCTCCCCCGGGTGGGACGGGGGAGAGAATCGGAAGGGTAAAAGTGAGAAAACTCGTGGGTTGAGATAAAGACAGTTTAATAGGGAAAGCAAAAGCCGCGCAYGCAAGCAAAGCAAAACAAGGAATTCCTTCACTACTTCCCATGGGCAGGCAGGTGTTCAGCCATCCCCAGGAAAGCAGGGCTCCATCACGCGTAACGGTTACTTGGGAAGACAAACGCCATCACCCCGAACGTCCCCCACTTCCTTCTTCTTCCCCCAGCCTTATATGCTGAGCATGACATCATATGGTATGGAATACCCCATTGGCCAGCTGGCCTAGCTGTCCCGGCTATGCTCCCTCCCAGCCTCTTGTGCACCTCACAGAGCATGTGAGCTGAAAAGTCCTTGAGAAAGTAGACTACCTAGCAACAACTAAAAACATTAGTGTGTTATCAACATTCTTCTTACATTAAATCCAAAACATAGCACTATACCAACTACTAGAAAGAAAATTAATTCCACCCCAGCCAAAACGAGGRCACTGTTGATTATGATGGCAACCTAGAAACCTGTAGGCACTGGATGATGGTTTAGGTGTCCTAATCTCAGAAAGAATAAAACTTCCAGTAGCAAAGACAGTGCTATCAGGGAGAGAGGGCAGTGTGCTGGAGGTACAGCCACGCACACCCTTCTGAGCCTGGGGATGTGACCCCCCTGTGTCGCTGACAGGGCCTCCTTCAACAGCTTCTCCTCTCCTCAGCTGCACAGTCTTATTCCCATGTCATAACCTCTGCTATGCCAGCACAACTAGTTGTGGAGCTCTGAGGTAAATCAGAAAGGGAACCGATCCATTTCTGTTGGGTCATTTTTCATTGGGACCAGGTCCCTGACTCTGTTCTCCGTGCAGCTGTACAAACAGTGGTGCCAGCACATGRAAGGGGAGGAGGGAGTGAACGAGTGGTGGACAGCGGGAACCAAGTCTAAGTAGGCTTAAGCAGTCCTGCTGCTGCATGTGTAACCACAGCCTCGGTGGCTCTCTGATCATGCCTCTGCTCTAAATGGTTTCCTTTTGAAACTTTCATTTTGCCTGTTTACCTACTGAGGCAGATCAGTCACTTGGCACCTGTGTTTGCTTCCTGCATTTCTGCTTCTGTTTTTTCTCATGGTCAGTGACTGAGCAGTACCATTACTCTGGCAGCAATAAAAAATTGTCACTGGAATTCCTCCAAAAAAGAGCCAGTTGGTGCTCTCTATTCGGCATGTGTTGGGGATTTGCTGTTGTTCTTTACCATCTTTTCTTTCTTTCAGACCGTTGATGCTTAAAGTAGCTGTTGCATGGGGAATGCACACTCTCCCCATCATAACGTTTGAACACGGGGATAAAATCAATTTCTATCTTCCATGTAAATGGGCTCATCGTGTCAGCAGTTCATTTTCATTATTTCCTTTGGCTTCTAAAAGTGACTAATTGTCCACACAGACATAGTTAGCCTGTAGGAAGATGCAAATTAATTCATGACTCATTGCAGTAGAGATCTTGAAAACATATACAGGACTCTCAGAGCAGGAGTCAATGAGATTTAAACACGTGCTTAAAAGTAAGCATTCACTTAATTCCTTTGTAAACAAGACATTAGTGAAAAACACTAATGCCCACTGTTTATTTAGCACTAGTGCATCAAAATTTTAATTCTTTCAGATCTTGTCTATACAAAATGTGATATCAAAACTTGCCTTGAAAATTGACGGACTAGAGAAGATTAGGAAGCAAAATTTCCCACAGAAATATTGTCTATTTTTAAAGTGGGGGAATTAAACGCTCTACAACCTCTTTAAACCAGAAAAAGTTTAAAAGATCCACTCTTTAAGAACAACTTTTTAAGATTGCAGCATTTCTCTAAATGAATGTTTACTATCCCAAAAATACTTTAGAGCTGTCAATGTACACATCTTAAAAGTATTTAGTGTGCAAGCTAATAGTCTGCTAATGTTTAAATAATAAATTTCTCTACTTTATGTACAGCAATCTTCAGGTTTGACTCTGTATGAAACAAAGAAAGTAAAAGCTGATGAAAAAAGTCAATCAGTGGAGAAGATAAGTAATGACTTGAAAAAGAAAAGAAAAAATATATGTGATATAGAAATAAAAAAAAACCAGACTCAAACTCCAAACCCTAGGATACTTATTGCAACAAAGAGCCAACATAATACTTTAAAGATGCATCTGCACTGTTTTTAACACAGAGACGTAAAAGATTATTTTCTTTTAAAAAATACTATATCATATTTGTAATTCTATACAACTTCACAGTATTAAGTAAAATTTTTAAAACTTAAAACATGCCATTTTTATTAATGGTCCATTTTAAAACCACCAAACATTTTGATGTCAATTACTAAAACAAGGTTTAACGCTGTCAAAAAGCATTACTGCTAAAAACAGTCATCTTCTTAGTGTTTTCATCTGCAAAGCATTACAGTTTATAAAACAATTTTAACTTGGAATACGTAAGTCTCTATATGAAGGTTTCCATATGTTAAAAATTTTATTTGTGTGTTTGATTTTAAATTGCTTTGAAAAACAGACAGTTGAGGTTTATAGAAAGGAATCTTTCTTTTAGGAAATAAATGTCTCAAAAGTACGGGGCACCAGCAGTAAAAACATTCTTACCACAAATCAGAAACACATTGAGACGTGTTTGTCAAGTACACCTTCTGAAACCAGAATTTGTTTCTATTTGCTGGAAAATTGAAAAATCTGTTGTATCTTGGCATGCTTGTTTGGCCCTGTCCCAGGCTGTTCGTGCAGCAGTGGCATTATTGTGCAATAAGGCTTTCAGGACTTGTAAAGCTTTCAAGTTTCTCTTCCATTTAATTTCCAAAATGCAATGTATCTGCCAATGGTCTGCATAGAACCAGCCGACACTGTTGTTTTATGAAGTGAAAAGCAAAAGTGTGTATTCCATGATATTTTATTTTTAATAAAATGTGAGCTATTTTTAAGAAATGAAGATAATTAATCAGCGTCTCAGCTTCTGCATGGCACCTAGCCAGAAGCCACCAAGCAGACAGCTGAAGTTTAGAGATTGTTTTTGCAAGGCTAATTTAAGGTAAGCTTAGATGGATTCAAGATTTATAAGCACTACAAAGTCTTGACTGGAGCAAAGTTCAACTAAGTAATCCACAGCTCACTCTGCAGACAAAGTGCTGCAGTCGAAACTTCCCTGTGATTTAGTCTACAGTCAATGAGAATTTTCAAAACAGGCAGAAAGAGTGAGTTTCACTGTTTCACTTCAAAGGTCTCCTAATAACTGAGAGGATTATACTCTTTTAACCAGTTAAGAAGGTTAGATGATTTTGAGTGAGTAGCTTTACATCCATCAATAATTCTAGGTTGAAAGTTTAAAGATATCGTATGCATGTACATCCTTTAACTCCTTAAGGGTTGCAGCGCAACAATGCACCTGTTTTGTAACTGCATCCAAACTGCTAAATAAATGACAGCTGGTTTTAAATTGCTTTACTGAAGTGAAGTTATTGGTAAGAAGATTAATTAAGATTCTTTACTGAAACATTTAGTAAAATTAAGATCCTCTAAACTGCTTCTAAGAGACTTCCTTCTTTCCCTGCTAAATAAATATATAATGCCCATTTAAGATCATTCTAATGTGAGCTGCGCAAACTTTGATGTTAGTACCTTTTACCTCTAGCATGCTAATGCCATATGTATATTTTATCAAATTAGAAAGAAGTTTCAAATGCTCAGTTCCAGTGACAAAGGTACTGCTGAAGTAAAAAAGCTGAGGATTGTCAAACTAAAATGAAAAAGGTACATGCAGGAAATGGCTATAAATTTCTTCTTTTTACAGGGGAAGACAGGAAATTATACATCATAATAGTAAAAGAACTATCCTTTATCATATCAAGTGGTTCTTCTTAAGTTCTTTTTGCTCACGTTTACCATTATTAGTGCAGTCAGAGAGCCCAGTTAATAAAGAATTACTTCTGCATTATATGATTGTACCTCAAATCTTCTGCAAAGAAGTCAGGGTAACACATGTGCTCTGAATTCTTAAAGAATGGCTGACAATTTATTGTGAGTTTTACATAGCCTATATTAGCATTAGCCCATGAACTACCCCTAAAATAATTTTTTAAAAAACTCTAAAAAGACAGAGAGGGAATAAAGAAATGAAGAAAAGGTCATATAGGATTGCATGCACCATATCAAAAATCCCATTAATATTATTATTAACAATAAAAATAACCATCATTGTATTAATGTAATGCCTAGGAGTCATAATACTTTTTGAATAAAGTATCAGAGACAATTGGGAAAGGTAATTACAATTTTGATTGATAGAAGGACCACCTGTATCTTCTATCTATCTGGTAAGATATAATACAAATGGACTTAATTTCTCAAATGGAAAGTTGAAGGGATGGGAAAAGAGTCAAATCTGCTATGATGACTTTTAGAAATGACTGAAAACAGGAAACATCTTGGAATGTTTTAGGCACAACTGCATCCTGCTTCATCAACATCAGCAGCTTTCTTAATAATCTCACATACATTAAATATGGAAAAAAACTTCTGAAAAATGGGAACTATGCTTTTAAAAATCAGAATATTAAAAATATCTGATGGTATATATCACCAGCTTTTGTTTCTTAGCCATCAAAAAGAATGGAAAGATGTTGACTTTTTGTTTGCTTTGTACATATAAGCTTTCAGGGCACTGACTATCTTATTGATGTGTGTTAGTGAAAAGCTAATAGATATTTGACTGAGAACTATGATCACACAGTAATTCAAATAAAACTTAAAAAGAACATAATGTCATTAGAAACTCATTCTTCCATTTCTTTAAGCACTCAAAGTTACCCTTTAGTTTCAATACAAATTATAGACTGGAAAGGTGAAAAAAGTTTTCATGTTCCTGCTTAGAAAAAGTAGTTTTGCACTGTGCCATGGCTCTAAAAACGTGATCAGAGCTATGTATTTGAAACAGCTTTGATAGTAATTGCATAAAAGATGTTTCCAAGTATTTATATTAAATATCATCTTGCAATTAGACTTAGTGAATCATAGACTCATAGAATCATAGAATTGTTTATGTTGGAAAAAACCTTTAAGATGATCAAGTCCAACCGTTAATGTAGCACTGCCAAGTCCACCACTAAACCGTGTCCCTAAACACCACATCTACACGTCTTTTAAATACCTCCAGGGATGGTGACTCCACCACTTCCCTGGGCAGCCTGTTCCAATGCTTGACCACTCTTTCAGTAAAGAAATTTTACCTAATATCCAATCTAAACCTTCCCAGCACAACTTGACGCCATTTCCTCTTGTCCTATCGCTTGTTACTTAGGAGAAGAGACCAACACCCACCTCTCTACAGCCTCCTTTCAGGTAGTTGTAGAGAGCAGTAAGGTCTCCCCTCAGCCTCCTTCTCTCCAGGCTAAACAACCCCAGCTCCCTCAGCCGCTCCTCATAAGACATGTTCTCAGACTCTTCACCAGCTTCGTTGCCCTTCTCTGGACACGCTCCAACACCTCAATGTCCTTCTTGTAGTGAGGGACCCAAAACTGAACACAGTATTCGGGGTGCGGCCTCACCAGTGCCAAGTACAGGGGCACGATCACCTCCCTCTGCCTACTGGCCACACTATCCCTGATACAGGCCAGGATGCCGTTGGCCTTCTTGGCCACCTGGGCACACTGCCGGCTCATGTTCAGCCGGCTGTCAACCAGCACCCCCAGGTCCTTTTCYRCCRGGCAGCTTTCCAGCCACTCTTCCCCAAGCCTGTAGCATCACCTGGGGTTGTTGTGACCCAAGTGCAGGACCCGGCACTTGGCCTTGTTGAACCTCATACAATTGGCCTCGGCCCATCGATCCAGCCTGTCCAGATCCCTCTGCAGAGCCTTCCTACCCTCAGGCAGATCAACACTTGGTGTTGTCTGCGAACTTACTGAGGGTGCACTCGATCCCCTCGTCCAGATCATCGAAAAAGATATTAAACAGAACTGGTCCCAAAACTGAGCCTTGGGGAACACGAATTGTAACCGGCCGCCAACTGGATTTAACTCTTCATGAAGTCATGCTCTGTTTTGTTTGTTCCCTCACTGGCTCTATGAATCTTGCATTTTTGGCATCTTTGTCTCCCTATCAAACTTGCCTTTGTGGATTTTGCCCCTTAATCTTTCACTGCTCCCAAGTTTCCTATAGTTTTCTGAAGCACTGCTGAAATAAATACATTAAAGATTGTGAGACACAATGGGCTGCAGCCTAAGTATTATGGGTAGGCAGTAACCCTGGTTGATTTCCGTTGAATTAAAAGACAACACAAGTCAGTGAGATTACGGAGATTTTTGCCTGGTCTGATGCTTTGCAGGACTGACACCTTTTCATTTTCCGGTGTACCTGTTGTGCACTGAAGCTTAGTGTACGTTCCTTGGGGCCTGCCTTTTGAGGGATACATTTCACCCTGAAGAGATTGCTCATATTCTAAATGTTTCTATAATTAGATGTGTCTCCTTCCAGAACCATTAAAGAGAATTTGATATTCCATTTTCCTTAACGATGTGCACAAAAATAAACCTACAGAACTGAGTTGCTAGCTGGGTAAATGAGGTGGGGGGGAAACAACAAAATAGACAAACCAAATTGGCTGGGTGAACAAATCTGGAAGAGGTGACTTAATACACATACTTTAGTGCATCATAGGTGCCACTGGATGTATTTATTTCATTTCGTTATTTTCCTCATGGTTATTTGTGTGTTTTTCAGTTTAAACAGCACTTTATGTATTGAGAAATCAGCTATAAAGGCTGGGTCAGTTGTTGGTCCGTGCTGAAGGATCTCTTCTGCACAGGATGCACAATGTGATGTTACTCCTCAAGGGTGCACTTCAATCACTCCTAGAGAGGAGAGTTTTAGGCTGGGTGAATGGGAGTCCCTGTGAGCAGCACTCATACATTTTGCCCATCAGAAGAGTGGATAATGTGGTTTTTCATCTGAGATTTCTTAGGCATTCTAAAATGTTGCTTTTTTTATCAGTAGGTGGTTCAGTTTGCTTGATATTGCGGCTGCTTTGTTAACCAATGCCTGACTGCATCACACAAGTGCTGTGGGTTTTGTATTATTAACGCAGTCCTGCACGGTGCTAARCAAGACAGCCAGTGGGAATTGGTAATGCTGAGCACTTCATGAGATGTGCTCAGTACCTTCCAGTACTGAGCCCTAAATAATGGTCTGGAATTAAAGCAGCATATTAAATTTCACAGTCATCTCCATAATCAGGTAGGGGGAAAGGTCATGATATATCCACCAACGCCTCAACACAAGCAAAGCTCTATCTATATGTATGAAAAGCAACAAAATGTAGTTTAAGAAATGTACTTAAAAAAATTGATCTAAGGAGTGTAAAAGCACTCAAAAGTCTTTTAAGATGCATTCTTTTGCAAAAATGGTTCTATAAAACATAGATAGCTAAGAACAGAATGTATATAATAATTTACATATGGCATGTTAATCTGAAATGAGAAAGTTTGTAATCTTTTTAATGCAAATGAAACAGGCAATCTTAATCTATGGGATATGAATATTTCAATCCTTTCACAAGGAATTGAGATTGCACTGTGATATCTAGTCAGTGATAAATTCAATGCTCTAAATAATGTTCTTTCCAAAAGAAATATTTTTATATTTAGAATGAACAGGTAGGCAAGTAATCAATTACAGGCATACAGTATGCACACTTCCCTGGTATTAATATTATGTTTAAAATTTKCTGACAGAACAGTAGCAGGGTTTTTTTCAGGTAATTAGGATTTTTTTCAGGGAATTTCTGTGATGAAAATTCTGCAGTCTTTATGTAGGCAAAACTCTCACTGAAACCAATAAATGTGTTTTTAAAGAAAGATGTTCCCAGGGTTTTAAATATAACTATAGAACTTTATCCTCTTAAACCACCTCAGTGCTTCTAGGAGATGGGCATTGCTCTGTAATGTAGACTCAGTCTGGAGCAAGTAGCCCTCGCGTATGATCCAGCTGCTGACCGGGATCCGGAGTGGACTGAGTCATGGAGGAATTTGGCCCAATGTATGTAATGACAGTACAATCCTGATCAGCCACGCGTGTACTCATTTCAAGTTGCTGACTACACTGCTGAAATGCAATATAGTATTTTGAGCTCTTAAGCTCTTTTCCAAATTTAATACCAGATATTAGTCCTACTGAAATGAATGGGGAATGAGAAAAAGTATCAAGTTACCCTTTTTGAAAAACAGATCTCAATTCCTCTTACAATGTTCACCACCTTTTTTCATGGTGAACCATAAAAAAAAGAAAATTTTTAACAAGGGGCTATAAGCTTTTTCCACCCAAAATAAAATTGGTGAGTACTGTAGAATCAATATATATGAAAACCTTTGAAATATTACTAATGTTTTTCTCTCTAGCCTTTATGTCTTTCACCTGTCTGAAGCACTGTGGCTGCATTACATCAGGTGAGGCTGAGTGCACATAGAGGGTACACTGATGCTTGGGACAGCTGAGTATTTCATACCTGTCCATCTCTACAAACAATCCACAAATATTTAAAACAGAAAGAAAACCCGCTGCTGCCATTCAGCAAGAAGTCTATTACGAATCCCTAGGTGGCATGGAAAGCATTTAGACTCATTTCATTCACATGTCAGGTAAAGACTTTCATTTAGAAGTGAGATGAATGCTGAATAATGGATCTTTTGAATAATGTAATTAAGAATTCATTAAAGCGGCCCTTAAAATAAAATCTCCAAAATGCAATGCATGTATATTTCCCCCCTCTAATGTACTAGAGAATCAAATGAATGAATGGAACATAATATAATAGTGATGTTTACAAAATTTTCACATTTAAATTAGGTGAACTCTCAATATAATACAATATATAATTTTTAATGGCTTCTGAGTAGGAACAATTAGGATTCTTGAAGAGATTGGCGTCCTTGTTCGGAGGAAAATGAACGCATCCAGGCTAGTGATAATCTCTCTAAGTCTGGCTTTTGCAATATGTGTTTACTTGAAACTCTTGACTCCACTGAAGTCTATGGAAACTCTCACACTGATGTTTTTGTTTTCCTCAACATTTATACAACTGTTGTCAGTAAGCAAGAATTAAAAAAAATAAAAGCTGGTATGGACTTGTGACCCAGCTTTCTGATTTCCAGCAAAGCAGCTCTCTCCTGCGAAATGTCCTCCAAGACTTTCTCTGTTTGCCATTTATCCCACTCAGTCGCTGAGGAGATTTTGTCTGAATTGCACATCGAACAGGAAAGTGCAGAATGTGCTCTCAAGCTGCTGTTCAAACAGGCACTGAGTTATACACCCATCATCCATCTAGGGACTGCGTAACTAGGAAAAAACAGTGATCCGAATGGTCTGGGAGTGTAGTCCCCACTCTTGTCAGGGGGAAATCTGGGATGAGAATTGCAGAGGGCAGGGCCATCCCTGCCAAAGTCAGACTCCTTCCTGCATCATCCTCCATCCGGTCCATGAACAGGACAATATCCAGCATCAGGATTTTGAAGCAAAGCCTTGKTTTTTTTTCACGCTCAGCTTGAATTTGAAGGTGAACTTGGACTATTAGAGGGTAAAGACTTGATCCAATTTGTGCATGTGGATATGTGCAGAGGGACAGGAGTGGTTTCATAGGCCTTGACCTCTGGCATTCAAGAATAGGAGTGTCAAGGAAAAGATACATTTTTAAGGATTTAATGATGACAGAAGCCCTTGATTATGCATAAGTGACTAAAATCAGGCTGGAAGTTAAATGTCTGACTAAGAATCTAAGCACATAAGGCATTTATGTCACTGTTGAATGCCTTAGACTACATGCCTAACTTATACACAGCCAGGGTTAGTTAAGATGAATTTCGTTTAGGTTTGTCTTCAAACAAAAGAAAAAAGGGTGATGAGTGGATTGAAGAAACTGTTATATTGACAGGAACAGGAGTACCCCAAGATAAAATGGAGAAGAATAACTGCCCTGACTACATTTAGGCTTATCTAATGCAAATGTCTTTCTGGTACTCAAGCCACTTCATTTTTTGAAGACAATGTAGTTTAGAAAATAGAAAGCAGGGTCAGGCAGGGCCAAGAGGACTGAATTCCCCTGTTTTTTGTTACAAATACTTGGCAAAACATTAGAGGTCTTCAACAACTCAGAGAATATTGATGTGCATTTTTAAGAGTGAAGTATTACAACCCAAAAAATGTTTTCACCTATTCTCAGGCCCAGTTTTGAAAATTTGTCTCTACTGTACCACAATAAGAATATAATCACAGTTCTACATGGATGGTGATGGTGAAAATCTTTTATCTTACTCCTTCTTCTCTTTACAAAAACATATGCTGAGATGTGGGAGGCAAGTCCCATCCTGCCATCAGTACTTGTAGCGATGTTAAATGAAAAACCTGCCATTTCAGCAACCTCTGACTATTTTGTCCATCAAGTTTCTCAGACTTGAGAAGTCCCTATATAGACATGAAACATGGTCTCAATATAGAGGTCACCCAGGTAGCACATACGGGGAAAAGAACAGAACAGACTTCATTTCAACAGCCCACAACCACACACTTGTGTTTAAAGAGCCAAACTTGGCAAACAGAGATTTTATCATACTTGTTGCTGGAAAAAACTGAGAGGTTTCAAGTACACAAAGCTTTTTCTGGGCCTTCAGAAAAAACTCCCTCAAAATAAAACCAACATCAGTTGACATTATTACTAAACTGCTTTACCATACATGCCAATATGTGTCTTCCTGAATGTTTTTGAAAGGCTCATTCAGTTGTTTACAAGTAAGATGACTGTCTCTCTCACAGGATGCACGTCAATGGAAATTCTCAGTCGATGTACTGGTGTGTGAAGCCTGAACCTGACTTCCCTCCATACCTTTACGTTTCTGTCATGTATCAGCTGACTCTGTTTAGCATTGACCTCCAAATTTAACATGATCTATTTTATCCACTTTGCAAGAGACTAGGAATGCTCATGGAAATGACAGTTACAGCTTAGCAGATTTGTGGAATTTCCCAGCAGTCGCTTTTAAACTATTTTAACTCAGTAGCTTGCAATTATCAGACCATATTCAGCATTACTGCCCGCACAGCCGGTCACTGAACTTCTCTTTGCCCCTGCTGCTTTCCTAGTGGAGCATGCAAGCACACTGCAATGCTAAATTCACTACATTTCGTAAAGCATATTATGACGTTGTTCTGAGAGAAGATACTACAGAAGTGGAAAGTGTTCTCATTGCAATGTCACTTTTCGTGGGCAGAACAATTGTGCACTGAGAAATTTGGGGGGAGGAGCAGAAGTGTCAGAAGAAAGGTAGAAAGCTGCCAACCACTTCCAAACTGCTCGTCTAAGTAAGGCAAAGCAGGTAATTTCTTTAAATCATTCCTCTCACAGAGAATTCTCTGCCATTGCTATGTAAGAACCTTAAGGTTATTACATTGCTACATGGGAACCTGCAGAGCCTTCAGCTCAGTCCACATGGGCCTAATGGATGATTCTGCCCTGAAGGGGAGAGTCCATCATTTCATTAGGAACTTAGAAAAAAGGCCATATTCGATGGCAGTCCCCCGATGTCACTTGTAGTTAATCAATTGCCATATGTGCCAATCAGGCTAGGTTGAGCTACAGGCAACTCTTTTTATTTATGGCTAAGAGACTGGGAATAACCCATGCAGCTGGGAAGCCAAGCAGACCCAAGGATTTTCCACAAGCTGGCAGTCAAGGAGGCAATTTATTGAGGGAGAAACCCCAGAGCAAGAAATTAAAAAAAAAAAAAATAAGGCAGTGACATGTTTTACATTACAGAATTTCTCCTGGTATGGGTATCAGCTTCTGAATATTTCAGCAACATTGCATCTCATCTCTCATCTACATATCCATTGAGAAGTGTTCAGCAGAAATTGCCCTTTGTTCTGCAGCACAGAATTAAACTGACTTGCAACTCACTGCCATACTTGGGCCCTGAAAACTGAATACGCTTTGTGACGATTTTAGAATGGTCTAATCTTTACTCTTGTCAAACTAAACCGAAGGATTATCATATGAAACTTTTTCAAATGTCCAGATTAATCACACATGACAATCAATCTTTTTTCCTACCCAATAGGGACAATCTGTTTTATGCATTTTTGAGGGTAAAGGAGTTATTTAGCAATTGAATTCTATGATTTGTGACACTTGCTTTTAATTACACATCATCTTGTCCTGGGAAACCACTAAAAATAAGATGTAGTGCTGTGACCTCCAGAGGCATCTACTTTTGCCTTCCTCTCATGCATGTATATCTATGTATATATTTATGTTTACGTATACATATCTATATAAAGGAATATATTCTTGCCTGTTTACTCATCTAAGCAGTAGGAAGTATACAACACATTTGACATTGGCTTGATGTTGTGATACAGAGTAAGCTAGASCTAAGTGCTAATATCCAGAATGAGGCACTTCCAACAGTTCATTTCAGCGGTTACATCAGCACACTGTCACTGCTTGTATTTTAAATTGATCTTGCTTTAGAAATATGGGTCACCGTTCCCACCATGAAATTAAGAGGGTTCTACATAGATACCAAGTTCTCCATACACTGAGGACTGAATCTTTAACTTTTAGGCTGTACTCTGTAATACAGTTATTATTAAACAAGTGCTAAAATAATAGTGGGAATAGTTCCATAAGTTTCTAAAGACCATTTTAACCCCCCAGTAGCCCAGATTCTTCTTCCACAACTCTGCAGCCTGTGTTAAGAGACAGGAGACTGCCCAGCCTAGCCAAGTCATGGCTTCAACACTTCTGAAAAGAGACTGAGGACTGATGATATTTATATATTATGTATTATGGAATTAGTTACTGTACACATACTGTGCTTTAAAGAATAATCCACATGTTGTTTGACTGGCTGTTAGATTTCTATTTTGTCTTTATTTAAATATATGTTATGACTCACCAAAGCAATGAAACCTATACCCATCTGTAAATTGTTTGTCCTGTGCAGTCAAAAAGGCATCTTCAACATTTTTACAGTTTAGAAATCACTAAATAATGGTACATTGAAAGATTCAGACCAACATATCACTTAAGTATGAACTGCTCTTTAACCACGTGAACAGTCCCATCATGGGAACAAACAATTCCAACGTTATTTTGTCTGTAGGTGCTACCGGTTTATTGTGACAGAGACTCATGAATCACAATAGAGATTGTAGAACTTTTGCTAGATAATTAACACCTCCCTAAAAAACATCTCGGCTACATTTAAAGCCATTTTGCTCTCATTCAGACAATATAATTTTAGAATATGGAGTGTGGTCTATTGCAACAAGAACGAATGAAAAAATATTTAAATATTTGCTGTTGGTAATGTGATGAATATTGCCAAGGAGACAAAATGGTTATCCCTAGATGAGGGGCTGCAGACCTTAACAATCTTACGAAACAGTGTTTTCTCCTGATTTTTTTTCCCATAACCTCATTTTCTACCCTTTCTTCATTTCTCAGTTGTTGAAAGAAAAATACAAAAGAATTGTTCATATAGATAACCAGTAGGATGCCAGAAAGGGCCTTTTTCAGTTAGAAATGGTGTGCTACCCTCTGGATAATCAATTGTTCCTGCAACACTTTAGGATTTTTCATGCACTGAGATGCAAACTGAGCAATTTCTTCATTTTTTTTCCCCCTATATAGTTTGTTAATACTGGAAAGGCAATTGGACAGTGGGGCCTCCTCATTCTTGGCTCTATTTCAAAAGCAACTTGAAATGCCCTGACAGCAGTTCTTCTCACAAAGTAATGTTAAGGTTGTGACACGGACCAACAAAAGGCTGACACACTGTCGTTAGCTTACCCTGTTGTGCTTAGGTAATGGTGGAGCCTCAGATCTGTGTGTGATGTTAGCATTATATGTTCTTCAATAACAAGGTGCCAGAGGATGAATTGAATATAGAATGTCGTCTTTAACTTTGAATTTCTAAGTTTAGGCTAGCTTTCTTTTTTTAATATTAAAGACTGACTCTGCATTAATTATACAAAACCATTGATAATAAACATATTAGTTCCTCATAGATGGTTAGTATTTAAATGTAATATTTTCAAAAGGAGTGTGTTCTGCAAAAATGCAGCAATAAAGTCACTGAAGTGTTCTTTTACACAGTTATCCCGATGTATTAAAAATCCTGGCCATAAGCTGGCATCCACAATCAAATTTCCCACCTGTCCAGCAGTGTTCAAAACTGGGATTTTGTTCTAAATGCATTTCTGGTTTTAACTAACCAAAAACCCACTATAAATTGTTTCCCTTATAAATTTCATGGGACAGTTAATCCAGATCTGGAATTTTGGGGCTGAGTTTCACCACAGCCATGGTAAAATAATAAAAATAATTAGATGGAGTACAGCACAAGTAATACCCTCATATTTTTGTAAAATTGGCTAATATCAATCACTATGTAAACCATTCCTGCCTGTTAATGCTTGGCAGTTTCCAGTGTCTGTAAAAAGAGAACTCATGTGTTTCTTTGTAAAGCCAAAGAAAAATTGGCTCCTCAAAGATAACAAATTCAGTATTTTTACACTCTCCAGTTACTTTAAATCAAAGTATTAACTGTGCTTCTCTTCTTACATTCACTGTGTCAGTGTGTTAAGTTTTTTTTTTTTCCCCAAAACCCTTTAACTCTGTTATTTTTTATGTAATTATATAAACATGCTCAAGAAATGCAATTTTGCAAGCTTTCAGCTGAACTGGTGGCTTTGAGACTAGGATCACATATAGACTTAAATTTTCTGGATCAGATCATGATAGCTAAACATAGCACACCAGTGTGTTGTTTTTCAAAAAGGGGAAGGATGCCATTCATTTCACTGCCTGGTCTTAGGTGATTTAATAGTCATTTGAGGTCCTGTGTCTGGGAAGAAAAAAGCTCAGATCTTTCAGAATCACTTCCTTGGAACCTCCCTTTCTTCTCATGTTAACGTTATATTATGTGAATGAGGTATAAGCTTTAATTCCTGGAGTAGGTACTCATTGTTCAGAAAATTTGCGGGCAGAACAAGTAAAATTTGCTTTCTGAGATCCCTGTGGGAACCAAATGACAAGCTCTGTCTTCTCCACAAGAGGAAATAGCTGGCTTGGTATTATCCAGTTCCTGAGACAACATTTTTCACCCTTTCCTTTTATCTCTTTACCCCTTCCTCAGAAATCTTGCCCAATCTATAGCAAGCATCTTTCATCTTTGACTCTTGATCCTAAAGCAATTGAGAATAAATGCTGCTAAAAAGAATATCAGAGAGTATCCTGTAGGATTTGGTCCTTTAAGATAGGGTCATCCTGGGGGACATGAGGGAATTTTCCTTTTCTCAGGGAAAGAAGAAGTTAGGTTGGAATTTGACAAATATTAACATCTGCATCTGTGCAAGTCCTCTTTGGCTTCCTTTATAGTCAGTGAAGAGAAACTGGCACTTCTGGGGTGCAATTAATGTCATCCTTGGGTAGAGGTCTCAAGTAAGCGAAATGAATTCTCCCCTTYCATTGCCCCCTGATTCAGATTACATCAGATCCCACCTGAAGCTAGGTGGATAATTTCCACCCTTAAAGTTATATAATCTGACCTAAAATCACCAGCATTAAGTAGAGACTTCTGAAGTTACCAGAGATGCAAACTTTGCAAGAATTATTATTTTGCATGTAAATAACCTTGAAGACACATAAATTGCACCCTTTAACAGTACCAGTATTCAAAAATAGTTCCTCACATAACTTGGCCCCCTCAGATAACTGAGACAAAATCAGACATGGATGAGGTGGCTAATCAGAAGCACAGGGGTTCTTAAGGTATATGAAGCATAACACAGAGGTTTGTTGGGAAAAAAAAAAAAAAAGAAATATGTTTTCCCTTCATCATGTTCATTGTTGCTTATAATCATCTCTGCTGAAGCACAGTGTCTTGCTTGTTTGTTTTAGAAATAACCCCTGGTTCGTGCATAAGAAAATATATTAAGTATTCTAAAAATTATTCCTTTTCTTCTCTGTGTAGCAGAGAGACAGGGGTCAAATTCTCAGCTGCTGTAATCCCCATTGGAGTTATTCTCATTCATTATTGAAATGGGCTAGATCCTGGGCTCATRTAAGCTGGCGCAGCCGTATTGAAGTCAGTGGAAATGTGTTGATTTTTTAGTAGATGAAAACCTGGTCCTTGAAATGCAGTAGTTTTGATTGAGTGCTCCAGGCCAAATTATTTTCAGTATTTAGCAATGTCTGGCATTTTCTTTACGAGGCTATCTTATCGCCATTCAGCATACCTAAAAAGAAAAATCCCTGCGGTAGTGTTATAACAGTGAGTGGCAAAACAACAGCCTCAGTGTCCGCTTTCACTCTTTGCCCAAAACCATTTATATACTAGTCTGTTTGAGGATGATGTTTTGCCATACAAAACATCTCCTCTGTTGTTTAGTAACAGCAGCAGAGTCCCTGCCACAATTTTTTTTAATCTTTTTTAACATTAAGAGGCACTATAGTGCGCAGATCATCTCAGTGGAATAATGCACTGGTGCAGAGGAGCACTAAATCAAATGATAAATTGAGTGTAACATTGATTATGTTAGCTATGCATAGAAATATATACATTTGATGGTCATTATGACACATGAATGTTCAAGACGAAAAGTGAAAAATACATTTCAAGTCCTGAAAAACTGACAATGATCTGTAATTTGCGTCTAGCATTAAATTCTATAAATCTGCTGGTGTTTTCAACATTGAAAGCCTGATTCTAAATGGAAAGGTCATTATCATTATTAAGTTTTATAAGAAAATCAGTACGTGTACTAGTATCTATTTAATAACTGAGACATCATGAATGTCAGACTTAACACACTTTGCTGGGTGCTAATAACTCTTTAAGTGTACCCTTGACTCAAGTCAAAGGCAGTATTGGAATTTTTATATTATCTGAACTGCCTGGCAGCATTTAAAAGTACTTCCATAATAGCCAGGTAAAAATATAGAGACTTCACAAAACTTTACCTAATTTTGCTCCTGTTTCAAAGGTTAAGCTAAACTCCTTGCTCCCCCCTTGTATAAGAACTGGATGTGCAGGCAGCTGAGTCACAACGGACCTGTCCTACTTAACCATTCGCTCATTTTTATTGGAGCATTGTGCTTCCTGAGAAAAGTATGTGTCAGTAATGACAACAAAATGAAGCCTTTTGTACCCAAAATAAGTGCCTGACAAAACAATATTTGCATCAGTGTCAAAATTGCTTTTTGAAATGTCTTGGTGGAATGGTGCTATCTAAATATAAAATATGTATTTATTCAGCATTTTTAAACTTTTGTAATTCCCGCATTATATTATCTCTAATTCAAGTCCAGTTATGGTAAGTTGATGATACAGTTTCTTTCTTTTTCTATTATATATTTAAATTAAAAACTGGAAGATGTAGTTCCTATTAATGAGTTTTTTAGGGGTCTTTTAGTATTATGTTCCTAGGCAAGTTCCTTACTTGATACAAAGTCCTCATAAGAGCTGCTTGTGCACTTGGTTAATTCATAAATGGTGTTGAGGGCTGCATATTTGCACAATTCTTGTTAAATCATGGAAGTCTGCTATTTCTCTGTACAATGTATTGTCAATTGTGATGCCCATATTATGCACCTAATCACACAACTCTACAAGTTCCATATTTTCCAAGTGTTCTTGTACACACATACATATTGAACACAGAAGGGAACAGGAAAACACATCTGATGATTAACACGTGGCTCAGAGGCTGGTGCCATCAGTGGAATTCTGGCTTTTTTGATCATGGGGAGGTTTACACGGCATCGGGCCTGCTGGCGATGGATGGAGTTCAGCTGTCGCAAAGGGGGAAACGGATTTTCACTCATGAGTTGGCGGGGCTCATCGAGAGGGCTTTAAACTAGGTTCGGAGGGGGAAGGGGATAAAACCAGGCTCACTAGAGATGAGGGGTGGCATGCCGATGTCGGGGGTGAGATCAATAGCCCATCTCAAGTGCATCTACACCAATGCACGCAGCATGGGCAGCAAACAGGAGGAGCTGGAAGCCATTGTGCAGCAGRACAGCTATGACTTRGTCGCCATCACAGAAACGTGGTGGGATGACTCTCATGACTGGAATGCTGCGATGGATGGCTATAAGCTCTTCAGAAGGGATAGGCGAGGAAGGAGAGGCGATGGGGTGGCTCTGTATGTCAGGGAGTGTTTTGACTGTACAGAGCTCAATGACTGTGATGATCAGGTTGAGTGCTTATGGGTAAAGATGAGGGGAAGGGCCAACAAGGCAGATATCCTGCTGGGAGTCTGTTATAGACCACCCAACCAGGATGAAGAGGCTGATGAAGCATTCTATAAGTGGCTGGCAGAAGTCTCACAATTGCTAGCCCTTGTCCTCGTGGGGGACTTCAGCTTACTGGACGTCTGCTGGAAATACAACACAGCAGAGAGGAAACAGTTGAGAAGGTTCCTGGAGTGTGCAGAAGATGATAACTTCCTGACGCAGCTGGTGAGTGAGCCTACCAGGGGAGGTGCCTCGCTTGACCTGCTGTTTACCAACAGAGAAGGACTGGTGGGAGATGTGGTGGTCGGAGGCTGTCTTGGGCTTAACGACCATGAAATGACAGGATTCTCAACTCTTGGTGAAGTAAGGAGAGGGGTCAGCAAAACCACTACCATGGACTTCTGGAGGGCGGACCTTGGCCTGTTCAGGACACTGGCTGAGAGAGTCCCTTGGGAGGCAGTCCTGAAGGGCAAAGAGGTCCAGGAAGGCTGGACATTCTTCAAGGAGGAAGTCTTAAAGGCACAGGAGCGGGCTGTCCCCATGTACTGTAAGAGGAGCTGGCGGGGAAGACGACCGGCCTGGCTGAACAGGGAGCTTTTGTTGGGACTCAGGGAAAAAAGGAGAGTCTACCACTGTTGGAAGAAGGGGCAGGCAACTCAAAAAGAGTACAGGGATCTCGTTAGGTCATGCAGAGAGAAAATTAGAATGGCAAAAGCCCAGCTAGAACTCAATCTGGCCACTGTTGTAAGAGACAACAAAAAATGTTTTCACAAATATATTAACAACATAAAGAGAGCCAAGGAGAATCTCCATCCTCCATTGGATGCCGGGGGAAACATTGCCACCAAGGATGAAGAAAAGGCTGAGGTACTTAATGCCTTCTTTGCCTCAGTCTTTAATAGTCAGACCAGTTATCCTCTGGGTATTCAGCCCCCTGAGCTGGAAGACAGGGACGGAGAGCAGAATACACCCCCCATAATCCAAGGGGAAGCGGTTAACGACCTGCTACGCCACCTGGACACTCACAAGTCTATSGGGCCGGATGGGATCCACCCGAGAGTACTGAGGGAGCTGTCAGAGCTCCATCATTTATCAGCAGTGCTGGTTAACAAGGGAGGTCCYGGATGACTGGAGGCTTGCTAATGTGACCCCTATCTACAAGAAGGGTTGGAAGGAGGATCTGGGGAACTACAGGCCTGTCAGCCTGACCTCGGTACCGGGGAAGATTATGGAGCTGTTCATCTTGAGGACACTCACAAGGCAGGTGCAGGACAACCAGGGGATCGGGCCCAGCCAGCACGGGCTCATGAAGGGCAGGTCCTGCTTGACCAACCTGGTCTCCTTCTATGACCAGGTGACCCGCCCAGTGGATGAGGGGAAGGCTGTGGATGTGGTCTACCTGGACTTTAGTAAAGACTTTGACACTGTCTCCCACAGCATTCTCCTGGAGAAGCTGGCGGCTCATGGCTTAGACGGGTGTACTCTTCGCTGGGTAAAAAGCTGGCTGGACGGCCAAGCCCAGAGAGTTGTGGTGAATGGAGTTAAATCCAGTTGGTGGCCAGTCACAAGCGGTGTTCCCCAGGGCTCAGTTTTGGGGCCCGTCTTGTTTAATATCTTTATCAATGATCTGGATGAGGAGATCGAGTGCACCCTCAGTAAGTTCACAGACGACACCAAGTTGGGCGGGAGTGTTGATCTGCCTGAGGGTAGGAAGGCTCTGCAGAGGGATCTGGACAGGCTGGATCGATGGGCCGAGGCCAATTGCATGAGGTTCAACAAGGCCAAGTGCCGGATCCTGCACTTGGGTCACAACAACCCCAGGCAATGCTACAGGCTTGGGGAAGAGTGGCTGGAAAGCTGCCCGGCGGAAAAGGACCTGGGGGTGCTGGTTGACAACCGGCTGAACATGAGCCGGCAATGTGCCCAGGTGGCCAAGAAGGCCAACGGCATCCTGGCCTGTGTCAGAAATAGTGTGGCCAGCAGGAGTAGGGAGGTGATCGTGCCCCTGTACTTGGCACTGGTGAGGCCGCACCTTGAATACTGTGTTCAGTTTTGGGCCCCTCACTACAAGAAGAACATTGAGGTGYTGGAGCGTGTCCAGAGAAGGGCAACGAAGCTGGTGAAGAGTCTGGAGAACAAATCTTATGAGGAGCGGCTGAGGTTGTTTAGCCTGGAGAGAAGGAGGCTGAAGGGAGACCTTATCACTCTCTACAACTACCTGAAAGGAGGTTGTAGTGAGGTGGGTGTTGGTCTCTTCTCCCAAGTAACTAGCGACAGGACAAGAGGAAATGGCCTCAAGTTGCGCCAGGGGAGGTTTAGTTTGGATATTAGGAAAAATTTCTTCACCGAAAGTGTTGTCAAACACTGGAACAGGCTGCCCAGGGAAGTGGTGGAGTCACCATCATTGGAGGCATTCAAAAAACGTGTAGATGTGGCACTTCAGGACATGGTTTAGTGGGCATGGTGGTGTTGGGTCGACGGTTGGACTTGATGATCTTAGAGGTCTTTTCCAACCTTAATAATGATTCTATGATTCTATGATTCTATACATAAGATATGATAATACAAATGTATTAAYATCTGTAGATGTTTACTCAGACTTTGGGATGGGAGGTAAAGTTAGCTACAAAGGTCTATGAGGCTGCAATACTCTTTCCTGACTGATAAAATGTAAGTCTACTGGAAGAAAGACCAGTGAATACAAATCCAGAAGTTTCTTCCAACTAATTTGTTAGATTAAGAGCAGTGTTTTTTGAATGAAGCCAAGAGCACTGACCAGTTGCCAACATCAGTTCACCAGTATTTGAGGGCTACAGTTAACAAACTGGTTTGCCAGGATGTTTGGGGAAGGGAACAGAAATGGGCAAAACCACTGCTGTAATACATTCCCCTGAAAGCCAGACTTTTGTCGGCTACGTATTGTAATATAAAACTGGACTATTTATTTCTGTGCAAACAAGATGACAGTTGTTAACAAATTGTTTTGCTAAACACACCATTCATTTGAAAGCCACAACTTGTTCCATATTGTTACTGTTGATACTATAGCAGGAGCTCTGTTGCCCTATGTGCATACAAAGGCATAAAAACACATGTACAATCTTTTTCTTCAAGGCAGTAGGCCTTCAATTGTCTTTTCATTCAGGAACCAGAAGAAATTATCTGGCTTTCTAATCTTGTGGCTGAAGACCTTTACCTCAGAGGAAGATACTTGTGGTTCTCACTTCTCATGTGCAAAATACATTCACTTTATGTAAATATGTTTTTTTTTTAAAAAATGCATAAACGATTCTTAAGGCACAAAGAGAAAGCTAAGTTGCTGGGTTGATTACTAGTTTTTAATGCTGCTTTTTTTTATTATTTTTTTTGGCCATTCATTTCTTTTTATGTTATTATGGGATGGGGAATTCAAGAAAATATGGCAGCACCCCAGCAGTATTTAAATGAAAGACAGAAGCTTATCATGGCCAAGACTTCGAGTCATTATGTACCTATGGGTCAGACCACCGTGGAAGTGTATTTCCAGATTATGCCATTTGTCTCTCTCTTCTTTTGTGGTTGAAATGTTTGATTTTGAACTTGGTTTTAATCTGGGCTCAGTTTCTTTTCCTGGTCTAAATAAGCACACAAGAATTTCATAAAATGTAGGTTTCTTTCTACTCCACTTTTCAGCCATTTGTCAAACACTGGGATGCTCGATGTGGTCAGTTTGGTTGTAAACTGTGCTAAAAAAAGAAAAAAGTCCTGGCACTGACAGCACTAAACTAAAAAAAACTGCGCTAGACACTTTGAAGTTCTAAAACATAAGCAGGATCAGTTAAAAAGTAAAAAAAAAAATAAAAATAAAAGAAGCCAAAACTGATAAATGAAATTGAAGTAGATCCAACTCATTGTGTCAGAAAATGTAAAAGCCAACTAAATTGTAGAGGCTACATGCAGGTAAAGTCTTAAGGATGGGCCTAACTTTAAGCTCGTGAACAGCTGTATTAACTCAGGTGAGACCGTTCAATTGCTTGGAGACTCATGTGTGAATAAGGTATTTCACCGAATCAAGGCCATTGTTCAAGAAGAATACAGTGTCAGTGTATAACAACCATGCTCCCCAGGAAGAAACTTTTTTGTGCAAAAAAGGAGTATTGTTATAGAGGCTGCATACGATCGAGCTGCAGTGTGTTCTTTGTTTCAACCCACTAGGGTGCTGTCTTTTCCCATATTATTATTATTGCATGCTCTGCAGTAATTTAACATCTCAGAAAGCTAATAGTTCTCCTTAAATTGTAGCCTGCATGCCATTACTGATAGTTACAGTAGAGTGCAAAGTCTATTTGCACACTACACATCCTATAGTGGGTTTTTTTGCAAATCAAAGAACATCAGTGGAAAAACACTTTATGCCCAATGTCTCAGAAGTACTGGATCAAGTTCAGCCTCTGAGGTATACAAAGGAAAATCTCTTTGCAATTGATGGGTGATGCTTCTGCTTATATCAGTAATGAGGTACCAAATATAGTCTGTTGCATACATAGCAGTACACATGCTTCAAAAAGGGGCAGAACATAGTCCCTATTGCATCTGCTTTGTGCCACCTCAGTACCATAAAAAACTTAAAGCACCTTTGTGTAGGAGTAGTACTACACAATGAGGTGTACCTGGCACTACACTGACAGCTTTACACCTCCATCACAAAATAGAGTTTAATAGGGGAATGTGCTGGTTTTGGCTGGGATAGAGTTAATTTTCTTCATAGTAGCTAGTATGGGGCTATCTTTTGGATTTGTGCTGGAAACAGTGTTGATAACACAGGGATGTTTTCATTATTGCTGAGCAGTGCTTACATAGAGTCAAGGCCTTTTCTGCTCCTCACACCACCCCACCAGCGAGAAGGCTGGGGGTATACAAGAACTTGGGAGGGGACACAGCTGGGACAGCTGACCCCAAATGACCAAAGGGATATCCCATACCATATGATGTCATGCTCAGCATATAAGGCTGGGGGAATGTTGGCCCGGGGGGGCYGCTGCTCAGGGACTGGCGGGACATTTGTTGGATGGTGGTGAGCAATTGTTTTAATTTGCATCACTTGGCTTTCTTGGGTTTTATTTCTCTCTCTGTTATTTTCCTTTTCATTACAATTATTATTATTAATAATATTGTTATTGTTATTGTTACTATTATTGCTATTATATTTCAGTTATTAAACTGTTCTTATTTCAACCCATGAGTTTTCTCACTTTTATCCTTCCAATTCTCTCCCCCCCATCCTGCTGGGGTGGGGGGAGTGAGCGAGCAGCTGTGTGATGCTTTGTTGCTGGCTGGGGTTAAACCACTACAGTCCTTTTTGGCATCCAATGTGGGGCCATAGAATTTGAGATAATAACAGATTGACCAGAGCATATTAGAATTTATAGATTTATATCTGTTAACAGTTGTGGGCCTTGATATTGATTCATTTGTTCTTGATATTAGTTTATCTAATCTGCACCATGCTCTTTTTTTTTGCTGTACATGTTAAAGATGGGTGTCGTCTTTTGTGGTTTGCTGTGTTCTCTAGTGATTAGTGATGTTTTGCCTGGCAGATAGTTCATGCAGTAGCACTTGGGCCAGTTGGGACAGGACAAGATGTGAAAAACATGCTTTACACCTCAGCTAGGGACAACAGCCCCACCTGGAGCCTCTGGCAGAAAGCACCTGGAGACACTCGAGGTCGACCTCTAGGGTTTTGGAGCCGGTGATATAGGGGATCTGAAGCTCAATACACTTCAACTGAAAAAGAAATACTAGCAGCATATGAAGGAATTCAAGCTGCTTCAGAAATAGTTGGTACTGAAGCACAGCTCCTTTTGGCACCTCAGTTGCCTGTGCTCAGCTGGATGTTCAAAGGGAGGGTCCCCCTTACGCAGCATGCAACTGATGCTACGTGGAGTAAGTGGGTTGYGCTGATAACGCAATGGGCTTGAATGGGAAACCCCGACCGCCCAGGAATCCTGGAAGTGATCGTAGACTGACTAGAGGACCAAAACTTCAGAGGAGGTGACTCATGCTGAAGAGGCCCCACTGTATAATAAATTACCAGAAAATAAAAAGCAATATGCCCTGTTCACAGATACATCCTGTGGTACTGTGGGAAAATATTGAAGGTGGAAAGCTGCTGTGTGAAGTCCTATACGACAAGGGGCAGAAACTGTTGAAGGACAAGGTGAATCGAGTCAGTTTGTAGAGGTGAAAGCCATCCAGCTGGCTTTGGATATTGCTGAAAGAGAAAAATGGCCAATACTTTAGCTCTGTACTGACTCATGGATGGTGAAAAATGCTCTCTGGGGGTGGGTATAATGGAAGCAGAACAACTGGCAGTGCAGAGGTAAACCCATCTGGGCTGCTGAATTATGGCAAGATATTGCTGCTTGGATAGAGAACCCAGCTGACCAAGTACATCATGTAGATGCTCATGTACCCAAGAGTCTTGCCACCGAAAAACATCGAAACAATAAGCAGGTGGACCAGGCTGCTAGAATTGAAGTGGCTAAGGTGCATCTGGACTGCGAATGTAAGGGTGAGCTATTTATAGCTCGACGGGCCCGTGACACATCAGGACATTTAGGAAGGGATACAACATACAAATGGGCTCATGATCAAGGRGTGGGCTTGACTATTGATGCCATTGCACAGGTTATCCATGAATGTCAAATGTGCGTCATAATCAAACAAGCGAAGTGGCTAAAGCCTTTTTGATATAGAGGATGACAGCTGAAATATCGATATGGCGAAGCCTGGGAGATGATTGATTATATCACAGTACCATGAACCTGCCATGGCAAGCACCATGTGCTTACAGTGGCAGAGGTGACTACTGGATGGTTGGAAACATACCCTGTGACCCGTACCACTGCCTGGAATACTATCTTGGCCCTTGAAAAGCAAGTTTTATGGTGACATGGCACCCCTGGAATAATTGAATCAGACAATGATGGGACTCATTTCCAAAATGGCCTCATAAACGCGTGGGCCAAGGAGCATGGCATTGACTGGGTGTATCACATCCCCTATCATGCACCAGCCTCCGGGAAAATTGAACGATACAATGGACTGTTAAAAACTACACTGAGAGCAATGGGTGCTGGGACATTCAAGCATTAGGATACACATTTAGCAGAAGCCACTTGGCTAGTTAACACTAGAGGATCTGCCAGTTGACCTGGCCCTGCCCAATCAAAACCCCTGCGCACTGTGGAAGGAGATAAGATCCCTGTAGTACATATGAGGAACTTGTTGGGAAAAACAGTCTGAGTTACTCCTTCCTCAGGAAAGGGTAAACCTATTTGTGGGATTGTTTTTGCTCAGGGACCTGCGTGCACTTGGTGGGTAATGCAGAAGGATGGGGGAGTCCAATGTGTACCTCAAAGTGATTTAATCCTGGGTGAAAATAATCCATGATTTGACTTCCATGTTATGGGAATTACTATAGCAGGAACTCCTTGTTGCTAGCCATGGTAGGAGCAAGGGGAGGAGTTCATTGCAATGTTAAACCCTATAACCTGGCCCAAATGGACCAGGGGTGGAGATTGTACTGGATATACCTTTAAATTGTTGTAACCCATTATTTGAATTGCATGTTATAGGAATTAATATAGCAGGAACCACCTGAACCAGTGGAGGACAAGCCCCACAAGAAGCAGCGCAAGTGCAGCAGTGACCTGACCTGAACTGGCTTTGGTGTGCCGTAACTCCATGCAACACACCACCTCTCCTGTCCTGAGTGACCACTGTAACAGATGGAGCCTAAAGTCATGGAGTAAATTAACTCAGTGGACAATTTGTGGACATTTGTGGACATTTATGGACATTTTACAGACATTTCACAGGGGTGGTCCATAGACTAAGGGAATGATAATCGTGTATTGTATCAAAGAATGAGAAGGGGACTGGTGGTTAATGAGGATGTGTTGGATAGTGTGGGACCTGAGCATGATGTAAATGGTATGGAATAAGGGGTGGAGAATGTGCTGGTTTTGGCTGGGATAGAATTAATTTTCTTCATAGTAGCTAGTATGGGGCTATCTTTTGGATTTGTACTGAAAACAGTGTTGATAATACAGAGATGTTTTCATTATTGCTGAGCAGTGCTTACATAGAGTCAAGGCCTTTTCTGCTCCTCACACCACCCCACCAGCGAGAAGGCTGGGGGTGCACAACAACTTGGGAGGGGACACAGCTGGGACAGCTGACCCCAAATGACCAAAGGGATATCCCATACCATAAGACATCATGCTCAGCAATAAAACTACGGGGAAGGTTGGCCCGGGGGGGCCACTGCTCAGGGACTGGCAGGGCATCTGTTGGATGGTGGTGAGCAATTGTTTTAATTTGCATCACTTGGCTTTCTTGGGTTTTATTTCTCTCTCTGTTATTTTCCTTTTCATTACTATTATTATTATTATTAATATTATTATTATATATCAATTATTAAACTGCTTTTATCTCAATCCGTGAGTTTTCTCATTTTTACCCTTCCAATTCTCTTCCGCCCATCCTGCTGGGGTGGGGGGAGTGAGCAAGCATCTGTGTGGTGTTTAGTTGCCAGCTGGGGTTAAACCATGACAGGGAAATAGGCAAAGATGCTATTTTACTGCTTTACTGCTTTACTGCTACTTCTTAGAGCTCCTGTAGTACAATTTAGTTGTAAGGGCATGCGTGGAAAGCTATACTATCATCCAAAGGGAGCTTATTTATTATATAGTTTGTTGTACACACAGTACTCTCTGATTCCGGAGTGCTACAGTTATACGTGTCCAAGCAGTGAAGCAGGGACACTTGCTTTGGTTCTTCTGCTAATACCATCTGACACAGTGCCCCGGAGGGGCCTGCTGGGAGGCTGGGTATTGCCGAACACTTAAATGGTCAAGCTTCAGTTTTACATGTCACCATACGGATGGAAGATTAAGCAAAACGTAACAAGACTTGCACTTAGAAAAATAAAGAGGAGCTGACATCCTGTTTAACTGCTTTCACAGAGATCCAACAGAGAAATGAGCACAAATTAGAAACTTCTAGGGCAAAAGCAAAACTATGGTCTTTACATTGACAGAATCAGGCCATTGATCCTGCCCCAAATTTCCATCAAAACAGAAAAGTGTGGGAATGCAACACTGAATAATTATTCATATTACAGTATAGGCCTGATGTGAACACCAAGCAATCAAGGCTGATGGTCAGGAGAAGGCTTCAGTGGTTGCTCAAATCAGTTGTCCAGGTGGTGTAATCTGGGATCAGCACCCAAAGAGTCTGACTTCAAATACTATGACCTATGTTTCTATAGAGCTTTGGAGTTTACTACGTGGCATAGATGCAACTGGTAGTAAAAAACCATCTTATGTCTTAAGTTTCAGTGGTCCTCCAGCTTATATTCCAGGTTAATTTGTCAGTTGTATACTGACGGTCTTAACAGTCCTGAAATGTTCTTGAAAAAAAGTCATATCATGACTCCTCTGGTTAATTATGCTGCCACAGCTAAACTGTTCTGGTACCTGTGCTTAGCGTGCATCCAGGTTATTAATTTCATGTACTGTGGAAAGTTTTCCTGGTTCCAGTTTGCTTTGTACTTATACCTGGAGACTTGCAGTATACACTAGAGACACTGCTGGTAGAGTCTGGGCAGTTTCCCTTTTGGTGGAATCGCAGCTGAAGCCATGCCTGAAGGCAGCCCTCTAACATGCCCCATTGCAATGTGGACACATGGCCTTCCAGCATCAGCTCCCTGAGCATGCACAGTGTGTGCCTGGGCCAGTCACATGCCCTGAACAGTCATTGCTGTAAAGGTATTATGCAGGCGTAGGGTCCTAGAGCTAGAACACATCTTGCTAAATCAAAGCCTAGACCTTTCCTCTCTGCATTACGCCATATGACACCGTAAACATGTCCATAAAGCCAGTTCAGGTTCCTCAGCACTTCAGTCTGCAGTGTTGACAGTGTGGTTGAGTATGGGAATGGACTGACAATTACCATCATTGCTGTTATACCACCTCTGCTTGCAATTATCTAGTGCTTCCCTTTGGGAGGGGCAAGGGGGCAATCACATTCCCCTTCCACTTGCCCTTTCCCACTTTGCCAGTCTATGCAAACTAGCCAGAAGTGAGTCTACCTTTGCTCATTCTCACTGGCTAGCCCCTGATGGTTAAGACACGGGGGTTTAGTCTCAAACTTTGTCAATATTTTCTATGTGACTGAGCAAGACAATGTGGTTATGTTAACATTAGCAAATAGTGTGGAGCAAAAGGAACAGATCTCTAGAGTAAAACACTTGATTCTGAGGACTTAAATTCTTCACTATACACACTTGTGTATTTTTTGCTTCAGATTAGCCCTAGTTTGGTCGCATGGATTGACTGCTCATTTGTGGCTGGAGAACATTAGGTGTGCTCCTGGATGCATCTCGGCGTACCATGTAAAGCTATATAGTCTTTGAAGGTACCTCACATGAATGGTAGCAACCAGAACTTTGCTCTGTAGAAACTTTACTATCATCGCTGACTCTGATCTTGATCTGGATGAGAACTGTTGGGTTAGGCAGTCTGTAAATGCACAAAACCACACCCCTTCATCCATGGCTCTGAGCACCATGGGGAATGGCGGGATCATCATGAGAGGTTGACCAGCACTTGGACTAGTTAGAATCAGAGACTTTGGTAATGCAAATGGCAGCAGATAAATGGAATAGTAATCTCAAAATCTTTCTTCTCTCAGACAAAATCTCCAGTTATCTCAGATCATTTGTTTTGACAACACTAAAAACTGGAAAAAATAAAACCGATGGAGTGAATGTTAAGCCAAATATTTAAAGAAGGATCTTGGAGCTTCCCATGTGTATTTTTCTCTCCCACTAAACGTTCCCTGTTTTAGCCAGCTTTTGGCAACTCTCAGTTACCAGTACTGGATTACAGAAAATTTAATTCAATATGTGAGTGATAAACTATCCCAAAATGCACAGGTTTTCAACAAATAGTGGAGATGGGAATGTCCATATATCTGTATGTCTCAGAGTATAACCAGTCAATTACAGAATAAGATTAATTAGATAAACTTTGAATTTGTCCAGGAGGGCATTCAATTCTGAAGATGAAGCAAGAGAGACAAAAGTGCAGTGGGAAAATTCTTGGCTCTCCTAAAGTCAATGGGAGCTTTCAGAGGAGCCAGGACTTCATCCTGTATGTTTTGTTTTTCTCCAGATGTCAGTTACCTGCATACAACATAAATACGATGTGGTCACAGAAGTGTACAGTGAATGGCTGAAACAGTTAACAAAATCAATAAATGTGGGGAAAGTAGATGAAAACATAAACCAGACTGAGATATTTTTTCCAGACCAAGATTTTTAAGTCTTCTGTATTTTGTCATTTGTTAAACCACAAATAGTTATAAACAGAGCTGCAGTTCAGAGAGTCTTTGTTTCTAACATAAACAAGGTATAGGGCACAGCTCTGTATGTCAGCCAAACATGACTATAAGTTACAAAAATGATATATATGTATAAAATAAGTGTCAGACCCTAATTGAAAAATTGTATTTGGACATGAATAAATATAAGGTACACACTTAACTCCAGAAAAGTGGTAAGTATTTAATAGAAAATAACCCAGATTAAATTAATGCATGCATTATACTGTATCTGTGAAATTAATTTAATTCAATATGCTGAAACTCAGAAAGTGGGGAATTTTGCATCATTTAGGTATTGCTATTCATACTGGTGTGTCTGTCCTAGTTGAGAAAGCTTATACTTATAAAACCTATACTGAACATATGCAACTTTTAATTTAACTAGACCTAGGAGCAGAATAGCAGACTGTATCAAATGGGATTAAATATACAGCAGAATTTCTTTTTTTAACAGACAAGCTTTGCACAGTCGTTAATAGGAATAATATTTTTCATCTAAAATGGCTGTATTTCTTAATAACCAGGTCATATCATAAAACCCCGAATCTGCAAAGTACTTATTTAAATACTGATTTTTTCACTTAATTTACTTTTTCCTAAAATAACATTTTCTGAACATCACGAACACTTACTTTCAAATCATTACTTTAACTTCTTTTACAGTTTGTCATTTATAACTAAAAAGAAATAAAGCTCTCAGATAAGTATGTTAGCCCTCAAGTGCTTTGGTGCTACAGGCTCGTTTAGCCGCATACTGGGTCACAGCAGTCACCGCAGTAAACAATGTTCCAAACTTCCAAAGCCTGCAGAGGTCAGTATAGCAACATCAACAAGAAATTGTATAGCTTCACTCAATAGATTAGCAGTCACAAATATTTATTGTTAAAACGCAAAAATGATGTATCGTTCTGGCTGTTACCATAAGTGTGGGACTACTACGGCATGTGATGGTTATTCCTGCAAAACTCATATCGCAGATGCTAAAAGTTTTAAAGACATATTTTTGCATTTGCATTTGCTAATTATAAAAGGGTTAAATATATTTTTCTTGAGGGTGTTTCAGAAAAGTTGGATGGGCATTATGGAAAATGTAAGCACATTCTTTGGTAGCTGTCTTCTCTGTGTTGCCCTGTCAATGACCTCTACTGTGACATTGAAGGAATACCCTCGGTGTGGGTGAGAAGTAATTTGCTTCAATGGCTCTTCTGCCCCAGACATGTATAAAAAGGAGACTGTAAACATATACCCCACATTTTCTTTGGCRCTGTTGGAGCTGACACCATCAAAGTAATTTGGAGCAGAACTTTTAGATGTTTGTGACAAACTAGACCAGGACGAATGATTCAAACAGTAAATGTTAAGCTCCAAGCTCAGTGCAATGAAATGTCCAAAACTGAAAGGAAGTGACAGATAAATAGTGCTAATCAGGCCCTTGAACAATAATACCATATTAATTTTATTTACCTTCTTGGCTGGTTTTTCATGACCTGCCTGCTCATGGCACTAAAAACCAGTTACATTAGTGTTTCACTACACATTCTCAATTGTATATTAAAGAATAAGCAGATGTTCAGACATGACCTTGGGGTCCACAGAGAAAGATTTTGAGAGACACCAATTAGGCTTAGACATATATGATTTGCTTCCTTCAAAGCACTCCACTTAGGTATGCAAAAGTAGATAAATGATACCCACACCACAAAATTCCTCCTCTCAAAAAAAGCCATTTATAAATAAAATATTTTCCTTTCAAAAGACTGCAAAAGTTCAGGGTGAGCTTTTCGTCTCATCAATATACAGTGTGTATTCTTGTCTCAGCTGTCCACCGTTTGCAAGATGGACACTGAGACGTTGAAAGTGGTTCTTCATTAATTTTTTTCCTTTCCCTATGAACATTCATATAATGCAGGTATTTATATCTTTATGCCTTCTCAGTTTCTCAAAAGAAAATATGAATTGCTCAAAACTGAGTAACTTTAGCAAAAACATCTGAAACAGAGAAACCATCCTGAATATGAGTGATGGGTCAGATGCTCTGCTGCTTCTATTTATGCATCTCTACTTGAATTTAAAGAAAATTGCACACAGATCTGTGGTAGTGGGAGGATTACATTTGAACTTTCTTGTCCTTAAGAGACCCATTCTGAAGTGCACATTTCTCCATCTATGCATATATACAATTAAATAGACTTGATGCCTGCATAAGTCCAACGTGGCAAGGTAAAATGATAAATGATGAAACATGTCTAATTTCACTTACTGTCTCTGCAAATCTGTGTTGTTGTACTTAGTAAAGATTCATGAAATTAGTAGTGCTTACATAMATGTTAGTTGCCCTCAGGTTTTAGTTATAATGTTCTGCTACATAAGAAAGCCATGGGTTTGGGTATCCAAAGCAACGGGAAAATTTAATGTAGCTTCATCAACTCCCAATCAAAAACTATCCCTGAGAAGCTGATAAGAGCCAGTTGTAAGAAATTTAATGGGKGGGGGGGAGATCACAGAGAAAAAGTTCAAACATATATTAAATCCCAACCTCTACTGAAATGGCTTGTTGCCCGTAGCAGCACTAGCATGATACTGAATCAAGTACCTGCTTCATGCGGTTCCTGCAAAACTGAGTCTAAGGATTTCTTTCTCTGCCACACTCATAATTCTCTTTCTGAGAAAGACAAAGAAATGCAGTTCACAACCCATCTCCTGATATTGTGAGTATTGACATGGAGTGTTTCCCCTCTGTATTTTCAAAAAAATTGATTTTGCTACTTAAAAGAGGAGACAGGAATGTGTAAACTGTATGTTAATGCTTTAAAAAAAMCACCTCACAGTTTTTGACTTAACATATTCAAATAGTAGAGGAAGCTTAAATAGACCAATTCACAGACTTTTCTTTTTGAAGAYTATGTGCGCTGAAGTGAAAAGCAAAAACTTTTCTAAAATAATCATAAACTAGCTTCCTCTTTGACATTCTGTTCATGCATGGTAGATCTCAGACCAGCTAAAGCAATAGTATAGATAAAGGAATTTTTGTCTGAACCTGGAATAAAGTACAGTGACTTGAAATTCAAACAAGAAAGGTAAAGGTGAACAGGCTAGAGGTGGTAATATAGATCTTATCCTCACAACTTTGCTTCTCATTCATTTATTTCCCCCTGTGCAGAATGGATGCAGAATGGAGATGAAGGAGATCATCTGAGCAGAAGTGCTTCGTCCTCACTTTGCACAGACATGCATGACTGTTCCTAGTTCTAATTAATTAAACTTGGTCCTGTAAAACAAATGAGACTTAAAACATTTGTGATTTCAGTAGGTTCAGAGTAACAGTAGAAGAGAACATCAAAGCCTTATTTTCCTATTAATCATCACTGTATTTCTCACACCATCAATGGCTTACATCAAACATCAGAGGACAGATAATTCCTGTCAGAGTTTGCTTTTCAGGGCTTTTTCATTCCCTAAACATTATCAGCAATATTGTAATTTTTAAGTCAATCTTCCAATTGTCTCTTACCTCTCCTCTGAAACTTAGGATTCATGGGGAGGGGACAGAATCCTCTAGAAAATCTACAACCCCAAGAGTGCATCTTCATTTCATTTAGAACAAAGTATATTTGCTGAGTCAACAATGAAAGACTGAACTGTTGGTAATGCAAGGCTGGGACAGGTACACTTAAATGTTTTCAAGAAATAGTAGATCTACCCTAACACACCAGTGGCTGCCCTCTACTGAAAAAAAATATCCCATTCATCCTGTCCTCAGGGAGTCTATAGCAGAAATCCCACTGGCTTCAGAAGAAGCAGGATAGGATAAGAGCACACTTTCTCCAATTCCCTGGAAAGATCTTCTTTGGCAGAAGACAAAACCAAACTCAGCATATAGCCTTACTTCTTCCTAATACTTGCCAAAATAATCTCCTCTTCCCACACCTCCCCACTTTTAAGAGAAACTTGAGAATCTGACAACAAAACAAAGTGACAAGAACAGCCAATGGAGGCAATAGGTGTTGTTAATATAATCAACAGTCAAATATATTCAGTACTTCTCAGGCTCTACGCTAAAACAGTGTGTGACCCCCACGGACATTTGACTAACTAGAACTCTTTAATAAAATCAAATACTTGTGCGATGGGTACATGCAGCTGTATGTGTAGCACCCTGGGCCACATAGCAGAAATCATCATACTCTCAATACTATAGAAAAGGTGAACATTTGCTGCACTATGCAGAAGATATCCTCATTATATATAATTAGAAAACTTATTTTCCCCCTGCTGCCCTAATTTGTTTTTTTTTTTTTTTCTTCATTTTTAAAATTCTCCATTGGCTTTAATTAGCTTCTCTCTGAAATCACCAACCAGGTGAAATTAGAGCACTTTTTAAGTTTAAAAATGTAGTTGTATTTTTTTTTAAGTTGAGCTTTATTCCCTGAGGCCAAATCCTCCCTGCTCTTACTCATGAGGGTCGTTCTGTGCACTTCAGTGTGGAAGCTTTTCAGAGGAAGGCAGGTTTTGGCTCTAACGGGATATACCAAAGCTCTTCTAAACATTGATACATGAGACCAATCCTCACTGAGGGAAATCAGCAGTGTTCTTCTTAAGTTAATGAAGCTAAAACCATCTACAGGCACTGAAGATTTTTCTTTGTGTTTTCAGGCTTCACAAGTGTTCACCAAGTATTTATCACAAGCGAAATGCTACATTTTTGCTAATGACATTTCTATTCTTTCATTTAAAAACTCATCATTATATGATCAATACCAGCAACTCAGTCCTCTCTACTATGACAGGAGCAAATTTTACCAGAGAGAAATCATTTGTGTGGTCTCCATGACATGACGTATCTTTAAGTGTTCCATCGTTAATTAAGAAATTAAGAAACAAGCCATTTAAGAAACATGATAAAAGATATCATTAGCTGCAAAATAATACAGCTCTGAGCTTTAAAATGTTCTACTGGAGCTCTGGAGCTGGAGACAGTCATGTCCTTGTGATATTTCAGTGACAATTTCTATTTTAAGTGTCAAAAACAACTCTGCTATCTGGCGCAAGTAGTGTAGTATTCTCTCCTTTTAATATTCTAATCGTGAGGTGTAAAGTGAAATGGTTGCACAGTGTAATGGTGGTAAAGAAGCTGAGTGTCAATGAGACGGGAAAGGTGACAGACACAGAATGAGTCCCCAAGGTGCTCTCCAAGTGCATTGGATAAAGATTCCCCTGGGAAATTTTTCTCATTAGTTCTCAGACACAGATCAGTAATTCAATAGCACCAGGTTACCATTACTCACAAGACCAAAATACGTTACTTTCCATGCTTTAGCTCCTTGATTTGTATATGTCATTTTATGAGAGAAAATTATGAGATTGTCTATCATTCAAAGTAAGTTCGTATGTTGTTTACATACCTGAGGATGATCCATGACAAGAAGACTCTGACAATCCTATTACAAAAGAGCGTACAAATTAAACAGAAAACAGACACTTTTTTGATATTTGAAACTGCATTAATGAATGATTGGATTGTACAAACACGAGAGAGACATTGCAGATTGATTTTCTACACTAGTATCTGAAAAATTAATTATAGTTTGAGAGGCAAACCTAAAATCATCAACAAGTAAAAAATGAAGGAAAAAAAACCCCTAGATTGTTTCTGTGGATATTGCCAGGTTAAAATAATTTTTCTGTGCTTAAAGATGAAATGTGTATGTATTCAGTTAATATGATGGGGAAAAGTAGCTAAAAAGTTTGATGGTTAGCTAATTTTATGTGTAATTACTCTGTGAAAATGTTAAACTGAATAGGTTATTCTCGACTTTTTTTTTCTGTGCAATAAAAAATGTACTTCTATGCTATCAAAGTTAACTGCACTCCCACTCAGCACTCCAAGGGATAATGGCTGGAGGTGTTGTCTCTCTCATTACCCACCAGGGTGGAAAGAAAGGAGTATCTATCCATCCTCAATGGTCATTTAAAACCTCGTTGTTATATTAAAAATGTAGTGATGACAAAATCCAGAAAACATGAAAATTAGACACACAAACATAACAAGTTATTATGTTTTACCTGCGCAGAGGATTAGTTTATCTTTTTATGTATCTGTACATGTGCTCGAGAACGTTCCAATTTAGTTTTCACTTGTGATTAATGTATTTAGCACTCATCACTGCACCTTGCACTCACATTTAAGAGACAGAAGCTACACATAATTACTCTGCCTAAAGTAGTTCAGGAAAGTACAGACGTTTTAGCTTTTTAGAAAAAAGGGATGCGTCTGTAAGCTTTTTCATTTTATTTTATTTTGGTTTATGGAGTGTGGGGCTGTTGGGATTTTTTCCCCCTTACGAACAATGTACAACATTGAACATGAGAAACAAAAAAATGTTTGCATATAATTGTCTGTCTTGAACAAAAAATATTGAAATATGTCAGTCAATAGGTGCTTCATTTTCAACCCGTCAGCCTGGTGAGAGCTTGATCTTTTATTGCAGTCAGATCAGAATCATGCACCTGAGGTGTCTCATTTAGCCTACAAAATCAACTTATTCGTAGAATTCCTTAACAAGAGGAATTATATCCCTAACAAAATTATGTCTCGTGCAGTAAATAGGGCTCACTGTTTTACGGCTAGATTCCAAAATGCTTATTGTTGTACTGCAAAAAGGCCATATGTTAAGTGCTGTGGTATCTGTGCCAAATAAATCATCGAGAGCGAGTTCCTGTTAGTCTTACTCACGTATGTTATTGCACTGAAGTTGGATGTTTTACTCCCATGATTAAGGTGAGAATGGTTCTTCAGAATGGCAGTTTTCTAAAAGTGTGAACTCACCTGTTTCATGTATATTATTTTCTTCAAAGCTGTGCACTGCAGTCTCCAAATGAAGCTCTTTTAATTGAAAATGTTTCCATAACTCTTTAACACTAAGCTATCTCCAAACTAATGATCAGGCTCCAAATAAATATGCCAGATACTTATGGTATTATTTATGTGCTATACACAAGCTCATCATTGACTTATGAATTGTAAATATTTATAAGTGGCTCATATTAAAGTAGTTGTCAACTGCAGCTACAGTACTTCACCTTCTGTCACTCCCAGGTATCAAGGGGGCTGATTCAATCACTCTCTTGTCAGGCTACCTTTCTTCTCCTGAATACCCAAATCCCTAAACACAACAAAATATAAATGAATGAAAAGTGCTAATGATGCATCATTACCAAGAGGTATCAAGTTTTTTAAGGTCCTTTGCTGACTAAATTTTAAATTAGCACAATTATTCAGAGCATTCCCCAAGGCACCATTCATTATGCTTAGCCGCCGAGCTGAAGCACACTGCAAACGAAATATATATTACTGTCCACATGTCTGTCTGCATTCCTGGAGTAGGAACACATGTAAAATCTACTTGAAATGGCAAAACTCAGAATTCATAATATGAAATGTTTTTGTGCATATATTTTAACACTGATGATATTACTGCATTTTTATTAATGCTCTATTACCTAAAATGTATTTCTTATCCTCAAAGATCCTGAATAACATGGACAGGCACTTAGAGACTGAGTATTTTATTTAAAATGTTGTTTCATCTACTTCCTAACACAGCAATTTTAATTTTGAGTGAAATGCAAAGACTGCTGAAGCTGGGAGCTAGAATGTCTCTGATAGYGCCTAAGCCTTCCAGAAGCTTACAGTGCAGAGTGGATTCATTTTTCCTTTGGCCCTGTCATCAGCAAACTGGTCTGAGTGGACACTTCCCTGCTAAATGTATTGTGCAGCCTGGATATCAGATCATTTAGAATTCCCAGTAGTAATGACCTGTGTTACATCTACAGCGTGTGTCAAAATTTGCTTTTTTTAACGCAGTAAATGAAGAGTCTGAAGCCCTTGCTCATTAGGATATTTAACACTTCTCTGAAGGATAAGAAAGGTAACTGACATGACAGATCCTTCTTGGATTGTCCACAAAGTAGATCAGTTAGATGCATGCAGCAATATGCATGGTGCTATTCCTTGTAAAACACCGGTTTTGAGAATAACAAAACCGCCAGTTCTTATACCCACATCAGAAGTTAATAAGAAAAGGGGAAAAAGGTGTGACTGCCTACATGCAAGTGATATACACATGGGCTCACCAAACTACATAGTTGACAGCTCTTCCAGTAAAACACACTGCCCRTTTGTCCTCACGCAGATGAAAATAGGTATATTCGTAAGAGAAAATTATTTCTGTATGTATCTAGCTGTGAAGTCCTGAGCTGCTATTTTAGCCCAATGACATCACCACACACAAGTCGGGCCCCACGGCACAGATGTGCTTTCATGTGCAGTGATATCACTTTCACTAAAACACTGAAGGCATGACTTTCAAGCAGTTTTAAAATTCAGATCAGTTCTGCTCATATTTAATCTAGACATGTTGGTTTAACACCAAGCCAAGCCAGACCTTTTAATGTTCAGTGGCCATGATATAAAATTCTTCACCGTGTTGCACCAATAAATTCAGAAGTGCAGTGTAATTTGCTATAGTCACAGTGACTGTTGTGAAATTTAAGTAAGAGTTTAAAGCAACCCTTTTTTTTGTGTCTTACGACAGTACTTCAGCTCTTTGGACCACATTTCTTTTTTTCCCAAAACAATCAACTGTGAGGACAGGATAACTTACTCCTGCTTGTTTTGGTCAGGTTGAGATTAGATTAAAGGTAGGCTGCAAAACGCCATCAGACTCTTCCTGAATTAGGAACAGTTTCACTGTGGAGTTATTTAGGAGTTGTTTAAAACAAACAATGGAAAGAAAGTGCCACTTGACACTGACAGCAAATATCTCTGTTCGTTTTGCATTGTCAATAGCTCCAGTGGTAGCACTATTCTTTTGACAGCTAAAAGCAGATGTGTGGGTTAAGTATGGGAGCAATTCAAATGTCCATAGTAAACTGCAGGGGGGCAGAGAGAGCTCAGAGAGCAGCAGCTTTAAAGTAATTGACTAATACAGTAAGGATATTAAAGTCATTTAGTGCCAAAAGGGAACACACTGATCCTTGACCCTGAGCCACTTTGGAGTAATCTAGTATTCAATCCAGCGTGTAATGACTGCCAGGCCTGTCAATCCTCCGGGCTCTCCAGTCAAATGCCTGTGGCTACTATTGGCTTATGGTAAAAGGACAAAAATGCAAGGAAATGCCTCTCAATCAGTCTATGATGTGATAATGTTATTGCTCCAATGTATTCTATATTGTCCCTGCATAGTTTAATCTGTTGAGATCCATGTCAAAAATTGCCCTTGTTCCCCAGAGGTCTTTACTCAACCTTTTAGTAATACAAGTGGATTTGAAAAGAGAGGGGTAACTCACTTGATGAATTGTTTCCAGTTAATATAAAAAATAAGAGGTCAACTGTGGCTTAAAGGCTAACCGTGGAAGGTATAAATTAGAATAAGCATGCTAGTAATCTGATTAGTAAAGCCTTGCTCTTCATTTACCCCACTGGGTAAAATATTTTACAATAAATAATATTGACACAGGAATTTATTTACATGAGTGACACAATTCCTATGMAGTTTAGATGCTGAGAGGACTTTCAGCTGGGAAGTGATACGAACAAAAGGCTCACTTGCTTCTGTCACTTCTTGTCCTTAAAACTTCTGCAACTACTGGGAATCTTGTATTTTAAATTAGGCACCTCACATTTGAAAAATATAATTATTGCTACAGGCTGAGTAGTCCACTTGAGCTTGAAAGAAGGAAATTGCCATTTTTTGTTATTTTGATTTTGCTAATTAAAACAGGGAAAACTGACCCACATAGATTCTCTAAAGTTAAAAAGTCAAAATGGGATAATAATTATGCAAATTTCAATGCATTGCTGCAGAAAGGATCTTTAGATTTCATTATATGATCTCCACTATTTCCTGACCCTGCTTTCCATGTGCTGTACATAAACTTCAGGAAGCGAGAAGCTCAGGTGATAGTGATGCTCCCATTATTTTTAGAGAACCGGGAGGTTATATAACAGGCACTTTGCCTAATTTTGTTCTGTATGATTCCACAAGGCCCTCCACAGGGATGATACAGTACAAAAAGGAAAGAAAGAGAGAACATCTCTTGAGAAATACCTTGCTTATAACTTTGAAATAACTTCAGTGTCAAAAACAAATGACTTTCTCCAAAATTCTGCCTGTCCTCTCTCAGTTCAGTGCCCCAAAATCATTATTCAATGTAAGGTGCTATTTATAAAACCATTTTCCAGCCTGTACATACTTTTTACACTTGAAAAATTATGGTTTTGTGGACAGTTTTAGGGGGTGAATCGGAGAAAGAGGAAAATTGTCCTTTTGTGCTCACTGAATTCCCTGGCCATGAGGGTGGAAGCACATGCAATGCAAACTGTGATCCCATCAGGAGATGGCTGGCTGTGTTCCAGCGGATCTCTTCACAGGCGGTTTTATCACAAGCTGGTGTTTTCACAGGAAAATAAAAAAGAAAGTCTACAAGCAAACTAGCCTGAAGCAGGATATGACAAGAGTGTGGTGTTATTGCCCTGTAACAGAGCAATTAGTGAGCATCAGTACCACATAAATGGCTATAGCCTACAGTTTGGCAAAGCAGGCTCTTTGCAGAGTCCCATGGGAACAAGTTCCCTCTTTGCTCGCGAAGCTCTTGATATGGTGGTGACAGACCAAAAACTGTGCTCACCACTACCCATGTTCTCTCTGAGCACTCTCTCACATCACTTTTGCTCCCAGACAGCAGTATCTCCCTCCCCCTTAAGTGATRGTACTCACATCAGTGTGGGCACCCCAGGAATACTTGGTGGAATACAAAAGGAGGGTGCAGCATGAACCCACACGTATTTGTGCCCACCTCAGCAGTGCAAGCAGTGCCACAGCAGCACCTACCAGCTGGTGTGGAAGATGCTTGTACCAATGCTCACCCTCCAGGAGGGAAGGCAATGTACGGTCACCGTTACCCATCTGGGACTTGGGGGCCCTGTCCTTTCCAGGTTCAGCTTCCTCTTGCTGCGTCAGTGGCAGCTGCAGCACACAACACAAGGCACAGATTATTTGGGGACAGAAGAAACAGAAGAGACCTAAGCCTCCCCTGACACAAGTGCAAGACAGTCTCTTGTGACATGACACACTCACTGCCAGGCAGCTGTCTCCTTCTTGCTGTCATCTTCCTCTCTACCCCACCTCAAAGGCCTGGTACCCTTGTCCTTCTCCCATCCTCACCAGGAGTGACATTTTCCCCTTCTTCATTACTATTGAGGGGGCAGAGATGGGTGACATCTTCCACAGCTTCTCAGACTGAGTGGGGATTGAGAAGATCCGCTCCCTTTGCAGTGTTTGATGAAGCAATCTGGGTAGCAGTAATCAAGTTTTCATAGTCCCTCCCTTCTTTTGCCCTCCAAAAGAGCTGTGCCTGGTTTCAACATGAAAGCGTGGGAAACTCATTTTAAAAAGAGTGAAGTTGTGCGAATGGGGAAGGAAACACTTATCAGAAAAAATGCCGAGGACCTTTGCTGTAACCTTCACAGGGTAAATGTAGCCAGGTATGAAACTTCTTTTTTTGGAGAGAACTGTGTTTTGTGGGTATTTTCACTGGCAACTTACCATCACGACGTCAATCCATTGACCATATCCCTGTCATTCAAGGGGCCTGGAGTGCCTGGGAGGTGCTCAGAATGATGATCTTTAGAGCGATGATATTTTGTGAGGTATGCTTTTAAATTACAAGAAGAGGGGGAAAAAACTTTTAGAAAATGCAAGAAAATTCCTGCTGTTCCTTAACCTACTTGAAACCAGAAATGCCTTAGAGCTAATAGGTCAGGCATTGCTGAGATGCCCACAAACCATTTAAAAATGCAGGTATCTATCTCGGCTCTAATACATCTTCCTTTGTGTCTGTTCCAGGATGATTGTGTTTTTATTTAAATTTCAGACTTTCAGTGCAAGTCTAAAAGTCACCTGGACCCCTAASGGTCTGGATGTTTTTTAAGTGAATCTGTAGTCATACCCCCTGCTGTTTCCCTCTTATTAAATTAGTGTCGTTTTGCAGCCTATGAGAAGAAGAAAACTTGTCTTTTGCACTCGCCTTTTAGGAGCATTTGAAACCATTAGTACCATTTTGTAAACAGATTTTGAGATGACAGTGCAATCTTTTCAAAGCAGGGCTTCAAACACAGACACACACGCACAAATGCATGCATGCACGCATTACACTTTTATGTCTTTGGAATAAAAATGCAAATGAATTTATTAGCTTAAGCATGGCACCAAATAGAAATTTATGCACATACATTTAAAAAACAGACCCCTTGAAAATAAAGCAGTTGCAGCCTATTAATTTTCTTCTTTGACAGTTTTTAAAATTCCTCTAAAAAAATGAAACAGCATGAATACTGTCAATATATCACAACAGCCACATTAGGTTTTGTGATATACATCATAATATAAAGAGCACTATTAGAGCACAACCTGGGAACCATTAAATCATTCTAAATCACTGTTACATTCCATTAGTGTCAATGGTGAAACCACATAATAGGCTTTATTACAAACTTCACCTTGGTAGGCCATTGTCTCTAATAACCACTTCTCTATGATGTGGTATCATACCCAGAAATCCAGGGAGATAATAAAGGCTCCCTTATTTCTTTTTTATTGGATGGGTAAAGTTAAATTTAGCTGTAAGTAAAAAAAAATTCTTGAAGCTTTGTTCACTAACTGTGAGTTGCTGCTATTTGGACAAAAAAAAAATTAGGCAGACTTAGGAGAACAGTGTGAAATAAATTTGAATCCTGATAAATGCTTGAGGCCAAGGTAAGATAGGCAGTCCCAGCAATTACAATGTCATTTCTGAAATGCAGCTTAGTGCATTTATGCCCTTCTTTACACTTTTGTTCAGATACAAAGCATTGATTATAGAAACATTATAGGAATTAAACCTGTGTTCTCGTTTCTTAAACCCCTTGCAGTATCCACTATATATGCAGCATCCATTAGAAAAGGAAG
>JASVER010000087.1:1321660-1352308 GCA_030449065.1 Oceanodroma leucorhoa
GAAGGAAGGAAGGAAGGAAGGAAGGAAGGAAGGAAGGAAGGAAGGAAGGAAGGAAGGAAGGAAGATAGAGAGAGTAAGAGAGAAAGTCTGCGCATGTCAGTGTTTTCTTCCTGAATTTTTAGAAACTAGTGTACATGACTAAGGATCCTTTTTTTCCATCTTGCAGCGTTAAACCTTGCTCACCATAATACTCATGACAACACAGATCAACTTGACAGACTGTAACGTGGTCATTCGGGATTAGCACAAAGAACCTCCCTGTTTCGGGGAGCTGGGGGTACTCAGGCCTGCCTGGGTGCAGGTCTGTAAGCAGCTGTGGAGGAATCCTGCCCCTTTGAAACTTATTAGACTTTGGTTTTAACTGTAATTATTTCCTGTAAGAACACTGATGAATTTTGATGAATTACTAAGTCTCCATCATCACAACATTTCAGCTTAGTCGTCTTGCAGAAGCAGACTTGTGACTTCAGTTTGCACAACACTGCAGCCTCCCACCGTCATTATTCAGATATTGGTGCGTCTGAAAACATTTCTTATGGTGATGCCTAATGTATAGTGCCTGTCTTTATAATTCTTTCATGTGAGTTCAGTGCAAGAGTTGGAGTAACTGGAAGGTAGATGTGAAGAGACAGGTGAATACACCAGCCTCATACTGCAGCTGAGTTAATGAACTGTATCCCCTTGTCCACCCGACTGAGTTCTAGGACCTGATGGCGTTTTACCCTTAAATTTTCCTGTAGGGGCTGATTAAGGATGGGTGTAAATAAGAACTGGTCCTTACATCACAAAAAGTAAAAGTCAAAGGTTTTTACAAAGTCAAAAGTCCTCTCAGGTTGGATCAGTTGTTATAAAAAAGAAAATATCCTCCCTCCAATGAAGTAACCTGCAATAAAATGAAATAAAATAAGAAGCAATATCCTCTGTTAACCCCATAAAATGAAAAAAAGAAATCTTTATTCCACCTGTTCTAGAATTTAACTAATTCCTTTGACCAAATCCTCCTTTGTCAATTATTTCATTCCTTTCCTTTCCTGCATCCTGGGTTTTTCTGCATCTTGCTCAAATGCTCCTGTTTTAAAACGATGACCCAGTTCAGTGCTCTCTGGTATGTCCCATATCTTTGTGGCATTTTTGYACTTACCTTTTCCTTCTAAATGGCAATTTTATGTAGCAGCTGATAGAGACTGCAAGTCCCTTGCAGATATTGGGAACAACAGTCAAGGTTTGTGTTGTGTTTCCTTGTACTCGTTTCTGTTAAATGTCAGATCACTACTTTCAACATTAATTTTAACTTCCACTAGATCATTCTGACTTTCTTATCAGAATAATATCTTGCTATGCATGAAATACTGTTTTAGAAGTGTGAATGTGGTTTCTTCATCTACATAGTATGAATTTACCAGTCTCCCAGGCAAACTGTACTGAGAGCTACAGAAATCCCGTATCTCCTGTGTGTAAGATCTGAAGTTAGAATGTAAAACTCACTCTGAACTTGGAACATCCCCAGAGGTATCCAGATCTGTCGCTGGAAACAAAGGAAAAACTGAGTGAGGAAGGGGGACTATAAAAGGATAAAAAGGTATGTCGAAGGAGATAAAAATGACAATAATTCTGGATGTCACAGAATGATTAATTACAGATTTACTAGTAAACCGTAGTGACTGGACTTGCATTCATTTACTTCATTTAGGGTAACCTGAGCCCAAGGTCACAGTCTTCAGCTGTGGATGAAGTCAGATGTGGTTGGAAGAGGGACAGAAAGGTAGGGAGAGGAAGTGAAAAATGTCAGCAGACAAAAGAGCTAGGAAATACACTTAGTCTTTTGGATACTTTTATCAAAGTCTAAGCCTCCTTCAATATTGCTTGTTTACAGTTTGGTATGGCAGACACCAGTCCTGTTCTCAAAGTCAGCATTCTATATCCTGTTGACAAAGATATGAGCAATTTCTGATGCTATTTAACAAGATAGTCTGTGAAAGCTTGAGCTCCTCCTTACATTTTTATTCTACCTTGTCTTTCTTTTTTTTTTTTTTTCTTTTGAAACTAATATGGTCTAGGCAATGAAATATTTAGAAAGGCTAATTTTGGGGTGTACGCAACATGAAAACCCAATACAAGGGCAATAGTGGCAGTGTCCTTAGCCTTGGCTTTAATTTTCCTGTGGTGTTAACTTGGCACCTGAGGCAACTTTCCTCTCTTGAGAAGTGTCAAAATATATCATGTATTAGTATTAAATGTAAAATAAATTCATTACTAATTTTAAGAAAGAGCTGACTCAATACTTTAGATGATTAACACGGAGCACTAGATAAAGCTTGTTACCATGCGCAGCACCCARCTTATACACCATATTTAAACAAGAAGAAGCCAAATACGGAGAAAAGCTTTAATTTTCTACATTTTTTTTTTTTTTTTTTCCAATGCTGTGATGTAAGCTGGTCCTTCGGACAGTTTCTTTCATTCCTGGCATTGAATGGTGGAACGATGGACAGATTTGCTCTCTTCAGGTCAGCTCATAACTCCCTTCCTTTTCCCCTCCCTCCTCCAAAATGTTGCCACTGTTAAGCGTGTATGACACTGAAATATTAGTCCCCACTCATTATATGCAGGGGTGGCAAAGAATGATGACAAAACATCTGCAAGATGTGTTTCCAGGAAGAGGATTACGGATGCTGAGTATCTCATGCTATCACACCTAGTGACAAAATACTGCTTATGCTCTGACTGAGCAACATAAACATTTATTAGCATCCTCACTCCTATGCTCTTCTGTTTTTCTGGTAGTTTGTGATGCAAAGGATACAACCTCTGGTTGAAATAGAGCCACTGTTTCTTCTCTCATAATTTCTATCTTCTCTCCACTCTCTTACACAGCGTTGCTCAGAGAATAGCCAATAGTCTGTGGACACGTCTTTAATACAAGTTAAAGTAATTCTCAAATATAATTTAAGTCAGCAAAATAGGCTGGACTAAAATGGATCCATGACTGAAGCAGCACACAATAAAGCTATTTGTATCCTTTTCCTTGGGCCTCACTAACCATTCAGCCAGCAGGGCTGAGGATCCTTGCTCCTGTTTCTTATTTGCAGTTGCTAAAAAAACCATCACCTGCTATCTGTTCTGTTTCTCACATGCTGGCCTGGCAGATTAAGGAATTAAAAAAAGGAAATGTCTCTTCAGAAATTAGTGCATGATACTATGCCCATACAGTGCAGCCCAGAAAAAGAAGCAGTAAGATTTTAATGATGGATCTTTTTTATGGAAATATTTGAGAGCTTGGTGTGTTATGAAATATATGCAAGCATTTGGTGCTGCATGGTTTATAATGCCCTGAAGSAAGTTGTAAGCCTTATCAGCATCTGGGAAGATCAGAACTTTCCGTTTGGGTTTTGATTAATCAAATATATTATGAAATCTTTGCTATGCCTGATTTTTGCGAGAGTCTATTTTTGATATTAATACGTCTCTACAGATTAGATACAGATCAGTTGTTTCATGAAAATAATTCTCTTATCTTTTTTCTCTTGTACAAAAAATTATGTTTTTTAAAATAAAAACCATCAGATAAATATTTAAACACAGATTTCCTTCATGTGGGTGTCTCTTCCATGCTATTTCACTTATAAGTCTTTGTACAAATGAGGCACTTTGAAATGTAGAACGTTTAAGAATCTCTAACTTTTGAAACAATCACTAGAGGCCTGCAGACTGCTTCCTAGGAGGAGACAGCCAGTTGTATTTCATTCAGCGTCTTTATGGCTGTGTGTTAGAACCCTGAGTGTTAAACCACGAATCTCATCTTATTAACCCAGTCATACAACCTTAAGCTATCCAGACTTGCAGATGACAACACACAGTACCTCTAACATGTACATCAGTCATGGTGTGAGGTTTTTATCAAGTACAATTAATATTTGAAAGTACCTGCATTAAACAGACAAGTATGTATAGTTTGACTCAAAAGCATCTACAGTAAATTTTCCAGTGTTAGAATAATAACATCAGTCACTTCTACTACTGTATTAAGGGTCTGCTGGTAATTACATTATAATCCTCTTTCATCCCTTTGCATAGGGCTAATGAACTTTTTTTTTTATTTCACTAAACTGGAGAAAATTTATGTTTTAATGTTATAAATATGCATATCAAAAAGGACTATCAAAATGAGTGGTCTCAAGTATTTTTCTGCTCTCTCTTGCTATTCATGATAGCTCAATAATTTGTTTTAAAACAAAAAAATTTACACACAAACTGACTCTTTAGATAAAAATGGACATTCAAGATTTTGTAATATTTTAACTTGAAGAAGGACACAGCCTTCCTCTTCAGAAAGCAGATTTACTGCACAAGTGCAATCTTTTTCAAGCAAAATGGCAAAGATCTTTACCACACAGGCTAGAGCTCCAATTCTGCCAGCCGCTGAGCAGTCTGAGCTCCAGCTGAAGCTGGCTGGCAGGGACCCAGCACCTTCCAGGATCAAGTCCATAATGCATAAGCACACCAGCTACTTTGATACCAGCGACCTTAAACGTTTTGGTCTATGGCGTCAATGATCCATGAACTAAGACAGATTTACTGTACACAAGTGACAGTAGTGGTTTAAGAAGAATAAGTAAGGAAGTTGTGTCAGCCTTCACTTTGACTCTTCTTGCTCACAACGTATACCTTAAACCTTGTGTTTACCTGTGTACCACAAGTTCTGTGTTTTTCTGTTGAGATCTCTTCTGTTTCTCTGTGTATAATCTAGCTTTGCAAAATTCCTTCCCGGCAGGTAATAATTTTGCTGAGTAAACAATCAGTAGTTTAGTAAGCATTGCAGTGACAGATTTACAAAATCACTATTACACTCCCTGCTATGTGAATATTTATAAGAGGTACATTTAGGACATACACTTAGCCTGAGGCTTCTGGATCAGTTGTATGCGATGTCCCACATCTGTGCATGCACAGGGGAGACCAGCAACCCGGGGAGAGCAGCTGGATGCCCCTGATTCTTGGTCCGCAAGCCTGGCACATGGCCTGGAAAGCATTAGACATACTACTCTCTTCTTGTGCTACAGTCTTTTTCATGTCCTGCCTCTTAAAAATTACACTTTTTTTTAATTCTAACTCTTGGAGCACAGTACACGACAGCCATTTTCATTGCTTTTCTGTGAGTGGAGAGCTTCCTATGTAAATGGAAATTTTTCCTACTTTGCTCCCACCATGTTAGGGTCCCCTTGCTTCCCAGGGGACGTGGGTGCAGTGCAAGAGGGCTTCCACACCTGGGAGCATGTGGTCACTTCTATGCAGAGCTTGAATTCAGCAACATCTCTCTGTTGGGACTGCCTGCTGCTCCAGGCTCGCTCCTGCCAAGTGTTGAAAGCCCCAGTGGGGTTTTGGGAGGGGGACCTGCTAAATGCAAAGCATATCTGGCCTCCTCCTCCATTCCTGTGTCTCCACTATCCTGCCTTTTCTCACCCTCTCCCATACATGCAAATACTGCACACACATGTATGCACACACATGCACATAGAGACATGCAGTGCCATGTAAATGAGTGGATAGCCTGGAGGTAAATGACTGCTCTTAGAGTATTTTTTAAGATATTGTTAATGGTTTCCAGTGTACATATTGTAAACCTGTGTTTATGCAGGCAACAAATGTACAAATACATGTTCCTTTTCTGTGGTCTGAAAGAAAAGCAGATCATTCTGTGACACAGAGTTGGCAGATAGATAAACAGCCCCAATTTAAAAATACATAAGATGATGAATAGAGTTTCAGAAATGAACCATAGTTTATCTTGTTAATTCTTACTGTGTCTGAGTAGTGATGAAAGGAACAGTGCCAGAACTCAAGGATATGATGAATAAGAAAGAGCAAAATGACAACCAAAGGCCCTGGTGACCAGAAAACAAGCTACAGTTTGTCCCCCAGAGAGAGACAGTGATGGGTTGAACTTGCCATTAGAGGGAAGATTAAGTGTCCTTGGTTTCTCAGTTAGTTAATTATACACTCAAATCTTCCCAGTATATCATACAAGCCAGGCATTTTGCTTTTGAATATCTGTATACTGACTACTTGGATTGCTTATTGGTTATTTCTCTTGACAACTCAAACCTGAACATTAAATCCCATTGGCAGCAACTATCTGTCAAGAGCAAAAAAAATAAGATTTGTGTATTTAGTTTTCATTATAGAAGTGCTTGTAGTTGAAAAAATATGTACCTGTCAAGTTTTCGACATCTCGCTGGGGATGCAAGCAATGCTGTTGTGATTTCAAAACCTGGCTGACAAATTCACGTTCCAGTAGTAAAGACAAATCAAGGTTTTTTCCCTTTTTYTCTTTTTTTTTCTTTTTGCTTTTTTCACCGCTTTGACAGTCATACATAACAATTTGAGACCTAAGTGGCACTTTGATGCACTATTCCATTATTAAATGGAATAGTCACTATAGAATAGATGACGGGCCTTGTACTCAAGGCATTGTGAATTAAACAGCTTTCAACAATGGAGGAAATTGAATGGCCTAAAGAATTCTGAAACATAAAAAAATAATGATTAAAAATGTGTTTCAGAATCAGCAAGGCATATAATTTAAAATAATGTCAGGTACTGAAATTCAAACTAAAGAAAACAAAGTATATTTTAGAAGAAACTTTAAAGTTCAGAGGAAACATTAAATAATTAGCAAACATCACTAAACCCACAATTACGTATTTTAAATATGACTCTTTGATGAATCTTAGAAAATTAGCATGACATAAAAAATCCTACCTAAAATTTAAGATATGAAGACGTAAAGCCTTTTTCATGTGACAGTACTTTGGCAATATATTAATTGACTAGTTTTGTACTGGCATTTTCTTGTGCCTAAAGGTAGAGTTTTCAACTAAAGTAACATTGACTTAAAGTACTTAAATTAATTCTTTTGTCAATAACTCTACAGCTAATCAATACACCTGGAATTAAACAACAGTTTTTGGCCAGAGGCATGCTAATCCCAGGTCTCTTTTTGTTACAATTCATTAATCATTGAGCCACTCTCAATAAAATAACTTCCCTGTTTGAAGCAGAAAGTTTGATACACTGAACAGCCTACAGTGGCAAGCAGAATAAGGAAAACCAAAGAAAGATTTCCAAAATGACTTTTTTACTGAGAAAATAAAAATTCAAAAGCTGCTTTGATAACAATTCATGCTATATTTTTAGTTAATAAAATGTAAGTAGATATTTTTTCCTATTAAGATAAAAAACAAAAATGTAATACTTGTTATACCCCAGAGCATAATTGGTCATATATTATCTTTTGTTTTTAAGATTATTAAAGGCTAAGAAATTACTTTTCAAACATTGATCCAGTGAGATTACTGGGAAGAAAAGACACCAAGCAATGAAAATTCTATTAATCCACAAAGTTCTAAAATATTTGCTACAATACTTATCTCTCTGCAGTTCTGACAACTATATCAAACTGATCTCTATCTCCGAATAGGATGTGGATTACAATTTCAGTGCTTAGTACTCCAAATCTTTTTTTTTTAACTTATTCTGCACTAGAAAGACAAAATTGAATTATTCCTTTATCCTTTTCAAGTGGTAATCCTAAAAGGGATGTGAAGCCACATTAGGAATGTAGTGTACTTTATAAGGTGGCATAGGGTATGGCTCATATCTGCGGTCGAAAAAAAAAATAAAACAAACCACCTGATTTGGGTATGATATGTTAAAAGATAAAGCTGATTTGAGTGAGTTACTAAAAAAGATTTCATCAATATCCTACTTTTCCATTCCAAGGCACTAAGGGAGCAAAAAAGAAATGTAATTATAAGAAATAAAATAAGGATTTTCTTAGTTACAATTCCTGGCCCTTCACTGATTGCAGTAAATTATAAATTATGCAGTCAATGTAGGCCAACAAAAGAAGACATCTTCAAATCTCAGTCAAAGGTAATTACTTAAGTCGGCTGAATGTTCCCTTTTCATAGAGTGTGATCTCTCTTTGACAGCTCACACTGACAGATGACCTTCTCAGTGACGTTCTTATCCTTCGGATCATGAGCAGTGTGCCTCTCTCCCTGAATATCTCTATATATTTGTGACACTAAGCTTTCAAATACAGCTATTGACAAATCAGAACATCAGTCTAAGTGCTGGTCTTCCTATCACTCACAATAAAGTAGCTATCACTTGTGGTGTTGTAGAGCAAGCACATCTCTGAAAAATGAGTTCTCACCAAGTGCTAATTTGACACAGCTCGCTTGCCTTCCCATAATTGCTCTGTCATTGTCAGTTGGCAGTTCGGGCTCATTCCTGGAAGCTGTGCCGTACAATTGGATACAATTACTCCCATTTACCACCACTATTATGCCACTGATGTTGCCCAGTCCGCATATTGACATGCCTCATTAAACCTGGATGCAGGCCATTAATGAACATTGTTAGCATTTCTCTTAAACTTTTTGCCTCTAATAAACAGTCAGTGTTCCATGAAGGAGCACTGCCATCCTTGTGATATGATATTTATTATCTAATGGGGGAAGGGGACTCTGCAAATGGAAACTATCCAGATGCTGAGAGAGAGATATATGGTTAGATCAGCAGAGAATAGCCCTGATCAGGAGGACCTTTTCCATCAGGGGCATCCTACCATTAACCAAGTGACCTCTCCTATCCAAGGGAAGACAGGGAGGATAAACACGATAACCTCGGGGCGGCCCAGTCGCTGCAGGTTTCTCAAGGTTGCCCTGGCTCCCCTCAGCCCCCTCCTACCCCCAGGTGGTGCTGCGGGATGCGGCAAAGAGCATTTTGCCCTGGGTCCTCCATCCATTATGTCCAGCCACTCCGACGTGCATTTTTATTCAGAGATAATTATGTGTTGATCAGAGAAGTCAGCGGCTGTCACCCATATGGCAGGCACACCTGCAGTGTGACATAGGTGGTAACGATGGCATGCTCTTGAGCTGTCATGACAGGGACAGGGACTTTATTATGTATATGTCACCATTTCTCTTAGGGAAATTATCCTTTTCCGCACAATGACAATAATGAACCTTACAACACTTTCATAAACCCTGTTTCCAGGCCCTTTCCTTGACCTTCATTAAAACTCTGCCTAGCAAATTCAGTGCTTTATGAACAAAATGCAAACTTTCCAAGCAAATGTAAGTGAGCTTTTGGAGTTTCTTTTTAACCACTTTACACCACGTGGCCACTGGGACAGTCAATGACTCTGCAGAGCACATCCCGCTCCTTCAGCAGGGCAATGACCACATATAGAAAGACCAGGACAAGGACTAACTAGCTTTCAAGTGCTAGAAATCTGGCTGGGTCTTAGAGAGTTTTGCACTGAAAAACAGGTTTGTAGGAGAAATTTTGTCTCTTTGAGTGTTAAAGGGAACCCTTCTGTCCAATATAGAATAGAATAGAATAGAATAGAATAGAATAGAATAGAATAGAATAGAATAGAATAGAATATTTCAGTTGGAAGGGATGATCATCTAGTCCAACTGCCTGACCATTTCAGGGCTGACCAAAAGTTAAAGCATATTATTAAGGGCATTGTCCAAATGCCTCTTAAACACTGACAGGCTTGGGGCATTGACTACCTCTCTAGGAAGCCTGTTCCAGTGTAAGATAATATAGAATTATATTATTCTAGAATTACTCTCCCTCTCTCCTTGGTTTTCTTTGCTTCGTTCTTTATATATTTCCGTCTACAGTTTGGTTCATGGCACAACAGAAAGTCTCTGTGGTACTGAAGCTAAAGAAGAACAGTCAGAAAGGCATTTTGTATCCAGAGAAGAAAGAAGAAGAAAGAAAGGGAAGTSAGCTTATGCTATTTCTTTCAGGCATCCACAAAAGCCCTATCTGAGTATCAAAAGAGGAAACTGAAAAACTCCCATAATAACGTCTATTATTTAGGTGGGTTTTTTTTTCTTTTAATGCAGACCATTCTAATTACAGTGTTCTCAGTTAAAAATTAAAGATCGAGGCATTAGAAAAATGTAAAGCAAACCGATGTTGTCAGTGTCTTTTTTACAGATAGCTTTTCTTTTTTTAAAGCCTCAGAAGTTTGAATATGCAGTTTAAGCTAACATTCTTCACCTTTGGGTTATCTTTCATACAGATACTCGTGTGTGAGTGCATGTGTGTAATATGCCTGCTTGCTGTGGTTGTGCTTAACGTATTTATCCCATTTTGATATATACAAATCTACTTTCTGCAACATTATTTCAATAGCAATAGAGTACTTCAGAGTAGAAATAATTTCTTACATGTGAATGCTGTCTATCTGTCTAGGGRAAATTGAGGGACCAGGGAATTTAGCTTTAAATTTACATTTTAACTTTAAATGGCTTTAGCAAAAGTTGCTAGCAGAAAAAATGTAAAATTTGGGACAGTTGCAAACTTAGGAACTTTCTTAGTCTCTTTTAAATGTAAATATTGTACTGTTGAAAGTGCTTGTGGGACACGTATATGAATTCTGGAATAACATGCCCTTTGGTTCAGCTGTGGTCTAAATAACCATGTAGAATGCAGAAGTGTATCAAAAATATCTGAACATTTTAACTGAATAAGCCCATTTTTACACTTAGTAGCTTACTATTTTGTTCACATTGATTTGAATAATTTTCTCCATGATGACCTCAAATTACTTTGACAAATATTAAGGCTAGGAGATGAATTTGAAGTTCTCAGCTGTATTTCTAAGGAGTTACAGTTTATTTAATCAGTTAACCACCACAAGTACAAATAGTAATATCATGATGCTACATTTAAAAATAGAAACATACAATACCTCATCAGCCACTAAAGTCCCTAAGCTTCCTGTTGATATCCTGGTCAATATTTAAAGAGGCTGTAGAAGTATTGCACTCTCACTGGAGACAAGCAAATAAGTGGAGTATCACAGGCAACTGAAAATTCATTAAAATATARGTCATCCAAAAATAATTACCAGAGCTGAAACTGCTCAGGACGTAAAAGTTAACTGTTTTGAGAAACAAAAAAGGACTTGTTAAACAAGAGTGGTCAAGTCTCTGTTTACATCCAGAAAGAGCATCACAAATAGCCTAGTGCTATCTACCAGTGGACTGGCCTGTGTTATACTGCCCAACATATATACATAACTGCCAAATGAGTATATACAAGCTCTCCCATCTTCCATTCAAACATTAATCGGAACCCATTTAATTAATTTGTAATAATCAGATTGCAGAACAGAGTAATATAGTTGCTGAAAGGATGATTTGCACATCACATTAAGGTAGTACACATATAACTTCTTGAGTATCTTATATATGGATGCGATAATAAAAATAGGCAGCAAAGCAGTAATATAACACAACTTTTTTCCAAGCTTTTTTTGAGATAGGAGTAGAATATTTGCTATCTGGGAGGTGAAGGCTTTTGTCTTGTGCTGATGTAATTCTGCCTTTTCTGAATCTGATCACTGTTCTTCAGTCTTTATGAGTGGAAAAAAACCCACAACTATCTAGGGTGAGGTAAGGTTGAAAGATAATGAAAAATAAATAAAATTGTGTATTTTTCTTCTCTTCCTATCTGAATAGGAATGTATCCCATGACAAGAACCATATGGGTCACAGAGTCCCATCCTGCATATAGCAGACCATGACACAAAAAATAATCCAAGAGTACTTCCACCTTTCCTGTGAGCCACACTGCACCCATCTATTCCCTAAGCACATATGAACTGGTGAGTGCAAAAAAATCCAAATACCTCAGAACTTTAGAGTGTCAAAAGAAAAGAAGAAAAGCAAAGAAGAAAAGCAACCAAGGAAGCCATTACTGCTTTTGATTCCTGCAATGGTAAGGAATTTGTTACAAGGTCCTATGTAGCAACTCCATATGAAAAACTGCTGAATATACATTTTGATATACATTCTGTTCTATGGCAGTAGCAGGATACTTTGATCTGAATAGCTGATGAAGTTTTGTATTCGTCAATTCCATGTATCCATTCATTATTTGCAGAGAATGCTGATGACTAGCCTGGGAAGAGAAAAACAAAACTAAGTGAAAATGAGCCAGTGATTCATTGCCAAGGCTTTTTTTTTTTTTTTTTTTTAAGTTATTGTCACACATTGGTAATTTTTTTTTTTAATAAAAGAGAGGAAGAATTACTGACAATGCTGCTGTTGTACTTATGAAGAATTTCATGCAGTTCCTGTACTTGGAGGTTCCTCTGGCATCAGTGGCAGCTCCAAACAGTCTAACCCTACAGAGTAAAAAGGAAGTGGTGGAGAGGTTAAGAATCCTTATTGGAAATATAGTCTCCAAACTAGTACTGATTGATCTTACAGTAAATAAATAAATAAATAAATAAATAAATAAATAAATAAAGAAAGAAAGAAAGAAAGAAAGAAAGAAAGAAAGAAAGAAAATTGCTACAGCTATGTCTTTTGGTGCCAGGGAGAGTAAAATAGCATAGATTATTGTGCTATTGGGGTATTTCCAACACAAATCAACATTAGAAACAAAAATCACCAAGAAATACATGTACTTTCATCCAGATTCTCTCTGTTGTTTGTTCTGCTCAGGTAGTCTCCTGTTTCTTTTCCAGATAAAGTCTATTCAGGGACAGCACTTTCAGTCTCCCAAATAGTATGTTGCACACTTCATTAGCAACTTCTAAATCAGACAAGAAGAAGACCTGGGGGAAAACCCACCAGGCAGCTACCACAGGAAAAGGAAGAGAACCACCCTCAAAAGTGTTCTTGAGCAACAAATGCAGTGACACTTAGGTTCCCGCACTTTAAAAGCTGATATGGCACAACAAGAAATGCTGAAGTCTATTACAGGGTTTCAGTTCCTAATGCAACAGCTGCTATGAGAGGAATACTAGGGTGGACGATCAACAAGGGGCTCAGGGAATTAATGAAATTGCAATAGAGCAAGCTTGTGATTAGGGGGAACAAATCACAGAGTTCTGTGAATTTGTGTAATTACAGCTGTACATATCCTGGTTTTGCTTCTTCTACTCCTCCAGATCCAGCAGAAATTTATTCCTAAAAGAAGAAGAAAGTTTACCAGAACAAGCACTACAGCATATGCTTACTTCCTTTGGCAAAACAAACATGTGACAAACATAACTCGTTTTGGTTCTCCACAAGGTGGTTGAATGCTATGGTGATGAGCCCAGCATAATGTTCAGGATAGGATAGGATAGGATAGGATAGGGTAGGGTAGGGTAGGGTAGGATAGGGTAGGATGGGAAAGGATAGGGTAGGATAGAATAGGATAGGGTAGGGTAGGATAGGATAGGATAGGATAGGATAGGATAGGATAGGATAGGATAGGAGGTTTATATACAAGAATTTGTGTGAAGCCAGTGGGAGCATTTCTGAGGTGGCTGGATTGGAATGAAGGTGACAGGTGAAGGAAAACCTGGCTAAATGAAAGATTTTCAGCATGTGTGCCATGAGCTTCTACATGGAAAAAAGTACTGCATTTGCACTGTAAAGGGAAGGTGTCAGATAATGAGTGATCAGGCAAGGATATGTGTACAGAAATGGGCCAGGCTGAGGCCATCCAGTAATGCAGAGAAAGGATTTGGGAGTTGAAYGGACTAGACTGGCAGCTCTTGAGAGGGGATGGCTCAGAAGAGCTAGCTGTTGTTCCATGAAAAGAATGAATATATATGAGGAAAAGAAAATGGTGGTGAGCAAGCAAGTGTAGATTGGGTGATGGCAACTTGTGAGTTAGGAGTTTATGCAATTTGTGAAAGGAACAGAGGGAAGAGAAAGAGGCAGGGAAAGAAAATCATAAAGGAAGAACAGAGGAAGTAAAAAGAAGTTTTGATCCACCATCCTTGTTGCTTTAAAGTGTATTCTCTTTCTCCATTATACAAGAGACAAACTGATGGAAGAAGACCATTTTCTTCCTTTTCCTTCATCATCCGACTCCAGAACATATCTCTGTGTCCCCAGATATTATGGTAATGAGCATACTATAAAAACTGAAATAGATAGATCGACAAGTATTGTCCCAGATTTTGGCTTTGAAATCTAGGTAGCTTTCAGGAAAACGATGTCATATTAGGGAATGTTTGCAACCTATCACTTAGGTGGGGCACCATCTGCCATGCTTCACAAATAGGATTGACTTCAAAATCCCCACTCTGCCTTTACTGAGTGTTGCTACTGAGAGTGTCAGAGTACAATGTGGCAATACAGAAAATAAATAATCTACAGGAAAAAAGAGTATTAATTGAGAAAATAAAACTTGAAATATGCATTTATATAGTTCTCTATGAGTAGAAGCAAACAGTACCTGTCAATCTTTACTCACCTTTTAAAACTTCAGGTGGCAAACAGTTATTCCGTAAAATGTGTGGGTGAAAGTTACCTTATGGAGAGAAATTTTTCCTCAAAGAAATTAACACTTTTTGTCTGGCTTTCATATGTACGTCATGTGATAGATTTCATGTTGCTCAAAGTTAGTGATCCATGACACATTCATTTAGAAACCCAACACTATTACTTGCATTAAATAAATAATATGTATATCAGGATATTAGTGTGCAAGTATTGTACATTTTTATGTGGTTTAACCCCAGCCAGCAACTAAGCCCCACGCAGCCGCTCGCTCACTCCCCTCCAGTGGGACGAGGGAGAGAATCAGAAGAGTCAAAGTGAGAAAACTTGTGGGTTGAGATAAAGACCGTTTGATAAAAGTAAAGCAAAAGCCGCGTATGCAAGCAAAGCAAACCAAGGAATTCATTCACTACTTCCCATCGGCAGGCAGGTGTTCAGCCATCTCCAGGAAAGCAGGGCTCCATCACACGTAACGGTGACTTGGGAAGACAAACACCATCACTCCGAACGTCCCCCCCTTCCTTTTTCTTCCCCCAGCTTTATATGCCGAGCATGACGTCATATGGTATGGAATGTCCCTTTGGTCATTTGGGGTCAGCTGTCCCAGCTGTGACCCCTCTCAACTCCTTGTGCACCCCCAGCCTACTCGCTGGTGGAGTGGAGTGAGAAGCAGAAAAGGCCTTGACTGTGTGTAAGCACTGCTCAGCAGTAACTAAAACATCCCTGTATTATCAACACTGTTTTCAGCACAAATCCAAAACATAGCCCCATACTAGCTACATTGCTTATTTTTTCTCTTTTTTTTCCTTTTTTCCCTTCTTAGAAACAATGCAAAAGTTTTAGCCAAAATATATTGGAGGAGATATATGAGGGAAACATTCTGTCCAAATTTGGTAAACTTATCAATTGTTTCAACAGTTTAAAAGAATGGTTATGTGTTTAAAGTTTGACACTACAATAAGTCTTTTATTAATCTGGATCTTTAATATGGTATGAGAAAAAATGTACTGCAATAGCCATATGAAGAAATTATTTTACAAATTCAAATAATTTGATCAAAGAACAACATCAGCAGTAAATTAAGGTCCTAATTTTACAAGTTCTTACCCACAAATGTAGGTCATCCTAATGGTATTAGGCTTTTGGGGAGCCATAGGATTATGATCTATAGACATAATGAATCAGATCCTTAGCCAGGACAAATTGGCAGAGGGAAAAACCAAATAGCTGATCAAGCTTCCAAGTGTGATTCTGTGCAGTACTGCTTCATGGGAAGCATGTCTTCATCATGAAATGGAGCCACATGGAGGGATGCCTGAGGTAAGAGGGATTTGGATGGAAGGTCCATAGGAAGATGTGCAATGTGGTGCTGGTTTCCAGCTTCATGCCAGATGCGGGCTGTCAGGATTTATGTGACTGTAGTCATCCTGCATCCAGCCCTGAGCTGGCTCACATCCAGCCAGCACCGAGGAGCTCTGCCCCATACTTTCCCAGTCTTCTGGCTTCTTTCTGGCAGGAGAGTTGGAGGGTCTGTACACCCTAGGAGGCTGGTGGTTCCTCTGTGCATGAAGCTCACTGCAGTTTCAGTGCCTCAGAGACAAAGCTAGCTGGATTCCACGGGAATCGTTCTGTTCACCTCCCTGTGCTTCAGACTCACCTTTAGTGACTAGGTAGGGATTGTTCTGCAGTTTCCTTCTACAGTAAAAAAAAAGAAAAATCCCAAAATAATTTTGTTCTAACGGCATGGCAATCTGATCTCTGTGATGCTTTATTACATTGAATAATTTTACCAGGTATTTCTCATATATGTACATATATATATATGTATATTTTTGCACGTAGAGTTAGAAGTCTGACTTGTTAATGTATTTCATGAATTGTTTTGTTTACAATTTAGCTTATTCATGTATTTATTTTCAAACAGAATTCAGAAACTTCTTTAAAAAGGCTATAATTTTATTGCAATGGTGGATTGCTCTGCAACGAATACCTATACCCACCACCTATTTAAATACTGATTTAAAATATCCAACCTAAAGAAATAGACTCATGCATTTGTGTTCCCAAGCAAAATATATTTTGCAAAAGTTAGCAATAATACTGTATTATTTATTACATGTGTGCTGTCATACTTGAGGACACAGTAACCCTCTGGATATATTACAAATTAAATGAACTCTGCTGAAGAAAAAAATAAAAAAAGCAAATGGAGAGACTTGGAGCCTGAAGCCATGAGATGTTCATCAGCAGAGTCTGCATCAACAGTTTCTTAGTTAACTTTCAGAAGCATAGCGTCTTCCTAGGTGTACGTACCCCGCTGATCTTAAACAGAGTCCCTATTCATGACCAAAATAACTGCACAGGGCAGTGGAGTTTCTGTTGTATTTGGATTTCAAGACAGGAATGCTGCTATCTGATAATAAATACAACAGAAGKTCTTTGTTTCTGCAGAGACTGCAAATTATGAAGGGCTCTGTTACTGATCTGCTCAGTGTTATTATTTAGAGACCTAAAACATACACCGACTAGTCTTTAATGGCTTCTGTATTTACATTTCCCTGCAGAGATTCATTTAGTTGGCAATGTTGAATACATTTGTGCCTGATGTTGCATAATTTTTGTTTTCCTGAAACATACCGCCCTGCTSATTTTTGTGAAACAAGTGCTCGTTGTCTGAGGCCATAAGTCACTTGAACGAAACCTGTACTTTACAAGATCAGCCCAAACGGGTTTTGCCATGCTCAGAGGCAGTACATAGTGAAGGATGGCAGTTCAGGCTTTCCACCAGTCTAACAGCCCCAAATGCTTTTCAGTTATTAGAGGCCTCAGCCTGTTCTCACTGGACTCAATTATATATTATAGAAGAGGTAAATTAACAAAACTTGGGCCTACAGATAAACCAGTTATTCCTGCAAGTGACCCAATGACTCTAATGAAGACATAGTGTCCTGGTTCCGGCTGGGACAGAGTTAACTCTCTTCCCTGTAGCTGGAGGGGGTGCTGTGTTTTGGGTTTGGCGGTGAAAGGAATGTTGATGGCCCATTGATGCTTTGGTCGTTGCCGGGTGCACCCACAGCCTCCCCCGCCCTTCAAGGTGCAGGGGGACCTGGGGGGGAGCATAGCCGGGGTGGTTGACCCAGCTGGCCAATGGGGTATTCTATACCATGTGACANTTTTGGGTGAAAACAGCCACTGAACTGAGGTGTATAATGCTAATTGCTATATAATGCTGTATGTCATATCAATGGTATTGCAGTAAGAATCATCCAGGTTAAAGAAGAATGAASTCTGATGAMACCGAGCAAAGCGCCATGATGATAGARGCGGACGAGCGCAGCRATACTGGAACCGGAACTGGCTTCAGGATGCAACGATCCAGCACCACACACCATCTTTCCTGCCCTGAGAGACTGGTATGACAGATGGAGCCCAAAGTCATGGACKAAATGAACTCAATGGACATTTTAGAGGGATGGCCCATTGACTAAGGGAATGATATCTGTATGTGTACATATACATGTACACATGTATAAGTGGTGATGATTAATTGGGATGTATCAGAAAATGTGAAACCTGGGCATGACGTAGATGGTATAGAATAAGGGGTGGATATTGTCCTGGTTCCGGCTGGGACAGAGTTAACTCTCTTTCCTGTAGCTGGAGGGGGTGCTGTGTTTTGGGTTTGGCGGTGAAAGTAATGTTGATGGCCCATTGATGCTTTGGTCATTGCCGGGTGCACCCACAGCCTCCCCCGCCCTTCAAGGTGCAGGGGGACCTGGGGGAGAGCATAGCCGGGGTGGTTGACCCAGCTGGCCAATGGGGTATTCTATACCATGTGACATCATGCCCAGCTTAAAAACCGGGGGGTGGTCCCTTTGGGGGGAGCGCACGGTTCGCGGGGTTTTGGTGCGGAACACGCGGGGGTGAGCAGTTGCATTGTGTATCGCCTGTTTTGTATATTCTGTTATTGTTGTTATCATTGTTATTATCACTGTTCTACTTTGTTTTATTTCCATTATTAAACTGTTTTTATCTCAACCYGCGGGTTTTCCTCYRTGTGCCCTCCCGATTCTCTCCCCCATCCTACCGGAGTGGGGGGTGAGCGAGCGGCTGCGTGGTGTTTAGTTGCTGGCTGGGGCTAAACCACGACACATAGCCTCCAGTCTTTGCATGGGTGGCAGGCAGCATGGATAAGTCCTTCTGACTTCAGCTGAGTAATTAGACATCCAAAGCACGGTCATCTACAACCTGTTTAGATGGCAATTTAAGAATTCCCTCAATTTTCCCAGCCTCCTGCTGCCCCTCCAGAAAACTGTGGGACTCCTATCAGACTTGTTCCACACCTGGTAGCTCCACGCAGATGTTCCAGATGCACCATAACACCATAGGTGTAGAATCCCTCTACAGCTTGAGCTAGCCACCCAAGCATCCTTTCATGATCAGRGGAAAGAAACAGGTACTTTTATGCTATAATCCATTGCCCTATTCTATATGCCTAATCTAGGACAGCAAAACACTACTGTGAGAGAACCTTACTTTCCATTGACTCCACTGAAAGGGATTTGGTTGACTTGTTCTGGTGACAGCAACATCTGGATGGATGAATCCCACACTCCATTTCTAATACTCTTCTGAAAGGTGTTACCGTTACTGAGAAGGCCTACACCATAGCCAACACTCTTGTTTCTGGAAGTCTTGGTTTGTGTTAGGTCATGCCCCCTTTCAGGCTGCGAAAATGGTGGTGGTAATACTGATCTCAAGCCTAAACTCTGTGCTGTTATAATCAGAGCACTTTAAAAATTTTAATTTAATAACTATCACAGCACTTCTCTGACACAGAATACTACATGTGAATAATTATTTCCATTTTGCTGCTGATCACTAGTGAGTGCAAGGGGATACAGCACATTCCATTAATTTTTGAAAATGTGATACCTGCCAAAGTGTCTGGGGTTTTTTTTGTGTGTTGATCTGTAGCAGGAAAAGAAAGAATTCCTTCTTGTCTAGCCCACCGAGTGCTACTACTATATTTTTATAACAATAACCTTACTGTAAATGAGGGTTTCATACCTCTGCACTCATAAGCGGGCAATGACCAGTGCTCTGATTTGGCAAACCAGATAACTGAGATGTCACACAAGGTCTCAGAATTTGGAGCAGGTCCTAAATTTCTCGTATGATAGATTGAAATGTAAACCACTTCATACTGCTTTTCAAAAACATCTGCCAATTATATGTTTGACTAAGCTGTCTTTAAGTACTGTTTCAGACTTAGATCAACATTCCCTTTGTGGGGCAGAAATTTCAGCACCTCATTGCTATCTTCTGAACAGCTGCAAACCACACAACAAATGTACATTGTTTCCTCCTCTAGAGAGCCATCTGCCTGATGGATAATAGTTTGTGTCTGCTACTTCTCTGAGTCTGGTGGCCAAAATCTATGCCATGGGTTGGAAGATCTTATCTACATAACCCAGTGACAAGGCAGGCAGAAGAAATAAATGTACTCACATTTAGACCACATCTAAATTTGTGCACATAAAGAGCTAGAACAAGGCTTTCCTGGTAGCTCTGGTTCTGGTATTTCACTGATTTTAAATGTTTGATTTTAATGACATTTTAATCTTGTTTTGGTAATTACATACGAGTGGATGTGAGGATCCCACTCAAGACACTTTTTTTGCCTGTAGAAGTTACCAGGAAGTTCTGTCACTGCTGCCCTGAATGTCTCTCACCTATGTATGTATTTTTTGCACACATTTGTTCAACCTTTTGTTAATTGTTAAGTTGTTCAGATTAATGTTTGTGTTTCTGTCAGTCTCGTAGCGCTTAGCACATCTAAAAGGTGAAGCATCAGAACTTCTCCAATATAAGCAATATATCATGCATTTATTTTCATATATTAAAGTACATGGCAATGAGCTCAGTTTTCCAAAGTAACATAAGCGTTAACATGCTCACATTATRATAGCATGTTCTCATAATGCTTTAATTCCCTCTCATTCTTTTTTTTTTTTTCCAGTTTGGATTTTTCAGTCCAACACTTATTGTGACACTAAAAGTGTGTAGTGCTGTGTCTCAGGATGGGAGCTGTATTATTTTAATAATACTTGTAAGTACTTTATCATGCAATCACTGTAGACTGAAGAGCTTTTGAATAAAGAATTCTCTCTTTGTGCAACAGTTGTTAGAAAAATAAAGATTCTTGTTGTAGGTGGAGTTTTGGGATGTTCCCATAATATGGATACAGAATACTAATATTACTGATAGTGTTGCCAAACTGAAATGTAAAGAAAGTCACCTTTCTTCTCCATAAATAGTTTTTATTAAAAAACATGCTGAACTTGTTTTTTACAAATACTCTGCTACTCCAAAAAGGTTTCAGGTTTTTAGGTACCAGCTACGGGGCACTTCATGCCAGAGAGATTTTTAAACTGGACTCTTATAGAGAGTGATTAGTTACATCTTTGTAATGATGAATTAATGAGCACTAAATGCATTGTAATTCTAATATGTACAGAACCTTGTATTTAAAGGCAGAGGTTCAGAGAGAGTAGTTCTGCGACCTTTGTGGTGCCAGTAAAGGTTGGGTTCAGTGCAGGCAACGTCCAATCAGTCTTTCAAGGTTAACTACACATGCCAGGCTGGGAAATGAAACAATTACTAACAAATTTTATAGGTATATTCCGTCAAATTTAAAAGGCAATCAGAAGTCTAAATGAAAATTATGCCTGAGGAAAGCATAAAGAAAAAAAAAAAAGAAAGAAAGAAAGAAAGAAATGAGGAAAGGCTTTTTTTTTTTCCCTTTCTTTCAGTCTTCATTCTGAACTAGGCACTGAAAATATTGGTGGAACTGAAAAAGGCATGTGGGAGACACCCCACACTGTTGGAGGGAAAAACCCACAATGGAAAGGGTAGGAGTGCTCAGGAAGGATGACATCAGTAATCATCTGGGCAACACTGGCACAGTGAGTGTGAATGATTCATTATACTGTAATTAACTTTTAATTAACTTTACTCTGCTTTCCTTATTTTAGAAAATTAAATAAACTTCATTTTATGGTACCCGCTAAACCAATGAGCAGAAGCTAGAGTTCTGCTCTAATTAAACTAAGCAATATGGCAAAACTGTGTGTAAAGCATAATGAAGAAATGTTTCTTTGCAACTGGAGACATTTCTTATGTTTTGTAACACTTTGAAATTTTTTCAAATAATTCCCAGTAGCTGAAGTCCCACAAAATATTCTTTCATAGTCTTGCAATTTTCAGGATAAAAAGCAAAGTTGTTTCTTAAATAACTAAATGATTTCCCAAAATCACAAGGTCTATTCATTTTTCACTCCCCTCTCCGCCATGTAATTTTAAACACCCTTAAACAAATAATAACAATCAGAACAGGAAGTTGAAAAGAGCAGATCTAAAGTCGCTGTTTAAAAGGTTTGGGTAGGGAGTAAAAAAATCTGATATTGCTGTTAGCGAATTAAGGAAAATTATATTTCTGCCTGCTTGTGGCCTGATTCTCAGTCAATGAATTTCACCCAGTGGATCCTTTGAGGTCTCTCAAAACTGTGTTCTTCCATCTGGTAGCAAAATGAGCAAGATTCTTAGGTTGAAATCTTGTCATATTGGAGTCAGCGGAATTTTGCCAAGTTCAACTCTAGGTGAGCTGGGATACAAGCTATTAAAACAGATTGAAACATGATCTTTTCCGACTTTAAAGAATCACCTTAATTAGAAATCAATTTTGTTTCATTGAATGTATTCAGTTTTGAAAATGTCACTGAATGACTGCATACAGGATGAATTTCCCAAAGAGAAGAAGTTGAGACTAGCCTCTAGCCTGCATCAAGGAGATTAGCACTCAGCTTTGGCTTTCCCAAAAGAGCTCCCCATCTCTAAGCTTGTGAATATTTTTGAAAACTCTCTCTTTTTTTCTCCCTCAAAATCTCAAATAAATGAAAATAAAAATAAATTCTTAGGAACAAGAGAATTCTTGTTTTCAAGCCACCTCTACCATCTATACTTCTACAGACTATCATCTGAATCTACTTTGCCGTATGTTAAGTAAAGATCTAGCTGTCTAGCAATGCCTGTGAAAGTGAAAACTGCTATATCTGTTTTGCAGCTGATGGTGGGAAAAAGCCCTTTCCTTTTCTTACTGATTTTCATACTCCACCGGTGTGCAGGACTCCTTGTTGTTCCAGTTACCTATAACAAATCAGCACTGCGGTATGCTTGGTCTCCTTCTCCGCTCTTTCCATCTGCCTGCTCTACTGGTCCCCTCTGCAGGCATAATTGTAATGAAATTATACAGACTGTTTCATATGCCTGGGCAAAGTAGATGATAACCATCTAATCTCAAATCCAACTAATACAGAGGTAGAAGGAGTATAAGAGAAGAAGAGAATATTAAAAATGGGGGAAGGAAGGCAAATTAGTAAAGTCAGAGCAATTCAGAGGAAGAAAATTGCATTTGAAACCGGCAATGGGAACAGGAGGAAAACATACTTATTTCTGTGGAGTATGAGCTGACCCATAAGAGGTGAGGCTGTTCAAATAGCAGGTGGAAGACAGACATAGGGGAGAGAAAGAGAAATTCTTGCTGATGGCAAAGTCCTTGGTTTTCATTTCATTTGCAAGGAAAAAGATGGCAATGATGTGAAAGAAAAGGCACAAGTCGTTGGTGACCTGCTGCTTATTTTTTCAACATCTTCACTTGCTATCAGCTACTTGAGGAAGGGAAAATCACACAATTCAACAAGTGAAATAAAAAAGTTCAGTCTGACATCTGTATTATTACTGCTCAGTTATGACATTTGCAATAAGATAAAAAAGCAAATGCACTTTAGTAACATGCTTTTTATTTACAAATTTAAAAAATTAATGAAAACTGTTATCCCTTTCTACATTATTACCTATATATTCCTTCTTCTCCCTAGGGATGTCAGGCTTGAATTTCTATTTATCAGCTCTGCATTTCTTTCTGTATTACTCTGATGTATAGATTAACCTGTCAGACCTAACCCAGAGGCCTTGACCTCTACTCTCCTTTAGGTACGTTCGGGATTTTCTTCTGCAATGGCATCTACACAAAATCCATGATGGAGAGGTTGTAGTGCAGTTAGGGAGAGCTAATTTTAATTAATTAATCAATTAATTAATGCTTTAGAACATTCACGTTCTATAATGGCTCCCTAAGTAACCTCATTATCTTATTTTCATTACCTTCATCTTGTCTATTSCCTTCTTTCTTTTTGTGTCAGATTTGCCTGCTGCATCTTGTTTTAAATTAGATTTTTCAGGGCAGGGACACTGTCAGACCTGGTTTGTACAGTAGCAGAAGTGTTTGGGCCTCATCCTGACTGGAGCTTTTGGACACAACTGTAATTAATTATCATTTACAGCTGAGCCATAGTGATGTTAAATGCCTTGTTCGAGGTGTCAAAGCAAGTCAGCAGCACAATTGCAAATGAAACCCAGATGGCATCTTTCTCTGCTCTAACCACAAGACCACTGCTTGTTCTGTGGGACTGTTATGCTGAAATAGATGTTCAAAGATATTACAAAATCTTTCCAAGAAGAAGGATGGTATTTTTGATTTCCCCAGGCTTCTCAGAGAAAAAAGCCTCAGATACCTTTTATTTTAAAATACACATCATCTTTTTTAGTCTATAATTTCAGAAGCCTCTGGTTGCCATAAAATGACTTCTTGCCTATTCTCAATAAAATTTCTTTGTTTTATTGTATCCAAACAAATTTTAGTATGGAGTGGAGATGCAAAAGATTTAGAAGATTGGGGAGAATATAATAATTGGGCCCTGAAGAGGGGACTAGCAGTTGCTAGGCAGGTATATCGTACTGTAGGGATATCACAGGTAAGAGTGGTCGCTCTTAGATATGTTTTTGCAACATTTGAGASCATAACCACTCATGCAGGACATGCCTAATTCAGGAATTGATTCTTATCTGTTAGTAGTTTAGTTCTTCTACACCTTCAAGAGCTTAAAACTCTATAAGCTGATAAATATTCAGCCAAAGATAGAAATCTTCTGTACTTCATCTCTGAATTCACTGAGGTAGGTAGTTGAATCAATTAAACTGTAGTCTTTCCAAATCATGGGCTATCAACTGCCATGATCAGATCTTTTTTATTGTTTATACTGTCAACAACAAGCTTGAGACAGTGACATTGCTATAGTGTTCTTACTAATTAGTTGACAGGAGACATACTTGCCAAAGGCTTATCAACAAATAAGAATCTACATGAAAATGACTGTTGCTTATGTGCATCTGCATGAGTGAGTGTCATGTAGTGTACTTTTTCAGAGGTGGTGCAGAAATGTTCTTGGGTCAGACCAGCTCTGGAAAAGAAACATTATTTAAAACAATGCTTTCAAACCAATCCTAGGAAAACCGTAAAGGCTTTACGAGAGTACCTAAGTATCAGTGGATCTTACATTTTAGAATAATAAAGAACCTATCCAAGTACAGGATATCAAATGCTTGTATAAACCAGTCCGAGGCATGTGAATAAAATTAATTGTGAAGCTAAACTTCAGATGCAGAAATTATATCTAATGCCTACAGTGGCACTGAAAGAAATATACACATTCAAATTTGCAGTTTAAAAGAATAAAACAAAACCTTGCTCAGTAATTTACAGATATCTAAACTCACCAGGTATCTCCTGTAGACTTTTGAAGTTCCCTAGATACCAGTGTTTCTCCAGTGTGCGTGCCACTCTGCCCTGCACAGCTGCAATGCTCCTGCCTCCTACCTAAGTAGGTAGGTCTGCCTTATTCAGCATGACATATTCCAATGCTAACATACCTGAAAGTTAGATATCTAAGGTATCTAAAAGATAGGTATCTAAGGCTGTGGCTACACAAGTCTTTTAGTCCAAAATGGGAGTGCATTTTTGAAGATAATCTCACAGTCATCCCCACTCAGAGTACTTTAGTTGGCATCATGGAGTGGCTTTGGAGCATGTGAGCTGGATTCCATTCAAATTAAAATAAATCAGAATGTGTGCTCTAGGAGTGCATCTAGATTTATACATCTGAAGTTGGATGAAATTAACGGTTTGTAAACTACAGTTTACTCTTGGCTCATAAGCTTGGAGTATGTGCATTTGAGTATTCCCCACTTGAATGCTTAGATTTGCCAAGAATGCCTTTTTGAACCTAATCTGACTCTCCTAATATTCTCTGACATGGTCAGGCTGCTAACAAAATTCACTTTTTCTTTTTCAAACACAACTGCTACTGACTGTATCATATTAACAAAACTATTTCTGCTTTGTTTTTTTGGTTTGGGGTTTGTGTTTTGTTTTTTTTTTTTTTCTCCACGATAGCTGAGGGAACAGATTTCAGAAACCAGAGTACCCACTTCTATGTTTTAGCTAACTAACTACAGGAATAATGTTCTTCTAGGCAGGTTCTCTTTCTGAAACTGGAAGGAATTTACCCTGGCTATGTCATGGCAATGAACACATTCTTAGTTCCAACCACAGTGAATTTCTGCTGAAAAAATCGTGTCTGTCCAATACTTAGCCTTATTGAAGAGACTCCACAGCCTGACATGGATTTTTAACGCCAATGCTAGAAACCACTGACTCTCATTGCCTTCTCAGTATTGCCTCTCTCCTTGCTCTTATTTTACAGGGCCATTTCACATATGAAATTCTTTTGTTTTTCTAGTTCATTAGATAATACTTCTACTTACAGAACCTCAAACACAAGTCAACTTTAACTCAGTTTTTGATGCCCCGTTTTATTTTACAGATCACAGCCTTTTCCTAATATTCAGCTAAACATCTTCAGCCTTATTTTCAGGTCATTTTTCGTTATCCTACCTATTCCTTTAAGTTGTGAATACCTACATTCCATCTTTATAATCTTTCTTTGAAGGTACTTATAGACTGTTATTGTGTCCTGCATTAATCTTCCCTATTCTCAACTATATAAATGTAGAGGTATTTGCTTTGTTCATCTCTTCACTTACACCTTTTTGTCCAGTGTAATGCTTTTGCTGCCATTGTTTGCAACATTTGTTTGCATTTCACATGTAGATTTGTTTACTTTTACATGAAAATTGTGAAACTTCCTCTGGATGCCAGGTGCCGACCAAGCCGCTCTATCACTCCACCCTCCTCAGCTGGACAGGGGAGAGAAAATATAATGAAAGCCTCCCTGTCCGAGATAAGGACATGGAGAAATCACTCACTAATTACCATCATGGGCAAAACACACTTGTCTCAGGAAAATTAATTTATTACCTAACAAATCAGAGTAGGGTAATGAGAATTAAAAACTAAATCTTAAAACACTTTCCCCCCACCTCTCCCTTCTTCCCAGGTTGAACTTCACTCCAGGTTTTCTCTACCTCCTCCCCCCCCRAGTGGCACAGGAGGACTGGGAAAGGGGATTGCCGTCAGTTCATCACAAATTGTCTCTGCTGCTCCTTCCTCTGCGGGGGGAGGTCTCCTCACATTCTTCCCCTGCTCCAGCGTGGGGTCCCTCCCATGGGAGACAGTCCTCCATGAACTTCTCCAACATGAGTCCTTCCCACAGGCTGCAGTTCTTCACAGACTGCTCCAGCGTGGGTCCCCCATGGGGTCACAAGTCCTGCCAGCAAACCTGCTCCAGCRTGGGGTCCTCTCTCCACTGGTCCACAGGTCCTGCCAGGAGCCTGCTCCAGCGCAGGCTTTCCATGGGGTCACAGCCTCCTTCGGGCATCTACCTGCTCTGGCGTGGGGTCCTCCATGGCCTGGAGGTAGGTATCTCCTCCACCATTAACCTCCATGGGCTGCAAGGGGAACAGCGTGTCTCACCTTGCTTTTCAGCACAGGCTGCAGGGGAATCTCTGCTCCGGCACCTGGAGCACCTTCTCTCCCTCTTTCTTCGCTGATCTTGGTGTCTGCAGAGTTGTTTCTCTCACATATTCTCACTCCTCTCTCTGGCTGCTGTTGTTTTGCAGCAGTTTTTTCCCCTTCTTAAATTTGTTACCACAGAGGTGCTACCACCATCGCTGATGGTCTCAGCCTTGGCCAGCGGTGGGTCTGTCTTGGAGCCRGCTGGCATTGGCTCTATCGGACATGGGGGAAGCTTCTAGCAGCTTCTCACAGAAGCCACCCCTGTAGTCCCCCCCTACTACCAAAACCTTGCATGCAAACCCAATACATCTCTCAAATTTTTTTTTTTAAATTTAAATAGTTTCAAATTTCAGTACAGCTGACAATCCATCTCTCAGGTTTATATTTATCTGAAAGACCACAGAGAGTGGAAAAACCTAGATAGTATATATATATAATACTCCTTCCAATCCTTAAGTGGTTTCCAGAAAGTTACAAACGGGTAAATCTGTCCATAGATTATGATAATTTGTTTCTAGTATTTTTTTACCTGGATTTCTGAAGAATGGATGTTATCCCATCAGGTTCCACATGTCTGCACTCCTTTGTCTGTCTGCTCCTCTCCAGTAATTCTCTAATCCGCTGGCAATTTCAGTTTCAGACACATTTGAGAAAGGAGTAGAATCATGAGAAGTATGTGATTTCTATATGATTGATGAAAACAAGTGATTGGGTAGAAAAGAGAGTTACTAACACTATCTTCACAGAAAAGAGAGCTTTACAGTAAGACAGCACAGTTTTATTAGATACCAAAGAATCTAGTCTGCATTGGTGTTTTCTCTCTCACACAGATTCCCTAGTATTCGATAAGGCAAAACACATAAATGAAGTTTTCCCAATGCCTAATTTTTTTAATGGCAGCTCTTCCCTGTGGATTCTCTATGGTGTAATAAGGCATGAGTTTATGTTGCAATCTTAGTATAATTCAGTTAAGAATTATCAATCAACTACAAGACACAAATCCATTTGCAACCAACCTATTTATTAATTCTTGTGGTGTTTGTTACGTATATTTGTCAACCTTGTTCTTCCTTAGATTTGCTACTTTTCAGATACCTGTCATCTACTCTTTTTCTGTAGTCTCCTTTGAGTGATGACTATAGTCACTCTCCCCTCAAATGAAACTTTGTTTCAGACATATTGGCCCTACATTTTCTGTGTTGTGCTGACATTTGGAACAGACTTCAACCRTTTGCTCCTGTTTGGTATTATGTCTGTTCCAGCTCCCCAGCTCATGCCCCGCTCATTGTTCCACACTAATTAGCACAAGAAGTGCTCACTAGAATTGAAGAGGTATTTGCTTTGTAAAGAAGCTGGACACTTATGCTACTTTAAACCTGACTCTTACTCACCTTCTGCCCTTAGTTTCCACCTTTGGGCGTGCTAGATATAATTTAAACCCTGATTGCAAGTAGATACAGTCCCTCCTGCTTTGATGTGGAAACCGCTTTTTGCATGATGGMAATTGCAGCTGTGAGTTAAATAGCCAAACCCTCTACTTTGCATGGCAAATAAGATTGCTGAAAATTTTCATGTTTGGAGCTAGACTGGCCAAGGAAAATAACTCAAGAGATGTGTTTTGACTTGAGCCAACACTCTTTCAGGGACTCAGACCTAGATTCAGAAAAGGACACTTGAACTAGCTGCCCCTGTAGGTACCTAACTCCAAGTTGAATTCTCAGATTGCTTACTAAGGTTTAGCACTTAAGGCTCAAGCTGCTGAGTTTATCACCTATCACCCTGCATCCTTCATGGATGCAAGGACTGGCTGCTGGATATGCTTAGAAGAACTAACATCCTGGCAATCCATTTTGCATTTCATTTTTAAATTAGAAGAGCTTTCTACCCAGCATGTTGTCTACAGTGATTTCAGCACCAGTCTGCATTAAAGCTTTGGATCCTTAACTTGGAGCCCAGTATTTCAGTATGTAACAGAGTACTTAAAAGACTAAGAGCTGCAATGTGGAACGTTAGTCTCCTGTGAGGATTTAACTCTGAGTGCTAAACAGAAAGATGCTCTAGAGTAACATCTGTAATGGCATTTGGGTACTTTCCAGATGTGAAAACATTACTGAACGATCCCCATAGGACCCCTCTACCTGTTCTTTCGGCATCCTATACGTTTGCCTACACTTAGAAGTGTCTTCCTGCACATGCACTGATGGGATATGTGGAGCTTTGTTGATCAAGCTCTTCATACAGCTGGATAGCACTTAGACATGGAGTTATGGAGCCTTAAAAAACCCAAGTACCCCTATGGCCCATACCCTCTATACAGCTACATTTGTGTCTTCACAGCTGACACTTTGAAGGCTTTAGGTTAAGGAGTACCTACCCCAACTGCACAAAAGGACTGAAAAATGGACAAAAAAATCGAACACAAATGCATTATTGAGGCATAACAAGTTACCGTTAATTAAGTAAGGCATAGTAACTGTTCAGCTATGAGTTTACCTAGCTCAAATCACAAAGTAATTCAAAGTAGTTTAAACTTTAGTGAGAACTATGTAACTGTAAATTGTGACTGTTGTCATTTCAGCTGCAGTGACTCAATCACATTCTGTCACGTGCTCCTTCCATTGGGCATGGCATTGCATGCCTATCCCATACCTATCCTTTATGAAGTGATTTCCTAAGTCCACATCTGGTGTCTGAATTCAGAGTTAGACCCTAAAAATAATATCCACAACCGCAGGACTACTGAGGAAGAGGAGGACCAAGAAAAGCAAGGGTCCAAACCTAAGCCAGCTAATAGGAAATACGGTTGTGTCTGGAGTGCTTCCCCCCTCTCAGCTTAGGCACTGACTCTAGAGCTTATGTGAGATTGGCAATCAGAGCCTGAAGTTCTCCTCCTGCCCCAAAGCACAATTTTCCATTGGGTATCAAACTTATACAGCAATTTCTTGTGAGAGCAGCACTGCAGATGGTAGTGCAGCCATTAGCCTTTTATGTAAACCTCCTTGTGCCTATAACATCATTTAATGCTCCTCTGATCTCAGCTCCCKTCCACTGTCCATATTTTTCATAGAAAAGTCTATGGTCACTGTGCATTTTGTTATGCACAAATATTTTCAAGGGCTGCTCTGAATTAGCCCAACACAGAGTTTGGCAGACTCCTATTTATTATTTATTCATTAATTTTGAATTTTAGATCAGCATTATGGACCAACATATTTAGTCCACACAAGTTGGCCACAGTTGTGCACATAGATAATTAYAATACTTGAGGTATAAACATGATTTTTCTGACTAACACTTAGCAGTCTAATCATTTTCAGAAATAACAATTTTTAATAGTTCTCACTTTGGATGTAAATCATAGAATCATTTAGGTTGGAAAAGACCTCCAAGATCATCTTGTCCAACCATCAACCCAGTACCCATGCCCACTAAACCATGTCCCGAAGCGCCACA
>JASVER010000087.1:1356908-1364408 GCA_030449065.1 Oceanodroma leucorhoa
TGGGGCTCCCTCTCGCTCCCTGCGCGCTGCTGCCCCTTTACGAAGGGTCCCCCGGCGCAGTCCTCCGCTCCGGAGCCCTTCGCCTCGGTGGCTTCGCCGAAAGCCTAAAAATGCCTAAATTCTTCATAAATCGCACTTCAGGTGCTTACCTGTTTTTTTGGATCTATGTGCTTCGGAAACCTGATACTTCTGTCACACTTGTCTTTTATTGCCAAGAGCCACTAACTTGCTTTTGAATAGGTGCTGTACTGCGCCAACATATCTGTATTCCAGTATCTAGCCGTCTCCTTGGGAATTTGACAGATGCCAGGTTGCATGCAGGATCAGGGCATATCTGCAGTACTGGGTCCGAAAAGACAATCTTCCCGTATTTAAAAATCCCACTCATGGGTTTCCTGAATTTCAAATTGAAATAGAGGTTCAAGCAAATTGTTAGCCAACATCAATATCTTGTCTGAACACAGAAACACAGAATCAATACTTTGAAAATCCTCTTGGCAGAAATGTGTTTATAAGTACTTTGGTACTGCAACAGTGATGGCAAGGGAGAAGCCTTTGTTGTCATGTCACCTTTAACTTTAAAAATATCTGTTATATCTGCATAATGGACAAGACCACTCTTTTTAATCCCTTTAAAAATTTGCCTTTGGTGCCCAAGTACAATTAGTGAATCTTCTGTACTTTCCATGGCTGAGATAACAAAGTTGTCGTTAGAAATAAGATGGATTCCAGTAGTGACCATAGTGGTGCTGTCTGGCACTCCTAGATAATGCTCTCCCCTGCGGAGCCTTACCCTAGTAATTACTTTCTTCTCCTTTTTGTCAACTTATTTGAAATCTATCACTTTTAATGAGTATTCATCTCCAAGTCAGTAAATCTGTATTAGGTAGTACTTTGTGTAATGTCTTATTCCAGTCCATTATCCATGGTACTCCATCCTATCTATGCAGGCTTTATCCCTATGATTTGCTCCTATGATTTGCTCCATGTTGACTGAACCCTTTGTTCACACAGAGCCCCTTGGACTCCAGCACCATTCCACATGGACCTAAGACTCCATCTGCATGGATAAATGGTGAGACCTGCGTCAGTAATTACAACATAGAAAGTGATTAGATTTTTTTTAAGCATTGGCTATTTTTAATAAGTTTTCTTTTAATTATTCATTGGAATCTCCCTAAATATTTGCACATTGCTTCACTTGTGTGCCTGAATATTATACCTAGAATCTGTGTAAAATTCACTGGCCAGAATTTTCCCAGTTCTTCCTTCCTGCCGTATAGGGTTATTTTTAGTCTCTGAATCCCTAGCTTGATAAACATTATCTGCAAAAGTTCAAAAAGTCCTTCAGATAGATCTTTAAAATATTCAGGTGCACCATTTCTAAACGTCCAGATGTATCTTACTTAATTTCAACTAATAGTGTTTAGGAAGCAGAGAAATTATTACAGGACACATTAAGAGAGACCATTATCAAAGGTGGACAAGTTAGTGAACTGCAACTTGCAGGGTCACATACTGGCCCTGCAATTAGAATCTGCATATTTTTACTAGTATTAATAAAGCTTATGACTGATTTTATCCTTTCAAATTATCTAGCTCCAGTCAGGACAGGGGCTTTGTTGTGCTTGGTACAACACAGATGAGGAAATAGCCCTTCTCAACAGGCTCAAGCTTATCCCAAAAGTTGGCATGTGGCCAATTCATTAATTTGGCAGAGATGCCAGGTAGAGAAGCTTTACAGCCAAGAAAAGGCTGGCTTCTCAGAAAAAAAGCCCTTACTGAACCAAGGCTGAAACTCTGGGACAATGACCAAGCCTTTTGATTTGTTGACAAGGACTATCTAAGCAGCTCCTGACATAAGTGGAGCTCACTTCTGGTTTCAGTCAACAAGGAGCGTGCTCCAGGMAGGTAGTCATCTCTGGTGGTGACAAATGGAATACGTGAAGGAATACAGCAAAAATCACTGTGAGACACGTATGTTCCTCCCTGCGAGGGACAGCCAGCCAAAGATCATAACCCCTGCAGATCAACAGCAGACAGCGCAATAACCTTCACTGTGAGGAAAAGACAAACACAGGGGCAATGATTTTTCATCTCTAATTGCTTAGTGCGTATTTGGGAAAAGTCCATATAAGGAAGATCATCTGTCTTCTCTGCTTTGCCATAGTCCACACATGGATACAATTGTATACACGCAGCAGGTTGCAAGACTGAGCCTGTAAATATATTTAGTAAGTTACAGGCAGACATAAACTAAAACCATGTGTATTTGCTTTTAAGGCAATCAGCTTCAGTAGTGTTGTCAGCACCTCTGAGAGCCTGCCCCAGGTGTAGACGACCTTATTCTCTATAAACACATTCAGTGAAATAATTCTGATGTTATCCATTTATGAGGATGTTAAGAGGTATGACACCACCCGATTCTTAGGTGTTCACTGAGGAATTTTTGGAACCTGATTACACAGCAAGTGTTTTCACTGGAAAATGTTGAAGCAATTTTTGTAGGATAAATTTTTGTTCTGTGTTGTAAGTGAAGGTTTATTCATGACGAGACTCATTCAGCTACATGCAGTAACCAAGTGTAAAGATTTTTCACTGCTTCAGATGTCAAAATAATGCCTTATTAGGACAGGCATGGGCTTCTGTATGGCAGGAAACTTCATCTTGGAAAAATCAGAGCTGAGAACTAACAATCTAGACTCAAATCCTCAAAAGTAGTTTCAGCAACGTTAAAGCCCATAGCCTTCATATGGGTTACACTTCTATAGAAATCAGTAGACGACACTGAGAAAGGTTCAGGCTCATGAAGCGATCAAGGCAATGTTTCCTTTCAGGAAGAACATAGGCATCTACATTTATCAGAGCATTTCACAACATCCCTTCCTACTGATACAGGTTTACTAGTGCTTTTTTTAACAATTGCTTTAAAGCATATAAAGTTCTGCAATTAAAATGGCCCAGAGGAACCCATATCTTGGCTGTACTAAATGCTTTGATAACTCCTTACAAGTTGATGACATATTTCATGTAGAAGGATACTTCTCCTTAAAAACGGGAAAGTTTCACTTTCATTCTTTTTTTTTACTGTGGACTTGTCTTTGCTACAGAAATATGTCATTAATGTTTGCCACAGGAAAAACAGTCTTTACTCAGGGAACTTTAATTAATTTAATTTATTGACAAGAAACACAAACTTTGCATTATTGAATTGGATATTGAGAAAAAAGACAGCATAAACAAATAAAGAAACACTTAAGTAAACACCTTCCCTTCCCTTTCAGCAGGCTCATCTTCAGTCAAACACCCCTCCTCCTCCCTTCCTAGCCTCAGCTCCCTTTATTTTCTCTGTGGGTTACATTTAGTCTATCTCAGTTCCTCTGGTGAGTTGTTGAGGGGCATACGGTGTTGGGGGCACCGTATAATGGTTGTTTTCAGCAGCTCCTTGCTTATTACTGATGTTGCTCTGTTCCAGCATGGGTTGCCCTCGGCTGCAGTCCCTCAGGGCTGTCCTTCCCCCAGCATAGGCCACCCATAGCTGCAATCCCTCAGGTGTTCCCCTGCAATGGCATGAGTTCCTTGTGGGCCCCTCAGTCCCTCAGAGTTGACGTTCTCTGGCATAGAGCTCCTCCTTCCAGGAGTGCATCTTGAGCTGTTTCCAGCAATGTCTCCTTCCATGCACCTCCTCCAATTTCTTYTTCCCCACAGCAGCAGATGCTATTTTTAAATATGTTTTAGCAGAGGCACCATGTGCTCCTGTAACTGGCTGAAGTTTTGGCAGATGATGGAGTATTAACACTTGTTTTGGGGCAGCTGGACCTAGCTGTGGACAACACAAGGTAGTCTGTGGCCTACTCCCACAGAGGTCACTCTGCACCCCCTAGTCAAAACACTGCAACTTCTGCCCAGCACTCCAATAAAGAAGGTATATTTTTTAAAAAACAACATTTAAAGAAGTTAGAAAAACTTGAAGAAAAGGGGTAGAGAGGAGACATTTGAAAAACTTAGAGAAAACAAGACTTTAGGGATGAGGTTTTGATCAAGGGTCTTGAAGATCAGGATGATATCATGTAAGTACCTAAATGAAGTTTGGTGAACAGAAGACCTGAACCACAGCCACAGCTCAAATGATGAGTTGTGGACAATGAAACACACCGCTAAGGATGCAATGGATCATCAGCATGGAAGCTGAAGTTACTTGAAATTATGGTGTATCAAACCATTTTTCTTTATTTCCAGCCTCACTGGTGCTATGCAGTTCACACCATAGATGAAGGGTTAAATTCTCAAGAAGGGCTTAACACTGTGATATCTAATTTTCAGGCAGACTGCCAGCCAGTTACCTCTCCTTATTCCCCAAGCCACATTGTGCTATATGCCAATGGAATAAAACTGGACCAGAAGCTAGATGGTAGGAAACAGTGAGAAAAGTAGTGGAGCTGAAGGAATTTTCACTTTTTATGGGAAAATGTCTGTTTGCTCACAACATTCTTCACTGTGAACTGTGTCCTGCAGTGAAGTACTTAAATGATGTAATTTCTTTTTCACAAAGAGATAAAATAACATAAACAAAATACAAGGACCCAGTCTAGTATCACTCGATGATGAGGTCATGCAGCCAAGAGACCTGTTCTCAAAACCTTATTTCATCTGAGCTTACATTCTTCATGAAAGATATAACCACAAGGCTATCTGCAAGTCAGAAGTTCACATCTCACCCTATCACTTGCAGTTGCTGTTCTATCAAAAATACCAAGATGGGGGATTAAATAAGAGAGAATATTTAAAAAGTCGATATCATCCCTTGGTTAGGGTACTCTTCCACTGCAGGACAGATCTCATGTTAAATCACAGTTTGAAGAAGGTAAAGGAGGAAGAAGAATCTAAATATATGCCTGATTTAAATGTATACTTTCCAATCTCTCATTGAAGGGAAAGGAGAATCTCAGTGCCTTTTGTTGGATAAGCATGCTCTGAAAATGCTTATTGTGATAGATCTGTCAAGTAAAAAAGGTGGGGGAGCACATGATTTGCGAATCTCTTGTGAACCTAAGTATGAATTGGAGCTTCAAGAAACTCAGCACTGCCTAGGCAAGAGACATTTTGCTCATACACACCTACCAAAACTTGAATACCTAAAGGGCTTCACTGGAGAAAACTTAGTCTGTCATAGACACCTGCTGAACTGAGGGAATTTTAAGTGCTAAAGACGACTAAGTATTAAACTACATGCTTAGAGACTCATTAAGGCCTCTAAATCACTCTTGCAAATCTACCCCAAAGTGCTAGGTACAATAGGCAGCCATAACATACAAGTGAAATAGGGTTTTTAAGGGAGCTAGTTTATGGACAGAAAAGGGATTACTTAGTGAAGAAGACAGTTGGAGTGAACAATTGAATGACACTTACTAAACAGAAGAGGAAGGTGATAGGGAAAAGGGACAGCTGTAATGAACACAAACATGTAGTAGGTAGAGGAATGGTGTGCTAGATTTAAAGGACAACTGGTGTAAGGGACAGCTGAAGTGTATGAGTGACATGCCCTAGATATAAGGTTGGAAGTGCTGTGCATGAATGACAGCTGGCTTAACTATCATGGGTGACATGTCCTCCACAGAGGAATAGTGTGCTGGATACAAGTGACAGCTAGTGTGTACTTTATGAGTGAAATATCTTTCTTACAGCAGGCAAATACGAGGAAAAATTAGCTGGAGTGCCTGAGCAACATGTTCCTGACCAAAGAAGGAAGAGTTAGATGCAACACAAAGCTGCAGTGCATAGGTAACATGACCTAGAAGGGGAAGAGAGCCGTAAGTGGGACAAGTGCAATAGGACTAGATTGGATTAAATAACCCCAGTGGGAAGGAGATGTCATAAGTGTAATGTATGACTGGAGTGTACAACTGATACGCCACTGTCTGAAAGTACTGTCAGTGGCCAAAGCTGATACAGTTGGCAGCTGGCTGCAGCCAACATGATGTAGCCATAGTCCTTGATCTTTCCAGCATTTCCCTGAAGTGGGTCAAATTTTCCATGGGGACCATCATGGGGATTTCTATAACAAACACATTAGTGGACTGTTCCTGCTGGCATCATAAGCAGAGATTTTTTAATGTTGTCACTGTATTTTGTCCTTATTTGGACAATTAAAGTAAAGATGTCACTGAGACATGCTAAAGTGGTCCACTCTTCACTTTTTGGAAGTCATCTCTCAACCRAATTTTTTTTTCAGGTGATATTCTACTACAAAGGTAGACCAGTGAAGACACTAGTTTTCAGTCTTTTGGGGGATTTTTTGTATTAATTCCCTCACTCAACAGCAGACTTCTGAAGACACTTACATAGTCTGTAGCTGCTCTGTGATCATGAGGCAGGAAGCCCTGATCATGATCAGTGTTACTGGAAAATAGTCCTTATTTTTCTCAGACACTCTCTTTCTCTCTCTCTTTGTGTGTATGTCCAGTCTGTATAAGCCCACAGATAGTTAAGTTCTGTGGTCTTATATTTTATATATCCATATGTCCAAAATTGCATACATATATACAGGTTTTTATGTATCATTATTGCAACAGTCATGATAAACTACAGGACAATTTGCCATACTGTGAATTATTATAGATTCTCACAATCAGCAAAAGATGATAGAATTTAAAAAATCTTCAATTGGGGATCCAGAACTCATGAGCTAAGCTTAAAATCTGTGGGATGTAAATAACAAATAAATACAAAATGAAGCTACTTTTCATTCATCTAACTGTGAGAACTGTATTCTCAGGCTTGCAGTCTTCATGCTGCATTCTGCCCTGTAAGGACTAGAAACTTTTTTTCCTTTTAATGAAAACATTAAGCCCCAGTGAATTGTATGACTTCAGGAGCCAGGGATTAAGAAAAATATGAAATATCATGAGACGTATAATAAAATCCCCATGATAGAATCACCTTAACTGGCAATAGTGAAGTGGAAGGCCAACTTTAATTTAACCTTGGAGTTAGATGCAACACAGTCCCACAATGCAGGTCACATCTGTGAGGCAGAACCTGGCTCTCAAGGATACTCAAGTTCTCTTTTATTGAATATTCTTCACAAGTATATTGCAGCTTTGGCCTCTGTGCAGACTTACAAAAACAAATACTGTGAAGTATAGCATTGTAGAGTGCTGTATAGAAACAGACAGGTTTTAAAATGCTTAATCAACCAGTCTATCCACACAAATTTCACCAAACACAGTTACTGGTGACCATCTTATACACTTACTAAAAGAACGATGCTTGTTCTTACAGCTTGGAATATCTTTTATCTTGAACTCAATAGACTCTTTGAACATAAGGCTCAAGTGTAGAGGAGTAAATGAAGCCCTGATTGTTTTCTCCTGAGTGGACAAGACATGGCCAGATCCTAGGCTGCCTGCCTACATCCACATATTTGGTGATCAGAATAGCTAAGTAAGAATAAAGCAGTAGTGGCTTTTTGTTGGCACAGTTATCAAAGGGCTCTTTGGA
>JASVER010000087.1:1369408-1371908 GCA_030449065.1 Oceanodroma leucorhoa
TTTTATTAATGATACAGTATCATATTCTTTCCTGTCTCTTAGTACACCTACTCAGCAGTACCGAGAAAACTTTCATGAAATGAAATGAAAGTAAAGCTTTTGCAGACACCCAATCTAGAAAACTTACGGGTTTTGATCTTTCTTTCACACTCCCAAGGCAAACTAGCAATGGATAGGGAATCGTTCCTAGAAAACAAATAGTAGAATAAAATTTCCCCTTTAACAGTTATTTTTAAAACCTTTCCCTTCCCATTTTAAAATAATATAGTATGCTGTGCTTAATGTGCTACAACTTGCTTCCATTCAGAAAAAGTGTCTCTCTCACTCTCATCATTCTTATGCTGTAATTAACAGTACCAAGAAAGCTAACATTAAAATCCTGAAGAATGTAGCTCTGCTCAATTAGAGCAATTCACAGTCTTGAAAACAATTTCCTAAGCAGAAGAGAATTCAAGAGGCAATAACCAAAACCCCCAGATATTTCTGTATATTTGGCAAAATAAAATTCTGCTTCAATTCATAAGTGTGACTTTTACATAAAATAAATCCGACAACATTTGCTAAGCATTTGTAATAATACCAAGCACTGAGAACAATATACGCTACGAAGCTTGATAAATTTTAAACAGACCAATTTAACAAGTAACGAATTTCAAGCATACTTAATTCATATAAACAATCTGTAACTCTGAAGCTAGTTCACTTTGCAATATTTTGGATGAGTACCTATGCTGAGTTATGTATTTTATGCAGGTAATGTGTGCAGAATAGCAGTTCAAATATTTACATATACAAAATATAGGCAAAAAAGGTCTTTAGGAATCTATCTGTGTATATTTTCCTCCTAGGACTTTAATGTAAGCAGCAAGGGTTAAGATTTGAGTAAACATACAGGGCTAAATTCTGCTCTGCATCCATTCAACTTTATTGACTTCCGAAGAGTTTCATGGGGATATAAGAGAGCAAGATTTGAGTTGCCATGTGCATAAGGTAATATCAATAATCCTGTATAATATCTAGTTAGCATTAAGTTTATAAAACTGCCTTTGTTTATTTCAGTTAGGGTTTATTGCCACTGCATACATACAGAGCTTGGGGGGTAAAATGTCAGCCAAAATATTTAGGGKTTTTTTTTTCTTTTCTCTCCCTGTGTAGAGAATTGTACTGAATCTTATTTTGGCTGTTGTTTATGTGTTTTGGTTTGAGAACTTGGGACTTCATCCCTAATGGAATAAGTACAATACAGGGCTTTTCCTGTAGAAATGAGCACCATTGTATTTCCTTTTATAACTTGATGAAGGGAACTAACCACAAACATAGATGTGAAATGTTTACATATGTGATAGTGCTCCACACAAATAAAGAAAAAAACCCCACCCCTATTTACAGCAAAATTTAGTATTTATTGAGCGGGGCCATTAGGGTAATGATACAAAGAACTGAAATATATGTACCGTGCTACCTCCCATTTAACGTATTAATGCTGTCACCATTATCAGGATGCAGCAATTTCAGTGCAGTCAGAAGGTGGCTCTAGTGCTTTAATTTTGTTACTTTGCCTACCATAAGATCCAAGGAGTAGAAATTACTTTTGTGCTACATTTTTTTTTCAATTTAACTGATGTTCCAACTGGAACACAACATTTGATTTTATATAACAACTTTACACTCACGGAGATGTGCACACTCACAAATTTTCTGCTTTTTAAGAGTTCGGCTGACTAGATGGCAAAGAAGAACAACAAACCAAACCAAAACAAAAAAATAAAATATTAAAGTTACAGCTGACACCTCCAAAACACTTCCCATCAACACACTGAGACATAGGTAATCCCTTCCACTGTGATACCGCAAAGAAATCAGAACTTCCCTCCTCTACTCTGTCAAATCAACCTTTGCTATCTCTGCGGCGGCCTCGCAGAATTGCCGGTTATTGGGGCAATTCTTCTGGGGTGGAAGTCACTTCAAGTGTATAAAGGCAGATTAATCARTCTTTAAGTAGATGAAACACAGAGGGAAGGTATGGAGGGGAGACGGTCATGCCTGGCCAGATTAGAGAGCTGCTGCTCACTCGCCTTCCCAGCACAGTGGTTGTGCCTCCTTCTGATGGCTGACAGCCATTAAATGCACATCAGCATAGGCTCTCCGCATTGGCTTGTCCCTGTTACTGCTTGCTGGTCCTCTTCAGCCTGGCCTGTATTCTGGTTTGGTGTCCCCAGACCTGATCGCCTCCTCCAAGGTGGCCCGGAGAGCTCGCCTGTCTGCTCTCAGGCAATCCCAGATGTGAGACAGCTGTGACACAGCCTTGTGCACTATGGAGAGTTTTACATCACTCTTACACTTTTTTCCCTCTTATTATCATTACCATTATTGTTCTGAGAGCATCCCCTAAAAGGAGATTTATAAGACCACATAAACATGTAAGGTGTTGTCCCTGCCTTGATATATTTGCAGCCCTCAGAAAATATTCAAAATTCCACTGGCGTTTACATGAAATATT
>JASVER010000087.1:1376908-1399408 GCA_030449065.1 Oceanodroma leucorhoa
ATCAAAAAGAGATAAAAAAATAGAATCTACTCTCTCCCCCCTCTATCTCCAATGTCTAAGATTCAAGACTAGAAGGAGAAGAGCCCAAACTGCTGAATGGGGATTAGGGATAAAAAAGCAAATAGAAAGTAGCTTCATGCACTGTGCTGGACATTTGAGACCAGTAGGGTTTAATTGTTGGGATGCAACTGGGAGGAAGGAAGCTAACAGTGCTGAAGAAGGATTTCTGCAGAGAAATCTTGAATGAATATCCTGTTTCCAGATTAATGCTGCCAGTCAGGAGAGAGACCCATGTCAAAGCCAGGAAAAGACAGTGTCTTCTATTTCCTAGTACATCAGACACTAGCACATAGTATCTGTCTGGAGCTCACCAGAACAAAAAGCACAGGGAAATGTGACTGTAAATATGTAAGCAATTAAAATATTAAGAGAAATATGTTAGGATTGGAAATCAGCTTGATTCTGTGTTTAAAAGTAAGAGTTCCAGTGCTTTGCCTGACCCACTGGTGAGCAGAAGAGAGAAAAAAGGGAAAATGAAGGTGAAAGAATAATGTGGAAAGAATAGGATAACTGAAAGGGAGAACAAAGCATGGGAATAACAATGGAGTAAGAAGGAAACAGGAGAGAAAGGTTTCAGGGAGTGTTGAGTTTGAAAAAGATGATTGGAGGATTAAGAGTAAAAAAAAAGAAAATTCTAGTATCCTAGAAGGTAACAAAGGAGAACAAAATAAAGAATGAATTATAATTATGTGACAATATAGGATTTTCCATATTGGATCACACCATTAGTGCATCAAGTTGTGTATCCTGTCTGTAGTAGTGGAATGAGGGATTAAAAACAGATGAACAAAACAATAATAAAGCATCCATCCAATCAAGCAAAGGAGAGAATGATTTCCCTGGCCCTGCAGCAATCAGTTTGCATCCCAAAGCACAAGATTGGGTTAGTATTAGGAAATGTTATTGATGATCATAAAATTATATGGGGTTTTTCATTTGTTTTTAAGCTAACCGAGCCATTTTACTTGGCTAGATGAGCTCCTGCATCAGTGAATCTCTTGAGTTGACTGTCCTACTAGTTGCACTAAGTATCCTTTCTTCTGAGACTGTAATTTCAGAGGGATCAAGCAGTCTGTATGTTATAGTAGGTACCACAATAGAAAAGTTTTTATGTCCATTTCCCTCTTTCCCTATCTGTTCCTTCTCCAACAGTTCCAATTTTCTTTCTTAATGGGTCATCATCAGCTTAAATTTCCTCTTTTGAAAATAACACCCTTGTGCAGTCTGCCTGGGTGTTTAACTTTGCTTTGACGTCTGCCCGATGATGATCCCCAGCCTGCGATGGTGTTTTGTAGTTTTCCTTCTGAGCAGTCATCTGCAGATGAACACAAATAACTCAGAACAGGTTAATGTGACCTTTCCCAAAATGACTTATGTGCTGGTTCCTGGTGGGGGGTGGAAAATGAAGACAAAACTTGGGACCAATTGTCCCCAATCAAGAAGGAAATCAGGTGGTTTGAAAGCTACTTTTCACCATGGTTTAGAAAGGAAAATTCCCTGATTCTTCCCTGATTTTTCATATTCAGATATGAATTTGTTATTGAGCACAGGAAGGTTATAAAAATATCTAGGCTGGATAGAAGCTTATGTGAGCTGCTCAAAATGGAAAACAAAAATGATGTTGCCAAGAGAGCAGTTATCCCACAGCCTGAGAATTCACAAAAGGTGTTACCAGGCAGGAGTATGGCAAACTATTATGAGTCGTCTTGTCTCCAAAACCACTAACTAGGATGATCTTCCTTATGTATTGTTTTCACCTTGTTCCTCTGCTATTGGTCATTAAATAAATGCGTTTTCGGGGATACATATATTTTTTTCTTTTTTAAACAGTGACATATTGCATTACTACCTAATCAATTTTATCACACCCTATCTATGTCACAGAGACCAACACAGCTGCCTTCCTACCACAGCCTTTTCAGTGAGACCATGAAAGAAAGTGCCAATGTCTTTAAAGTGTGGCTGCATTACCATACTAGTGCAAGTGTCTTAACAAATCCTGGAAAGTGTAAGTATAGCTTCTCAAACTCTCTGAAAATTAATGAGTGACAACAAAATGCAAAATCAGAATCAAAAGTAACCCTCTGCTTGACATTTTCACAGCTTCTAAAGGAAAACCAAGAAAAAGCATATTTTGAATATTTTCTTTAAAATCTGAAGTCCGAAGCTAACACAGTACCATCAAATTAATTCATGCTCAGTTCTCTCCTCCCACTCCCTGGCTGTCCCTGGTTTGTTTCGGTACTTAGGGCTAGAGAAGCAAACTATGTGAGATAGCAGCGGATTTGTTTCTATGAAAAAGGCACCTATTACCTTTTCTTTCATTTTTTTGGCAGCTGAGGAGAAGCTTCATGTCACGGGCATGGTTTTGTAACATCAGGAAGATATACAGAGTGAAAAAGAAGGAGAGTGTAAGCGAGAGATGGAGAAAGACAAGGAAAGAAAGCAAGCGGATTACAGTAAATGTCTCTATAATATGTTAACGAAATATTCTGGCTTCCTAAGTGCTCTGTAGCTTTGGTTTTATGAATGAAGAGAGAAAAAAAAAGCACTTATGAATAGTAAAAAACATATTTTTGCCAGAAAACATAACTTCTACTTTTCCACTTTAAAGTTGGAGACTGTCGGAACAAACATTTTGTGAAATAGACCTAAAACTTTATTTTTCAGGCTCGAACCAGAAATGTCTTTTAAGATTTATGGGTTTGGGTGTCTTTTAAAGTGTAAATTACTTTTTTGCTAATATTAAAATGACAGCCTCAGGAGCTTTTTAAAAGATGGGACTGCAGCAAATAACGCAGAAGCTTCCCACGCTGGGATGTCAAAAGGCCTCCATGCCATCTTACAACACCCTTGCTACTTCTGCCCTGACCCTCCTTCAAGCAGGAGCTGACAATCCTGCTAAATCATGTGGTAGGTTAGTGATGTGGGAAAATGTCAGCATGTGATTATAATAAATCTCCAAACTCTGTTTCACTTTATGTGACCCGTTCAGGATTCAAATTTAGAAGCACAATGCGGTGAAGATGGAGGAGAGATGTGCAGATTACACGTTCCTGGGTCAGCCTGACATGTGGAACAGGGGTTCACTCAAGGGATGTACGTTCCCTCTGGGTTTTCCTTTGGGGATGCAGGGGAAAGGATAGAKAAACTTCAGATTGTAGCAAGGGCTTCAAGGAAGCCCACTGGAAGAAGCTGAACTAACTAAGAGGAAACCCAAACTGCCTCGAACACCTGTTTGATCAGCAGCTCCCATTTGAAGGACAACTCCAGAAGTTGCTTTTGATAGTGCTGAGGGTTGCCATCACCATCTCTTCTGCAAAGGAATTTCCACCTTGGAAGTCCTCTGATTTCCTGATTTCATCTTAATTCCCATGGCTGGTGTATGTAAGCAAATTAAACAAACACAGCTCAAGTTCTCTACTGGTTTTCACTGAATTTTCTCTGTTAAAAGAGGACTTGCTTAGAAAACTTTTTCATTAAATCATTAATGTGTCAGTTATGGATATACTTAGTTAATGGCGAGAGCTACCCATGTTGTTGCAAAAACTCAGATATTACATAGTCTGAATTTCCACATATATTAATTTCAGTCAAACCTTCTCAAGCCTGTTCCCCCTCTCAGGCATTTTAAGCCACGCTGTGCAATCTGCAGAGTCCTAGAAATCTGAAAGTACATGGGATGAGTCATGGAGGCAGACATAGTCAAAAGTAGAGCTGGTCTCAGGTTTTGAGCCAACACAGAAGTAGCAAGGTAAGCAGACTGGGAGCCTGGGTAGGATGGATAGGCAGATGGACACAGCCAGAGCAGCTGTGTAGGATGTGAGGACCTACCTTCCCTGTATGATGAAGCCTCTGTACAGTCAGCACAGATAGACCGAGGTGTAGGAATTAAAGGATGGTGGTGAACACATTGGTCACTCTTCTCACTCAGAGGAGAGGAGTGTGTTTCTCGGTGGGACACAGGTGAAAGAAGCCTTTCCTTATCTTACCCATGTTAAGCTGTATTTGTGTTTGTGCTCCTTTGGCTGTTGGAGGATAAAAGGCATCTCACATACTGTGCTACCTTCCTTCCCAATTTATGTGTATTGCAAATATTTTTTTAATTCAGTTGCAGGTCTGTTCAGGAAGTGAATAGTGTGTTTTGTTTTTAAATCTAGAAGCTACATGCTATAAAAAATAAAAAAAAAATACAGCACCACAGGGAGCCCAGCTGCCACATAGAAAGTTGATCTCTCTAAAACCCTCTGGCCTGAAAGAAAAAAATGAGTTTAGACATTTTTATGGGATTTCTCCAGCTAAAGCCCACCTTCAAATCCCACTTAACTTAGTATGTTTACATGTGTCAAATTTTCATTATATAATAAACAAAAACATGTGTACAAATGTGAAGAAACTAAAATCAGATGGCTGGTGGACTGTAGGGAACTGTGATTATTCAGTTCCCTGCTGATATGTTTCCAGAATGTCACGTCCAGCTGCAGATTTTGGCAACATGTAGCCATTTCACCATCCTCAAACAGTTCTTTGTATTTGACAAAATTGTCTTTTCTTCTGCAGCAATAGAGACTATATATTTTTTAGAATTGGATAGCTCTAAAAGACCGATACCATTTCTAAATATCACTGGATTTCACTGTAAGATGTTGTTATTTTTCTGTAGTAATGTAGAGGACACTTCTCCTTACTGATCTTCCCACTTACAGTAGTATCAAATCAATCAGCATCATCATTATTCTGATTCCTTTTCCACATACTATTACTGGAAATGGTCACAACCATATAAGACACTTCTGTGAGACTGCATGTGTGGATACAACATAAATCTCACCAGCCACAGAGGATGAAGAACATGCAAATGGCCAAGTGATGCACGGAAGTAAGACACAGCTCCACGCCTATAGGCAAACACAGAACCAGCAGCTGGAGATGCTTAACTGGGGGAACAGGGCAGGGGGACTAGAGAGGCAAGAGGGAGAGAAGGGCTTTGGGGAGCAGCCTGATGCAGAAATGGCTGACCTCATCCTCCAGCTAAGGAAGCCAGTTCTGCATCGGCAGGGTACCAAAAGGTAAAGGAGTGACGGGACTAGCCTTAAAATATCTCAGGCATTAATCACTCTTATTAATGTAGGTTACTGGATAATGTCTTGTCCAACAGATGTGAAAGTAGCAAACCTCACAAGTCTAAAAATCACCCAGTCAGTACAAATACTATAGAAACAGAGAAACTAAGTTGCTATCAGACTGTCTTACTACAAAGGCCATTGTGGCAGGGTCCTTTCCTGAAGTAGGGAATTTCAGCATCTCAGTGTATTTTTGAGAACTTGGTACAAACAATGGGGAAGATTAACAGCACTGAAGTAATTCTGTGACTCACACCATCTTCCATTGGACGTCATATTCAGTAACAGGTAAACTGCTGCTGTGGAATATGCTTGTTTCGGAGCTAAACACAGAGATTCAGGTAAGAAGAGTTCTTTGAAAAGTGGCTTAACCATTTCTAAGACTCTGGAAATACTGAGAAATTTTTTTACCTCTATCCTATGAAATGGAGACCAGAGACTTGGCTCATGCGGTTGCCCTGGAGTCAGGAAAACTTGATGCTCATTCCCAGTTCTGACCAGGTCTTGACCTCTTGGGAATTTTGAAGACAGTAAGAATTCAGAATTATTTTTTCTATAATTTTTATCTGCAATGAGCACTGTTGATCTCTGAGGGTGCCTGTTTGCAATAGGGTGAGACAAACACAAAGCAACAGCAATGATTCATCTCAAGCTTACAGTAACAGAGTAAAACTTTCCTTGAAGTACTTCTTTCCCCTGTCTAAAACCACCGATGTGCTGACAAAATTATCCCGGTACCCAATGTACGAGATCTTGATGAGCAGACTGTGATGAGACAAAACAGTCAGATTTGGCTAAAAAAGGAAATGTTCTAGAACTCCTTGATCGTCTCATCAAGACTCTGGGTAAAGGATAGCTGGCGGAGCTGACTTAACAGGACTGTCAAAATATCTCTGACAAAAGCTTCCTCAAAAGGATATTAACAAAACTAAGCAGTCATTGGTAAAATCGACAACTCTGTCACAGATTGGAAACAGAAAGACAGAAAACAGAGCAGAAATAATGTATCAAATTTCAGCATCACAGAAGGTTAATATTTAGGTATCTCAAGTTCCCTGATTGGCCATATGATGCTTACAGTGTTAGTAGCAGTACAAAAAAAAAAAGGTGAATATTAGTATAATCAAACAACAGATATCAATGTATTACTCCAGATAAATGCTGCACATTTAGATAAACATGCACACGTTTTTTATTCATGTTTACATGTAGGGTAAGACAGACCCCGCTTGCTAGCCTCTGCCTGCAGGAATAACTAAGCCATTTCATTTGCATGTAGAGATTTAATTTAGGTTTTGTAAACAAAACTGTAAATTAGAAAGACTGAAAAACACACTGCTATATCTACTGAACGTCCTCAGGGCCTTAAGAAAGAGACATGATTTCCACAAATCATCTGCAAAGAATCTTGTTTTCCTGGAACAAAATAGTGCTATGCACCATTTTACGATACTTAATGAAAAGCCTAAGCTCTTGTTACAAGTCCTTCTTGCATAAGGGGAAGGACCTTATAGTCCTTATAGTTCTTACAGGGCTTGATCTTATATGCAGCTGAATGCAATGAGTTGTGAAGGTGCTCAGTACCAGACAGGAGCAAGTCTCTAACCCTTTCATTGCTGATAATGACATTTCCTTCAGGACTACGCTACATCAATAATTTTTTCCAGCAAGAAAATCTAGTAACCACTCAGGGASAAACTACAGGACAATTGCAAGGGCCTCAACAGCTTTGAGGCAGTGAGAGTCCTTCACAAAACCAACTGTTCAGGAGCAAATCCCATCACCTCTCCACCTCCCCCTCATCACTGCCTTACACACACCAGCAGCAATCAATTGGTCCCCAGCTGGCAGGCACACTGTTTTTTCTATTTAACAACCTCCAGGGTGGTCTCTTTCACTAATCCCCCAGGCCGTACAACAGGGCTGGAACTGAAGTAGCTTCTGCAGTCAGCCGTTGGGAGGTACATAAACCGGAGCAGTAATGCTTGTTGGCAGCGAGGCATTCCTTCACGTATTTTCCTCATAGCCTCCTCCCAAACACACCTTTACACTTCTTACATGTTATGCATTTGTTGCTTAATCTTTCTAAGGTTAGAATAAGATTTAAAGGATGGATCAGGGCACTGAATATAACATTTAACTGTAACATTTCTTTACTATTAGGCTCACAAACATGTTTAATAATTGTTTAAAAACTTGCTGCTGAGGATTCTCCCAGGTTAGGATGCCCATTCCCTGTGATCCAGCTGAAGTGCTGCCCAAGCTACCAAAGCAAGTTTAAGATTTCAGCACTACAGCAAAAGAAAAAAAAGGCTTTTGAAGACACAGGGAAGTGTTCCTTTTTGTGATTTCGTTCATCTTTAGTTCTTCCGCTGAGAGCTTCTGATTGTTGTTGCTGAACGCCATATATGCACAGTACGTATTTCTAACACTCTGTTTTCCTTGGATGTATATTTATGGGCATTTGTTCCCACGTTATTTTTAGATACCAGGACAGCTTATAACTTCTGTAATGTTGGGGTGTGCTACCTGTCCTCCACTGAGACACAGAGGACAAGTCCTGAGCTTGAAAATCTACTTTTTCTACCTCAGGCCTTAGGGAAGGAAAGCAAGAAGAAAGGCTACAAAATACTATTTTAACTCTGGAAGTTTCTGGTACAAATCAAAGTGGAAAATGGAGACGATACACAATGTAACAATTTTTAAATGAACCAACTTGAAATATCCCAATATACCATAAGAAATATGAGTCCATGAATGCTTCCAGTGAACCCCACTATGCAGTGCTAAGCAAGCTGTCTCAGCGTGTGGAAGCAGGTTGAAAGTCTGGCACTCCACATGGGCTAATTTCCTCTGCTCCTCAGAGTAAGTACTACTGCATTTCCATGTGACCGCTGCTCCTCATACCTGAATCAACTCATTTAGCTGCAGAGAGGGCACATCCCAAGGTAGCAGTTTACATGTTACTAAATATGAGGGCTGATGGAAGACATTGCAGGCCAAGGAGTTACTTTGGTGCTGTTAACTTATATAGTTGGTCTGCTACCACTTCTCCTAGGCATTTGGTGGGATGGATTTGGTGTTAGATATGTATGTGTACATGTCGAGCCTCTACATTTTCCTGTGAAGTAAAGTAAAGCTTTCCTGATCAGTCAGTGTCCGTAGAGTTTCCCTTTCTTCTCACAGTTAATTGGTGAGTAACTCCTAGTTTGTGTCTTCTGATGGTCCATGTGCTTTTTGCTTTTGACTTCTTCTTCACTCTACCTTGTTGTCCCTATTTTTGCCTGAAAATTGAGCTTTTTCTCTTCCTGGAAACTTTTTCTGGTACTCAGCTCTTTAGGAAGATGAGAAGGGGGTCTTCACCACCAACCCAAAAGAGAAAACATTGTGATCCTCAGAGGAAGGATTGCTCTCGCGTTCAGAAGCTGCAAGCCCTAGGAGCTCACCAGCATGCTCCTTTCCCCGTGCAAACAAAAGATGAGTTTCCTGCAGACAGGGAAATCTCCTTTGCCTCCTCAGAGCTGGCCAGGCTGGAGTCAGCTCAGTGCCCACAGAGGCACTCCCCTTTGGCAGTAATGCGAAGCGTACCTCCTTCTTCTTCCCACGTAAATGCTCTTTTCATGGGACTTGAGCAAAGGCACAAAACTGACCTTTAAATCCTGGATATATTCACCAGGCCAGCATCTCACTGAGTAACTTCAGCGCTGCCTGGCATTAGCATCCGGTAGGTTCAGTGGTAGCTCAGAGACATGCTGTCCCCAAGCAGAACTCCCATTGCTCCTCCACCCTCAGATCTGAATACAGTGGGCTACATTCTCAGATAGTTAAGCCAATATAGCTCAGTTACTTTATAGCATTTTATACATGTTGTGGTCCTGGCCCATTTTTTTCAGCTTTATGCCCTAATCACTTGTGTGAGCAGTGTCAGAATTTGGTCCAAGGAACAAATAATATCTTTTCAAAATAGATTCCTGGAAGATGAGGTAGAAATGCTTGATGCTGGTAGACCTTACAAAAGGATTTAAGTTAGCTAAGCTGATTGGAAGGAAAACCAGTTAAAATCCTGATACTAACAACTATGCATAAAACAGAGCACTCCTAAAATAAAATTAAAATAGGTCAGAAGTTTTCAAATTAATACTTTCATTCACTCTGCTGGAATAGATTTTGTGGAATCACTCATCATTTTAATGCCCTTAATTCATTCCATTTAAGAACCAAATATTACATAAATTATTATCAAAGTTTTCTTGTACTGCTTATCTTATTTTTAACAACTTAAGAACTATTACCAAATATATACACCACACACATTAAAATGTGCAGAGACCACAGAACATTTAGATTAATACTAATGAGATAATCCACCTGCCTCTTTCACTGCACAACAGCTGCACAGCTTTAAAAGGGTTCAATTAAACTTTATTCAGTGCATAGATAATTGATCCAATATGGAGAATGATGTCACTGGTAGGTTAAAAAATATATTTTACCTTTTAAAATAAAATTGCTCCATTAGAAAAACTGGAAATATAAACCTGACACATAAATCATTCTGGAAACTTTGTTTTATAGAGCAACAAAAAGAAGGAAAATGAAATAAAATCACAGCAGATACAACATGCAGATGCCCATTATTTCATTTCGTCTCCAAAAGGGGCAATAGAAATCTAAATGAGTCATTGCTGTTGCTCTCCTTCCATATGGGAAGTTGGTCTTTGGTTCCATATGGGAAGTTCAATTAGTCTTTGGTTTTTCACTGAATTTCTTTTTATCTTTTCTGACAGCTTCCATTTTCTTGAAGGTTTTGTCTCCCCTACCCTCCACAGCAATGAAACACTACCATTTTCCTGTTTTAATTACTAACTTTAGATRGCACCAAACTTGTGTAAGATGCTTTTTCAATAAATAGGGAGGAATTAATCTTTAAAGATCTGTCCTGCCCACCATCTGCCTGGGGCACTGTAATGGTTGCTCTGGGAGCCGTGGGTGGACCAGAAGGACATACTCAGGCCTCTGCCCCAGGCTACTGAAGACAAAAGCACAGCTTCTTACCAAGTTTGTATCTCTACATATTTATGGTAGTGGACTGCAAAATACATTACTTAATTTCTTGATACAACATAGCATTATTTCTGACGCTGCTAGTGACAGTCTTCCATAATCTCTTCCATGCACTTCATTTCAAGATGATACAAACATTATTAAGGAGAAAGAAGGACAAATGATAATAATTGTCTATCCACAGAGGCATTAATATAGTTCCCATCCTTACAACATTTCAGTGGCCATCCAGAGTTGGCATTGAAATAAAACTTTAATCTGAGGTTGTCAAAGTGATTTGCTTTGACAGGGGCTTCTACGGAGAGAAACTGAGGAAAAGGCGATTTGACCTGCATATGCCATATGCCATCAATAATGGTTTTCTCCATTGCAAAGGGAACTTTAAACAACTTTCTTCTCACTCAGTACCACCTAGCATGTAACATGCTCACCAGTGTGATGGAGCTACCTTCTCCCTGCTTTGTTCAGGGCCCTGTATCCTTCTGACCGTGTGAGGGCTGACCTGGAGATGCAGCTGTTGGATACACTTACAACACCTGAGGTGCCTTCCAGTGAAGCCAGATGCCCACAGTCCCCACTCCTGCCAGAGGTAGGATATTCTGCAGTGATACGAGAGCACCCCAAAGTGATGGGGAATTTGGACCTGGTTTCTTGGGCCACTTGCCCAATATCTCTCAGACAATCAAGGTTGGAAACAAATTTTATTGAACTGGACTGACCACTGGCTCATGTTACTCTTTCACTGTTATGATATGGTATGTTACAGTAGGTATGTGTCTGCTTTCCACTGTTTCTGTAAAACTTTCTATTGGCCTGACTCTAAACAAACAAAACAGTACTTAGAAAAGTAGTCCTACTAAAACGGTATTTCCCTTATCTGCATACAGCTGTGTACCTGTTAGACCAGTTTCTGGCAAGTGAAATAGGATAAGCAGTAATGTCAACTGCATGCCTACACCACGTGTAGAGGTGAAGATACATGTAGAGTAAATCACACTCCATAGACTTTAAGTAGACCTCAGTGAGATTCCTTGTCTTATCTATGATTTTGGATTGTTGCTTCACAAAATTTAGTGTAATTAAAGTTACTATAGATACATTTCAGACAGACAGATATACACACATATTAATATATATACACATAGTACAGTTCATTATTCTTGACTGTGAGGGCTTATGACTATTGACACTGTCAATTTTTATCTCATTACTCATCACTGCTTACTCCAAGTGCTAATAGTATATTTCCATGGAGTTTGTGTGTACTGCAATGTAAATTCTGACATTGCTAGTGTCAGTCACTAATCTACCTCATTCAGTTCATGTCAAGATGATACATCACAGTGCTCAACAACTGTCATCCCTGCTTTAAATAGATCTACATTTTTCTCAACTTTACAATTAAATATACCATATGTATCTTCTGTTCCGCATCAAGTTCCGCTTTTACAATATGACCACAAAAGTCAACCTAAATATTTTCCAAAYCAATTACTAGGCGACGTGGTTTTTTTGTTGGTTTGGTTTGGTTTGGTTTTTAGGAAACACTTTAGAAAACTAAAAGCAAACTGAAAAAATCCAGACATGTTTAAATTTGTTTATAGGTCCAGATTTTTTTCCCCCAAACATAAAAAACTTATTTTCTCTCACTAAATTGTCACTTCTATGTGCTTATTAGCACTGGTTTGTAGCATTTCCAAATTGATGTTTAAAAAAAGATTGGTTTAAAAATGCTTACAAATATCACAGGTTAACTAGAGTGCTTACATTAACTAATGTCACTATGGTTTTGAGTATAATTTTAAAGGAAAACCTAAGCTTGGTACCATTTAATCCTCTCCTTTTTCTGGAGTTACTCCTCCGTGTCACCATTTCTGTACTTTAGTTCACGTTATTCCCTACAGAAAGCCCAAATTATGTTTATACTTTCTTCTGCTTCACAAATATTAGTACATTGTTGTTGCAGAGTGCCTGATGATGTACTCTATTCTTCCTTTACCTAAGTTTGTCATTCCATTCGACTCTTCTGTGCCTTAATATACACTTGCTTCTTTCTCTTGCCCTGCTCGGGCCAGCAGTGGTAAATAGTGCTGTTTGGGCAACTGGGTGCGTGTGGTTAGCTGGTGTAAATAAGAGGCTCTGCTGCTGTACCTGGGCCTCTGCAGCAAGGCTTCGCAGGCTGAGCGCTCCTCTGATGGCCAGGACCAGGGAATGGATTCATGTAAGGGACTCCAAGGACAGTACTTGTGCCTCAGCCTGTCTGCATCCGCTCAGCTGTGAAACTGGCTCGTGTTTGGATCAACAGGGAACAAGAACTGGCACAGGGTCTGCTGGGCTCTCCTTTGTACTCACAGGTGCTAAGGACCATTGAAAAGAGAAAAGCCATAGAGGAGGCTAGCAGGAATAGATAAGGTACCTATAAAGATAAGGAACCTATAAAAGTGATACAACATGGATGTTACATACATATGCATTTCTGGTGAACCTGAGTTCCCAGCCAAAGTATCTGCATAAAAAGAAAGTGTACTAAGGTTTCTTGTCCTTTGCAATTCTAAAAGGCAAGTTGCTGTAATATGAAAAGCCTGGAAAAATATGTATTTTAACAATTTTTTGAACTGTGCAAATGTGATAAAATATCTTTCTTTTTTTTTTTCTTTTTAATTTTTCCCATTCACATTCAGCTGGGGTATAGTTCTCAGCAGGACTAGAACCATGAATGTTTTAAAGAAATGAGATTTTGAAATAGAGAAGCTATAAATAATGGACAATTTAGTGCTGCAGCTGCACAATATAACTACTATCTCTCATTTTTAACAGCAAAAGAAGTTGCATTGATCTGGACACAAACAGACTTAAGCACATGAAAATCTGTGGTGCACATGAAATGGATATRGTTGAATCTATTCCAATTATTTCATTGATTATGTGCATTTTTTCTCCAATGTATGAACTTACACATGTATGAGAACTTCAAAGAAATACATTCAGTGCCTAGCAGGATTTTCAAAATAATCTAACCTTTGAAAATCCCATTGGGAGTCTATCTACATTTTTAAATGCCTAAATATCCTTTAAAACCTGGTCCTCTGAAACCATAATTTTGTCCTCGTATAAGAATGTGCAACATGGTGTTTGAATCTTCCTCCAAATTTGTGTGGCTTTCTGACATTACATGCTTAATAAAATAGACATAAGGGGAAAGGGAAGACCAGTTTTGTTTTCATACTGATTTATAGAAGAAAGCATTAAAACATGCATGTTGTCTGTGCAAAGTAAGCATAAAAAAGTTAATATGCTGATCCTTCTATTTGCTCATTTTGCAAAAGTGAAATCACATAATGATAAAAAAGAGCAATGGTGATTTAGTCCATTGATCTAAGAAGTAAATGCTTATTTACAATGGACTAAGCAATATCACAGGTGGAGTTTTAGGAAAGCAATAATTCTGTTCTAGTTAGTGTAAGAAATCCAAAATAGGTTTGTTTATATCAATGGAATTACTTAAATCTGCTGGATCACTAAAAATAACCTGGTTTTACATGGTGTAACTGACAACAGGATTTAACCCATAAAGCTAATTTACCTTTATGGAYGAGCATACAAAACACACAAATAATAATCAGGAAATCAAGAAGTCGTATTTCCCATGGCAAACATAACTCATCTAGATTGCAGAGATGTAGATTATATGAATGACTAAAACGTAGCAGTAATAGGAAATACTACCTATGTACATGGAGGTCAAATTTTAATTCCTGCGGGAACCATAACTTTGAATTTTCTGACGTATGTACTTAAATTTTCAGACATAATGTTGATTTTCATGTTGAACATAATTTAGTTTTTGGAATCACTTGTGCCATCCCCATATTACTCAGTTCACCTCTCAGTAAAGTATGCTTTTGAAGTAAGAGTGTTTAATATGATAGCTCTGGCATAGCTCTGATTAACTGAGCTGCTGCCCAGGAGTTATACACACACCTCTTGATACCTAAAAATCTGGTCTGCTTTGAGTTAGGACTAGATCATCAGTACTCATTCCTCTCATAAGCAAACAAACCTCATGACAGTGTTATGGATTCAGGAAAGGTTTCAGATGCAAACGTGGTAGACTACACAGCTAAGACATGCATATATCCTTTATTTAGGATGACAAAAAACTTAAACATATCTTTCAGTACTGTCTCATACAAACACAGAACATCACAAGCCTGGACACCAAGTTATTTAAAGCTATTATTTAGTACCATAATAAGTAGCAATTTAAATACAAGGTAAAATCATTACATTGTCTTGTTTACTACTGATGTTAATGTCAAGCTGACGTGTAATGCTCCAAAACAGGCAGCCTATGATTTGTTATCATTAAACTGTCAGTTCTGTCATGAGTTAGACATAGATTCATACTATACTTCTTTCAGCATATCACTTTATTTTCTATCAGTCAAAAACCAAAGTGTTTTAATTGTGTCTCTGCTATTTTTCTATTAACTGTTTCGTGCATTTTTTCTCTGGCCTTTTAATTGCAGTTTAATAGTGGTCATTAACACATTAAGGGGTGTTAGAAGAACATTTGAAGTCCTCTTGACTTCTACCAAAGTTGACACTTCAATGCTAGAGTAATTTCAGCTATTCATTTATTTAATAGTGACCTATGCAAATGTGGAACCATGTCATTTTACAAATTGACTGTAATAATTAACTAGAAAGGCAGAGTAAAATGAAACAGGTTATAATTAGAATAAAACTGCTACAGTATTACGTCAGCTAGAATAAAATAATCTCAAATGATTAAATTGGTTTCAATTATTAAGAATCAGTTTAATGTACCCACTGTTCTGATTTTTTACATTTCTCTTTTTTGTGTGCATTAGATGTCACCTCATACGATTTATGTATTTTATTCATCTTGGTAAAACAGGCATTACAAAAGTTTAATTAAGTAGTAAAAGACTTCATATTATTCCGTTGAATTCTAAATTAGTTGCAGAAAGAAATGATAGTGCATAGTACATACCATTCATACACATTTCAATTAGATGCATCTATTGTTAGCTAATATTTCTCTACTCCAGTGCATAGATAGAGGTACCGATACAGAGGAATACGTAGGTATACACACAGAAATAATGGTGCTGGCTCCCACAGTATGTTGTTTACTCACATGAACAATATCATTTTCAACTATATTATTTAGATCTTTATTCTTCAGGGCACTCATGTCACTGTTCATCATAAATATGGAATTTTAAAATTACTTTTTCCTTAAATCTTTCCCCTTGTTTATTCAGTCGTTAATTTTGCAGATCGTGTATTGTAGACAAATGAATAGATAAATGTATATATATGTATGCTTGTAGGTACACACAAGCCTGCATTAGATAGACATATCTGATAATCGGCAGCATAGAAAAAGTCATATGTTGAAGATGAAAACAAAACATTATTTTGGTCCCACTTTTCGACATAGTGGTATATTGGCAAGTCTGTTTTCTTTGGCTCCACTTGCTATCTGCTTGACATTTGTAAACTCAGCTTTGAGCACGCCGCGAAATGCTATACAAATGGGCAATGGGTTGGCCAGCTTCTGCTTTAAAGCTGTTATATTTAAGGTGCATTGATTTTCTCTTTTCTACTTATACAGTTTAAAATTATTGTTAATTAAAATTAGACCTTTTGTATTTGAACAAATCTTACTGTATTGCTTGCTGGACTGGTCAAGTACCTTCAAGAGTTACGCCTTTGTCTTTAATATTTCAGTTCAATTTATAGAAGCTTGTTTGTTTGTTTCCAAATGACATCTCTGGAAAGGAAAATATCCTTAATAAATTCTCAAACAAGAGTAAATGATGTCTCAACAGCCAACAAATATCAACTGCAATGTTTCTTATACCTTCTCTTGTCCACATAAGCAGACCCCTGGGAAGCCAGGCTAAGTTATGGAACAATAGTTCATGCAAAGGCCAGAGAAAAAGCATGTCCAGTGATGGAAATGCATGGAAATGGTGGAAACGCATTGGTATTTCAGTGTCTTTACCAAAAAAGAGCCACTTTGTCAGTGTTTTATCCCCACATAAAATCACCAGTGACATTCTAGCAATTAATAAAGTGCGTGCATTTGCCAGTGCAGACAACCCATATGTGTGAATATATTGTTATAATTTTGGTGTGACAAAAACATAGTCTGTACTCCTTGTAAAAATCCAGTCCTGCTTCAGTCTTATCCTCATCAACTTGACTTCTGTGTGAATCCTTCAGGAAATCCCTGTTCTGCAGTGAGGCTACAATCTCTGATGCTAAGATTTGTAACTATATGTCTGACTGTAGGGTCATTGGCTAAAGTTACTATTTTAAAGTATATTTCTCATTGCTCTTCTGATGTATTGAAAACCAGCAGGAGTAGTTATACCAGTAACTGAGTGCTTGAGTGTTGTATTCATTATGGTTTTGACAGGACTTTTACAGTCTCCCTTAAGCAGTGGTAGACAGTGTTACGTGAAACATGTCAGTGATCTCAGGAGCATTTTCTGTGCAAGTGTCTCTATCAGTAGAAATGCAGTGACRGACTTTTTTGAAGAACATTCTGGTGTACAAAAAAGTTGATGATCATGAGATGCTATCATCAGCAGAACAGTTTTTGGAAGAAAGAAACTTTACTGGTAAGGTCGATGTTGGTTTCAGTTTAACAAGCTTAAAGGAACAAAACACTGTTAGCAACCTATACCTCCCACATATTTGGTTACAAAATCCAATGTGCTCCATGGCATCTCAAGATTACTGGAAGTCCTGAAGCTCCAGGCAGTTGGCCTCTGCCCCAGCTTCCCAGGAAGAGGTTCTGGGAATCTGGGAACCTTTGACCACAGGCCACCAAACAAGCCTTTGAAAATCCCAGAGACTTTAGCTTCCATACTTTTCACGAGGCTAGGTGTCGACACAAAGGAGTGAGTTTTCCAGCTTGTGAAAGAGCTTTCCGACCTATTTGTGGCACCCTTACCTTTCTTAAGGACCCTATGAACTTGCTAAGATCACTTCAACACATTCCAAATGGAACTAGACTTCTTTTTATTGTATTGTAATTAATGTTGTGCAGTTGTAATAATGTAATTATTATTAATTACATATTCCAAATGTAATTAAATTTCTTTGTATGGAACAAAGACAATCCGTAGATCACAATTAACTGTATTTCTTCCAAAAAATAATTAATATGGCAGATTATGGTAACTCAGTACAAATAACCCATTCCTGTATGTCTTATAGCTGTTAAATATGGATAATTTACACAAATAGTGACTTTATCCTAGAGTAATTGCTTTGCAGATCTTTGTGATGCATTTGCTGGAAATTCGCTTTTTGAGCACTTCCTACTACATTTCAGCAAACATCAAACAGCTCAAGATGGCACGCGTAGGAATTTGAAAAATGCATCTCAACTTCTTAAAGAAATACAGGAAAAGAAATATTCACGTGTGCAAATTATGCCATAATGTACACAGACCTTTGCAAGAAAATGGTCTAAAGAGAATTTGGCACTCTTTGCATAAAAGAATGGGGGAGACTTGACTATCATGTGACTGATGTGCAGCAGGGATGTCCAGTGGCTATAACAGGAAGCTGACAGGCAGAGGGACTGGGTGACATTGCTGTTGAGCCTTTGACAAATCATAAGATTTCTTTCAGTCTCCAGTCTACAAAATACCTGCAACCCATGCCTCACCCAAAAAGAAGCATGAAACAGGCCTTGTGTCTGTCTGTCAGGGAGGATTCATCTCACTTGTCTTTAGTCAACTAAAAATTTGGCATATGGTCTAAACTTGTGTAAGCTCCCTTTATAGAATCGCAGATTAATTTATGTTGGAAGGGACCTCTGGAGGTCCTCTCCTGATGCTCAGTGTCAGTGGAGACTGAAAGGCAGCGACTCTGAGCCACAAGAGCTAGCTTAGCTTTTAGGCAGCTATGGGATTTTGTAAGTTAGTGATGGGATTTAGTTTAGATAACCTAGCCTCCTCTAAATGACTTAGTTTTGGTTCAACTCTACTATTTCCAACATTCAGCTATAGCATGGAGTAAAAAGAGCCTACCTATACTGTCAGCTACCCTGAAACTTACCCAGCTCCTGATTTATCACTTCCATGGCAGAAGGAAGGGGAATATAAAATTAATCACACATGTTGGCTCAGCAAATGCATCTCACAGCATCTATAAGATCTTGGCTGAACAAGACCTGCATGCGTTGAAGGGAAAGAAATCAAAATAAAGCACTCTGAGACTGGTTCCTTCCTCTTCCTTCTCTAATTAGTTTAAGGGAGAGAAAGTGAGAGAAAAATGTAGGCTATGAAATCCTCCAGCCAGGAGAAGTAACAAAATAAAGATCTTGTTAAATAACACTGCTGCAGCTCACCCTTCAGAGTGCTGGTAATTTTCAGCTCACTCCACATGGGCCCACACCTTCCAACTTTCACCCCGACAGAACGCCATCATCAGTTACGTCATCCCTTTGTCCCGCAAAGATTTCCTGTTCTTCCCTCTAGAAAAGTGCCCTCTTTGTGAAGTAACTGCCTCATTAAATAAAATTGAACCCTCTATTCACAAAAGTCCTTATTTTATTTAATTGCATCAGCAAGAAGTACTGGGGAATAAACACTCACTTACAAAAACAGGAAATGGGAAAGAGAACAATCTAGAAACCTTCTTTATCCCATGATGACTCAGACATCTCTTCCTATACTAGTTGCAACACTCGACTGTCAGAAATTAATCAATTCTTCCTTGCTTTGCCAATTTTTTTCAGAATCTCTAAGGAGATCTTCCACCTTTACCTATCTAGCAACCATCATTTTGAATTCTTTGAGCAAACTACCTTCATTGATCTATCATGCCTACATGTCTTTTCATACTTTTTCATACTCTTTCATGGCCAATAATAAAGTTAAAAAATCCCTAAACCTGTTTTCCTTTTTCAAAAATCTTATTACACCCATCCTTAACAATTACAATGTCTCCTGTCTAGGAGTGGAGTCACCAAGTTCAACAGTACTACTTGCTAGACTAAGTGGTGGGTGTCTGGAGTTGTGGAGAGTTCCCATCTGGGCTGTAAGCCGAGGTATCTACAGACTGAAGGAAAGCACATGGGRCATGTGACAGGGCCACCTTCCCTTTCCTCCATTTTGCTTGTCTTGTAGTGAGGTAATAGTTGTGCACCTGCAAAGAGCAATTTGCTATTGAATGAAAAGATTCTTAGAAACACTACTTACTGAAGTGAGTGACCTTGTATGAGCAGTGGTGGCATACTTAGATTTATAACAGAATCATGGCATGACAGGAGTCCATGGCATTTATAAAGATGGAAGAATTTGGTTTTCTCCTGGCAAACATTACTCTCATTGTAGGTTTTTTCCCCGTAAGAACTTGTCTGTTACATAAAGCAATTTGTCTTCAGAAACAGCAATAACATCAATGATGGGTGGCATCATAGATTGTCCCTCTAGTATAAGTTTGGTTGATGAAGTGAAAAAAGTTGTTTGTAGCTACCGTACTGATTGTGGCTACTAGCGTTTCCTTTTGTAATTCCCATTTCTCAACTTCATACGAGATTGACACTAAGCTTTGTCACTGACAGCTTGCCTATTTCAGTGAGATTCACACAAAGAAAACGTGTGAAAAACTGAAATGAGAAGGTTCTGTTTGTAGATTGTTGTAATGCAGGAAAATAAAATATGTGCTGAATGTGACTAGGCAGAACTTTAGAAACAAGAATCCTATTACTTCTTGCCTTTTTGTTAAAGGCATATTTGACTTTGCTGTCAATAGCACTTGCAACAATGAAACAGAAAGGATACGTGTACCTAAATTGCTAAACTTTGACTACTGGCTCAAAATATAGGTGCACATTTGGATATTAATGTATTTTTCTGGCAGTGCGTATACAGCAGAACTGATTATCATGGCGGTGATGAACGGTAGAAGTATTCAAAATCTGAACTTGTTTCCAAATTTTACAGCTATTTTTATCAGAGTTTAAACCCCAGCTATGGATGTGAACAACCACAGACTCAGCCTGGTATCCAGTATGACTCCAGATGTGCCCACCTCTCTTTATGATCTTCTTCTGTATTTCTATCTTCCAGTCTCCTTGATTCTTTTTCTTGATTTGCACATAGTATTAGTCTGCCATTTAACTTTAATTTTTTAAGCTAACTAGAAAGAAGGGGCTGAACAAATATTGGAAACATTTTCTTTGAGTATCCATTTGAATTAAACAGCCAGGTAACATTTGACCATGTTTGTGACCCTTTCATGTTTGCTTTTCATGAATTTTCAAGTGTTTGATCTCTGTTAGGGAATGGATTAGCAAAAAGCAAATTTGTAATTCAAATGCTGGAAACTCCACCAGCACCAATTTAAAATTGTATATTCAGATATTATATTTGAAATTTGAAATTCACATTGATTTGATTAATGAAGTGAGTTGCACCCAGCTCATGTGCCTCTGAATGTCTGTTATTTCACCTGGGGAGGAAAGTGATAAGGTCTTTTCAACAATCTTTCTACCTAAATCTAATACTGTTTTTTCAGTCCTGTGTGTGTCCTGGTGCGATTTAGTGCAGCCTCCAGGTTGTTCTAACTTCTATCAATTGTGAAAACCGCCACCAACACTGCTGCTATGCTGGGGTGATGAGCAGATCAAACTGGACGGGCTGGCGTCTGGGAAAAGCAACTCATGTCAGCAAAGAAAGAGATGACTGACTTAGTTATTTGTAATTTTGGGATGGCGTGTACCAGCAATAGATTTATTGATTCTAGTAATTCTTACCTAATTAACAAATGTACAGTTTCACAAATAGTTCAGGAACATAAAAAAAGTGACATTTTAAGACTAAATTATTCATTGCAAATTATTCACTGAGTTCTGCTAGCATAGATAGATGAGACCGGCTGTTCCTTTCATCTTTGTTGTCTTGCAAGGACGAATGCCAACTGTGTGTTGTCACTTGACAGAACGTGAAGGATGCGCCAAAAACACGTTTCCAGTGAAATACAAACACTGCAGTCATGCTTGCTGTGTTCTGTATACATGACTGTTCAAGCAGTAAAGCATGCGATACGGATGAACCTCAAATCATTTCTGAAGCTGAGAAGTCTCATAAGATGATTTTTTTTAAGATAGTTTTTTAATGCTGCTTCTCTTGCCACCCATTCTGCCCCTGGGGCAATCAGTTAGCTAATATCCATGGGGAAAATGGTCTTTCTTACTATGCACAATAACTTGACATCAAAACTTCAAAGCTGTTTAAAATACATTAAGAGAAATTCTAATTGATTCTTTTTTTCTTTCAACACTGGCAAACCCCCTCGATCTCCACATTCTTCTATCAAATTCACTGTGTGTCCCCTCTTTCTCTTGTCTTCTTTTTTTTTTTCCCCTCCCCATGGGTGTATTTGCTAAAGGACCAACATACTCAGGAGCATATTATCTAGGGACAGTGGGGGATATCAGAAGGAACTGACCTTCATAAAAGGGCTGTTTTCTGTCCCATATACACTCTCCATTTTTCATACTAATTGCTTTTCCTCTGTCAGAATTTTTCCCTTTTTTTTTTTCTGTAAAAAAAAAATAAAAGAAAGAAACAATGATCTCCCTGCAGCATTCATTGATATAGTGCTGAGATCAGCATGTCAGGACTGCCATGGAAGGAGAGGAGGAAGAGGGGAAGGGGGATTGCAGGATGGCTTGCCCTGGCCCCCCATTTCAATGGGCTAGAGGATACCCCAGTCAGTTACACTRTGAGACATCCTAAACCTATCGGAGCAACTCTCTTGGTCCCAGAAGACTGTTCTGGAGTAATTACTGTAATAACACAAGGACAACTATTTTATAAATAGGAAAATAGAGGCAAATAGATGGTAAGTGAGAAGGTGAGGGCCATATGTGGATTCTTCAGAACTACCAGGAGCAGAAAATGTAACCTGAGCTACAAACACACATTTCTGCTCCATCAGTGAGCAAGGAGCTCATGMTTTGGTGTATGCCATTCTTTCCAACTGAGTTTCAGTCCACTGATATAAGCAAAGGATGGATCAAGACTTTTAAAAGTTATTTAGAGCCATTTTAAAAAGTGGRCATGAATGTGTTAATACAGAAGGTTTTTCTTTTCTTCAGCAGAGTTCCATAAACTACTTGTGTTTGTTTATTACTGTGAAACCATTCCTCCAGTTCAGTTACAGTTACAAATTTACAAAGATTGTTGGCTCA
>JASVER010000087.1:1404408-1439408 GCA_030449065.1 Oceanodroma leucorhoa
TAATTTAGCTGAGTGAGCAGAATTTATATCCCAGAATAAAATGTAAGGGGACTGATTCACCTCTGACCCTAACTACAGTTAAATGAGTGGTATTTCACCAGAGATTTCTTTGGCACAAGAAGTTTACTGCATACTTAACATCTTATCTTAGGAATCATGATTAAGAGAGGAAGGAAAACAAACTTTGAATAAAACACAACAAATAGCAACTTGTACAGCAGTGAAAGCTGCCCTACTATTGGTTATTATTTGCATATTCTAAGTCAGCTGTTATTTGCTATTTTCTAAGCAAAGCAAACATTTTACATGGTGTTGTGCACAGCCGATTACGGACTCTCSCTTTGCAGATGTGTCTGTAGGGAGTCCGGTATCGTACTATCTTGCTCAGTTCAACTCCAGCACCAGAGCCGGCTCAGCATGAAATAATAATAACAATAAAAATAACAATAATAATAATCATAATAGCAGCTGCTATATAGCTCCCTCTTTTTTATGTCTTATCTGTACAAACTTTCTGTTTACTTTCATTTGTGGCATATTGCATCCACACAGTGTAAAAAGGTAAAAGTTTTGCCACACTGTTAAGAAACTTGCAGTAGGAACCCCATTGCCTACTTCAGGTCTTTAACTCATGCCAAAGTTCTTGGCACGTGGTGAAGAAACTGTCCTAAATCATGTGTCCAAGTTTCCCGGGTAGGTAACTGCTTGGAAAGAAACCTCAAGAAGTAGACGCCATCTGCTTATTTTAGATGTGAAGCCTTAGCTGTACAGGGTCACCCCAGCCTCCAAATAATCCTGCTCCTCTGCATCAGCTTGATAAGCAACCAAAGCTGAAGCCTTAGGACTGCTTTTCGAAGCACCCAAAATCAGGTGTCTAAGTTCAGCAGACTAGATCCCACTCCACAGCATTAAAACTCTGTGCAGTAAATGAAGTTTTTTAAACATGTAGCCACAATAAAATCAGTGAGAATATTTATGAAATAAGGATTGCAGAATCAGATCCTAATGACTTCTCCTGCTATTCCCAGTTTGAAATAATAAAGTTGCCTAGCTCAGTAAAGTATCAGAATCATGATTTTTCTTTTCTTGAGCAGTATTTAGCAGTTACTTTCCTATATATCTCTGCTATAAGCTTTTATTCTTTACCTACCAAACATTTCACACACTGATTTTTGTTCTGTAGGATTCTAATTTCTTCTTCTCCAGCAGGGTTTTTTTCTGGACTATATTATGTGCTACCCTCTTTTGCCTTTACCGTCTGTTTGTTATGAAATATTTGCTCTTATGGGGTTAAGATAAACCCAAATCTGTTGCATGTGATAGAGCATAACTGGTACCTAATTTTCAATTGCAGTTGAGACAACAGCAACTGATGCCAAGTGTACGGATACAGACTTGCTGCTCATCAGTATAGAAGCACTCAGTTTGGGCTAAGCATGGGAGAGAACAGATGTGTGATGTAGGCAGTACCAAAGAATATATTTCTCCTTTGTTAAACTGGGATACTCTATTTAATATATATACATAGGAAGAGAACAAAAAGGAGAGTCTGGCATTTTCATCCATTTTTAATAGTAAATTATTCAGTGAAATAGGAGATTAGAGTCAGATTCTACAACTAAGAGAAGATAAAAAAAGAGTTATTCCATAATTGAAGAAGTTTTTGTCCCTGTAATGGATAATTATGGAATAACTCTCTTTTATAAGTGTTTAAAAGACGTGAGAATGCTCTCAACTAAGTAGCTCTCAACTCTTACATCTTCTATAAGAGCCTGTGATTTGTCATAGGGAAAAAAAAACCCTTGTATTTGATCTTCTTTTATTCAAATTTTTACACTGTATCCAAGATATTCAAATGCAGAGGGGCATCTCCATCTGGGTGCAGATATCCACACATTTGGATCTCAGTAGAGGACAAGGACACATATGGCCTTACAGGTATGAAACCGGCAGCATTCAGCAGCACTGAAAATCAGGCTGTCCTATTCAGAGGTTTAAATATGGACTTGTGTGCCTACAGTAGAAAACCACTGTGGAAATACCAGCCAYGGGACTATGAAAGCACGGGTCTTCTGAAAACACATTCTTAAGCACAAGCACATTTGTTCGTATTGCGTGGGATTATGTTTGCAGTGAAGTCTGGAGATTAAAAAAAAAAAAAAAAAGAAAAAAACACAATTTTTTTTATTTACCTTTTGAAAATATATTTAAATATCCCTGAGCACCAAACATCAGAATTTGTTAGTGCAATGCATATTTCTAACAAAGGATGGGAATGGGGAATGGATACAGTTTATTTGTAAATTAAATAAATATGTTTCCTCCATGCCCTTGAGAACTAGCTGATTTATCAGTTAATAAAATAATCATACACCACAGACTTGTGCTTCCAATTTATTTTAAAAAGAAATAACATTGCATTTTTGACATATATGAATACAAATGTAACACTAGAGGAAACTTTGTGAGTAGCCCTGTACATATATCACGAGCCCTGCATGAATTACTTTACTTGTTTTTTCTCTGCTATTTATGGGATGGATTCTGCATAAACACCTATTTCTTCAACAATTCCTAACTTACATGAATGACCCTATAACCTCAGTGAGGCTACTGACTAGAAAGAAGACTATTTGTCTGAATAAAGAACGTAGAATGTGCATTTAGCACAGGTGAAAATAAAAGTTACATTCAGGAATTTAGTTTTAAATCTGCAACTAGACTTCACTAGTATATCCACCTAACAGCATAAGTTAAATTCAAAAGTAAATATGTTTATGAAAATACTATGGCTGAATCGACTATTTTTCTTGACTAAAAGTGCTGATACAGGTTTCAGGTTTGCAGGATTTGGATAAATACAGTTTGTGCTAAACAGAAGTGTTTGCAYGCATCTCTCAGAACGGGAAGGCCTATGTCTCTTAGCAGATTTCTTTTTATTTTATTTGAATTCTTTTAAAGTTTTGGGGCTGGCAAACCATACTGTAAAAAACACACAGGAGTGTTGCAAGTAGAGATAAGCGGATGGCAGAACCAGCATGCCATGTGGCAATTCAGCCCAGCAATGGCTGTGAGAATGCAATGAGCATGGATCTGAAATCCTTTTGTGAATACAGGGCTCATTCCCCCAGCCCTTATGCGAATAACTGACTTCAGTGTGTCTGCTTGTGTCAGTAAGGAGTAGTCCCCTGAGCAGAGTGTGCCATTTCAGACCCTCGTTTTTTGTGTTTGATGGGAAGCTGGGCTTTTTARCATTCCCATAACCACCCCTCCCGCTTCTTGCTCTAATCATCTTCTCCTTTTTTGGACACATGCCTCTCCCCTTCTGCTCTTTAAATTCCCTCTGCTCTCTCTTGTATATTAGCCTCAGCTCTACTTTGTTATTTTTGTTGCTTGCTTTGTCCTCCCTCCATCACTACTCCAAACACTTCTCTCCCCTTTGCTAGTCTGTTTGGTTCCTCGGGGACCCTTCACACTCCCCCACAACTGAGTAGCTTCTCGTTTCCAATCACATTTTAAAAACTCTAGGCTATATTCTCTTCTTTTGAGAGAAAATTAAAAAAAAAAGAAAAAAGCACAAAACAAAACAAAATCCCTTCTCCAGAAACTCCACTACTTTAAACTCAGAGACTCCCAGCCAAATTCTCTTTTCAAAGGGACAGAGGAGATTGAGACCTATGAGGACGCCAGGGCACGCCACACACTGAAGTTCACGGAGCCATAGGCAATTGCCAGAGCTCCTTGGGCTCTGCTGATCAAGCCCTTCTACAAAGCAGGAAAATCTTCTCTCCTCCTCCAGCAGCGCAGCCCTCTGAAAATCAGTGTGGGTGTTGGTGCAGCRTTCGCTCTCTGATGGCCAAACCATCTCTGTTGACTTCTGTAGATATTCGGAAGGTCAGGCCTCCAGGGGAGATGCACGCAGGTGCGAAGTAGAAGCTTTCACTTTCTCATGTATATCTGTGGAATAAGTTATCGGGGAATCATGATACATAACACTGCTATTTCTCAGAATATATTCTGACAGCATTTTCTCCTAAAGCATGCAATTTTTCAATATAAATTAGTCCTTTCTCCTTTAGAGAAAGACAAACTTGTGGCGGGTGTCCCTTCTGAAAGTTGAGGACTTTTCTCTGCCCATCCTACTCTATATTTCTTTGAAGTACCAAGCCAGACTTTCTGCTGAAAGCCTCCAACTGAGACTACTTAAGCTGTCAGTTGCACGGGTGTAAATCTGGAGTTAACCCCACTACAGCATTCACAGAGGTTAGCCAAGGACAGGTCCTTCCCTCATCAATTCTTGTGCTGAGCAGCACCTGAGGACCATCAATGCAAGAGAGCACAGACTCATACCAGCTAAATACTGACGTCAGRGAGAAATGCTTAAGGCAGAAGGAAAATAAATAAACAAAAAAAGAGAAAGAGAGAGAGTAAAAAATTAGACCAGAGAGGGGATAAAGGAAGGAGTCAGAAACCGGGGAGTGGTGATGGGTTTGTCATTCTGGTGCACCCCCGAGGAACGGGGTGCAGAGGGCGCAGGCAGGATGGGACGCTCTCACATCACCCCATAAAACATTTCAGCAAAATAGCTCTGTTGTGTTTAAACCTGGAATTTAATGAAATTCTTTTATTTATTTTTTTTCCCAAATTCCATCTCAGTGCATGACATTCTGTAGTATAAGACAACGTTGTTGTATTTGAGGTTTTTTATTTTTTAACATATGCCCATTTTATAATCACACTAAGACACTTTGGACTAAGCCGTTGCACTGATTAATCCACACCTCAGATGTGCTGGAAGCATGAGGTGAAATGCACCCGAGGTGTGCATTAATCAGCCCTACCATGCAGTCTGTCCTGTCTTGCCGCTTAATTAAATTCCAAACCAAATAGTTTTGGGGAGAAGGTTAGGAGGGACTACTTTTTTAAGTGGGTTTTACATGAGCTGTCCACTGCACATGGAAAAAATACAAGATATATTTAGAACAATATTTTAATTTGCAATACTTTACTAGATTAGCTGAAAAGAATGTAATGTTTAAAAAAGGAAAATGTGATTAAGAAGCTTAAGTGCACAGTATATTACATGAAAATTCTGATCATAAAGAAAGGTAATATCTACTCAAAATTATAATTTCTGTACTTTTGAAATCATCTCAGCAAGAATTATCTACCCATATCAAATTGTAGTACTTGTCAAAATCAACTGTAAAGCATCTCAAGTGCTCTTCTGAATCAACAAAACAGATGTATAGCGATGTGAGGTTGCACTGAAATGGAAATAAAAGTGAACTAGATGCCAGTCATTGCCCTTAATCTCTTGAACCCAGCACTTAACACAGAGGATACCACAGGTCTTTGGGACACTGTTTAGAAGGGGAAGAAATCAAGACTTGAATCTTAATAACGTATGCAAAAACACTCTATAAAATTATTTTCTTTCTGTTTTAGTAGAATGTGATATGCTCAAAGATCACCTTTCCTTGTTCATAAACATGAGGTGATGTTTGAAACAGCATCTTATTTCAGCTTTARACAGGCAGAAAAACTGAAATATGTGAAACTTATGAAAAGGTGTTTAAATTTTTAAAATAGCAATTAAATATACTTAGTGGTTCAAAAGTCACCATCCCCCTCCTTTCAGTAAAAATGTGAAATGTTGTTCCTGGGATAACACCTGCAGCATAATGAATACAATGAATATATCTTTAGTTAAGATTACAATATTCCTGATTTTTATTAGGGACTTAATAGATGAAAAATGTCTGCAAGCATCGGCCATTAGAAAACAACACTCTAACCCCATAGCCTCGGTCATGGGTTTGGAAGTGAGCTCCTCTGCAAATTTTCTATAACCCACCTTCCCTGGAAACATGATGAAAATGGCTGCTTTTTCCTTGGCTTTGTGATGGTTGTGCCTTCCAGGAGTATGATGCACAGAGGGGGGCTGAGGGGAGCATAGACCACAATATGAATAACCATTTCCTTCACCTGTCCTGTGAACTGGTTAAGCCCCTGCATCGCAGGTGGAGGGATTTTTGTAGACTGATGAGGTACTACAGAATTGTACCATTTGTCACACTTTACTTGCTTCTCTGTTTTCAATTACATTTAGACTTGAAGAATTTTTAGTAACCGATACAACGCTGAAAATTACTGACTTCTCTGCTACATATAAGGAAGTCATCGTAGCATAAGCTATGCACAAAGTAGCCCATTTTCATCATCAGCATTACAGGGCAAACATGGACTGATGAATGTGGAGCCCTTCTGACCCCATACTGAGAGAAGGTCAGAACGGACAGAAACCTTCCTCCGGGATGGACCGAGGGGCCCAAGCCCCGGTCTGGATGCCTGAGGGTTAGACTCCTGGACTCAGGGCAACATGCTTCTGTGGCTCAGTCCAGACAAAGCTGCCAATCTCACAAAAAGTCCTTGCTCTGGTTTTGCTGCCGAGGCTCAGAGGCAAACATCCTCATTTGCCCAGCTGAGAATAGGAACCAGCTACAAGTATTTTAGTCTAATTTATTAGTCTAACTAATTTTGGCAAAGCTAATTCAGATGTCAGCCTTTTCTGGATTTCATCCATCATTGACTTCTGTATAGAATTTGCCCCCTTGTCCATAGCATGCAGAAATAGCAGACTATCAGTTCTGGGTTTTGAAAAATACACAAATAAGTATGTTTGAGACCTTTTGAATTCAGCACATGTGACAATTTGCAAAGCTGCTGAGCAACACTTCTCCTGCAGGTTATGTGCTGCAGCCAGGACTGATTCATGCAAGAGAGAAGACAAAGTAGCATCTATTTTTAATTCAGTTACGACCGCTGTCACCGGTATTTTTTGATACAGGCTGGTTAACTAAAAGGGCAAGTCCTAAAGAAGAACAAAGGAACTGAGCATGAGGTCTCAAGTTCTAGTTTCCAACTCTGCCAGTGATTCGCTCTATAACCTCAGGTAAGTCAGGTAACTTCTGTGTCTAGTGTTTTCTTAACATTGTAAAGATTAAGCGTACTGAGGAATTTCTCCAAATTTTCTAAATGTGGAAGTGATTTCGCTGGGTGCCAGAGGTCAACAGGCTGTTATAAAACCAACAACAGAGAAAAGAGGAAAATTAAGGCTTCAGACAAAATAAATATACAGAAAACTCTAATAGATACCTGTTCAATTCAGCATAAAAGCCAACCCAAGCAGGCAGGAATGGTAACATCTGAAAAGTTATGCTGAAACAAAAGCAGGACAAAACATGTCTTCTCACGCCAAGGTTCAGAGTGGTCCCAGTCATGGTCTCACACACACAGGCATGGGATATCTGAATGGTCCTCCCATCCTTCGGCTTCTGCTGTGTCTTCCATGCTTTCACCAGCAGCAATGCAGCAGTGCTTGTTCAGACAGAAAGCCTGACTTTCCTTCCTCTATTTTCCTCTTGAAAGTGCAAGCTCTGGTGTTTTGGAGGGGGTTGGTGTTTTGGTTTGTTTGGCGGGGGGTTTTTGTTGTTGTTTTTWAAAAAAAGGACATTCTGGTTTTGTTTGGCACAAAAGTAAAGAATTGAAGGTTTTTTTGTGGTTTTCTAACATTGTAGGAAGCCCTGAGTACATACCAGCAAAGTGCCTGCTGTCAGTACTCAAAGCCCCAAGAGAAACATTTCAAGAGAGCTACATGGCTTTTACACGTTGAAGACCCAAGGTGTGTCCCAGGGACAGCTCCAGGCACCCCAGCGTGCCCAGTCCACCCAGTACTGCTGCAGTCTGGTGTGGGCGGATGGTCCAGTTGGCCCAGATGGCTTTGCAGCAGGACTCAACACACAGCATGGTGCACAGAATATTTGCCTCCTTGTCCGCAGAAAGAGCCACTTGTCCCCTCTCATTGAAGTCCAAAAGAAGTCGCACCATAGTGGAAGAAGCTTGCCCTGAGCCATACTGCCCAGAGCATAGCTGCACCACAGCTGCACCACAGCACTACAGTAGCTCCCACTTCTGTGCCGGGCCATGTACACAGAGAGACAGAAATGTGCCTCCAGCTTTTTCTTCTCYCCCGTGGAGGTGGCAGCAGGTCCCAGCTGGCCACCAGCTTGTGTTCAGACTGTGGAGGAGGTGTTTAGTTGTACAGTGGACTACTCTACAGAGACTTCCATAGTGAATATCAATTCCACTAACTCCATAAGCTTTTGAGTCAGTTTTCAGCAGATTTTTTTATTCGGGCTGACATTCAGAATTCCTTCCCTGCACTGTATATGATGACACTGTGGTAAATGTATTACTCTTTTCACCTGGCCACGTTTCCTTTCCAAACCAAACACATAACAGAAATCATTTCAGCTTTCTAGATTATTGCCTGACAAAACCGCGGCGGCTGTGAAAGGCAAATCGATGTTACAGCTGCTCTCTGTTTTGGATTTCTTTTTTTTTTTCCTTTGGTTTGGATGCTCTCTGAAATGCAGAGCAAAATTGCATTATCTGTTGCACTGCAGTACATATATTGTTGTTCCCAAAGGTTTACTTATAACGTTCACAGCACCATTTATTTTTTTTCCTTTCCCCCAATTGTCATTTCTGTACAGATTTAATACAACAGAAACATGGCTTCCACTGGGAGCTACAGGTAGAGCAGTTCCAAAGTTCTCTATAATTGGTGTCTGCCATGGCTGCTCACAGTAAGTTATGTAAATCACAGCAAGGACCCACAACCCCTAAAGGCATGAATATCTTTTTTCATTCAGTGCAGAGGATAACTACAGAATCTTAGTAATAGTCCCCTCCACATCAGGGATCTCCTTACCAGGCAAAGTCAAGGTCTAGAAACTGGCCATGTCAATTCTTCGATTTAAAACCTACTGTTAAAGATGGTTTGCTAGGTATTACCGTTGGTCAAGGCATTGTAGGCAATATTAATTTTTAGGATGCATTTTCCCATCATAGCCCTTGCAAATCCACCTGCTTCTGTTTACATTCACTGTAGTAATTCCAGCAAACCACAAATTTGAACATTTATTTCTTTTTTTCTGTAACAACTCTTTAATCTAAAATGAAATGAGGGGCTGTCAGGGTTTCATTCTGAAAATGGAGGAATAATTCCACTGATTTTCTAGTGATGTATTTTAGTTAAAATCATGCCTTCCAAGTGATCAAATACGAGGTTAGTATTAAATCTGTTTCCTTTAAATAGCACTGCAAGTGTGAGAATTCTTAGCCTAAATTCAATAAGTCAACTTCTGTCTTCTTAACATTTTTTATTTCTCCCACAAATCTTGCGTTTATGGGTCATATACACCAGTTTATGCACTATCTATTGGGTAACTGAATGGATCCTTAAAACCTAGTAATTGTCTACTTCTATTATCGGGAAAAGAAGATTTCCTAAAATAAAATCATTGTTCACATTTCCACCTTGACTAGAAAACATCCTGATGCCCTTTGGCAAAGCACATGAAAAAAAAAACCCAAAAGAAGATAAATGTTTTTAAAAGCCAGTTAAATCTGATTCTTCTGCTGCATTTGCCAGCAAGAATTCTGACAAAGAAAAATCTCCTTTGGGCTTGACTTTGCATATAGCGGCCCCCCCCCCGATTGAATGTTAATCTAATCTAATAACTTTTCTTATTTTACATCCACCCCTTTTCATCTACTTACTCAGGAAAGCTAAGCTTTTTAATTCTTTTTAATTCTTTTTTAATTCTTTTTACTCTTAAGAATATCAAGTAAATGSATATTATTCACACACAATATAGTGTTAAATGTACACACAGGCATATATACACACATTCGCTTTCAGGAACACACACAGGCTCTTCAAGGAAATTAGGTGTTTCTTAACAACGTGGTGTTAGGTGAAGCCATACACCTTAAGCCTGCTTTCCAATGCACCTATTCTGCTTTGGGCGTGTCGCTTGCTGGTGCACCCAGTGTACGCAGGGATACAAGGACATTGCTGAAGCACCCCGTTCTGGGGCTGCCGTCAGCTCACTCAGGTCCCCTCAAGGCTTCGAGAAAGCAGAAATGCAACAAACAAACAGGTTCCCAGGAGGACCCCAGTGAGGAAATAAAGGTGACTTAAGGCCTCTGCCTCTGGACGGCTYGGGGCCCTGCACAGCGCAGCTCCAAGTGTACAGAAGAGTACCAGCCACTGATGCAGCCCAGACTTAGTAAATTATTTTTCCCTCAACTACAAAAGGCACCTACTTGGCCCTGTTTTTCATCATTCTACCAGCGAGACAGGTTGAAGAACAGAAAACTTAGTGGCTGGTACGATCGACTAGTACCAGTTCAGTGGTTCAGTGGTTCAAATGTCTCTGTTCTCTATCATCTCGGAGGTAGACATGAGCTATAATCATCCATGTGTCATGCTCAGCTAAGCTGGCTATCGGCAGAAACTGCATGCAAAAGCATGCAATTGAAATTTTGCCCAACCTTAATCAATGGACTGTGTCCTCATGGAACGAGAGATAGCTGCTTCTGGCAGAGACAGGCAACTGCAGAAATCTCCTTCCTCTATGACATATGCTATAAAGTTTTTAGATTACAACTGTTACATAAAATTATGCAAATAAACTGTATTTTCACTTGAAAAATGTTGTCCAGAAAGGTCATCAAAATATATTCAGGCCATAATGGATGCGGGCAGCTCCTGACCTTCATAGATTTTAGGTTTTGCAAAAATTTACAATTAATTTGTTTGTTATTGATAAAACTTGTTTAAGGCTCCTGCAGTCTCTCAAGTGGCATAAAAATATGAAAACTATGATTATTTTACTTTGGTTAGCCAAAATCAAGCTGTTCTAGTACAATTCCTACTCTCCCTTGAGGCCCCTGAACTCCGAATGTGCAGGATCTGGAATACTCACTCCCTACTGTAACATGAACCTCAAGGTAGAGTAAAGAGTACCTATTTTTCCAAGTGATTCAAGACTCCTAATTGCAGGTTAAATTTTGGCTAGTTAGGACAGAGTCCAAAGGCTTTCTGCAGGCTGCAGTAATTTTTGTCTGGAAAAAATTATTGGGGAATGGGCAAAAAAAGAAATAAGCATTATAAAAATGTTGCATCACTCTGGGTTATGTCAGATGAGTTATGATAAGGAACACTATGCCTGACATGAAGAATCACATTAAGTTAAAAATAAAGTAAAAACTAAAATGGGTTTGGTTGTGGGTTGGGTTTTTTCCCAAAAAACTCTGGTATGCTTAATTTCAGTTACTGGAACTGTGTTTTCTACCTTCTTTTTATGGCCTTTTTTATAAAAGGTAGCTGGTACTCACAAAAAATTTTGGGACCGTTCAAAACTTTTCACAGCTAATTAGTAATGCATGTAGCAAAACACCCGCCCTACCTCTGGGCCTTGGGGGTTGCCCTGGTTCACTTGTAACTGATTTATTTTTTAAGGTTGTCTGGCACATCTCCACCCCAGCTGCTTCCAAGAAATTTCAGCCCAGTGTCAGCTGGGAAAGATCAACTTCACATGCTGACATACAGAGGCGGCCTTAGGAATACTGGAACCTCTGGTGGGAGGCGTCAATGGGAATCTTTGCTCTTTTTGCTGATCCAGGGATACAGTATCTGCCACCATACAGGACTTTTTTTTAGCGTTTTCCTTGAAAGAACACTCACTTGATTACTACACTATGTTTTTCCTCAGTCAGAAACAGAAGTGTTGTCTTTACCAGATTTGTGGGTCATTATGTAGGGCTGAATGGTGGATGGCTTTTGCAGGCATCCAAAACCATCGGTAATGACTTATGAGCCGCCAAAGAAAACATGCTATTTTATAGACTGCATAAATTTTACAGAATACAAAAGAGGCTAGAGAATGATTCTGATATCTTTCCTTGTGTCTGAGTAATAGCTTACTCTGCAAGTCTACCGCTGAAGCTGATGGCCGCAAATCCTAACCCTTTTCCTAGGGATATATGGCTTTATTTTTTTGTGGTTATTGTTATTCAGAACTTCCCTGAAGAAAATTTTTCTACTATGTTCCCTCCTTCATTTTTCTTCCTCTTAGGTTGCAAATTAATTTTGTCACTAGCCTTCTTCCCTATGCTTCCACTTGGTGCCCTTTTATCCATTTCCAAGAGCATCTAAACCAAGAGCATCTGAACCAAGAGCATCTCATCATGTACACAAAATACTATTTTTTAAAAAATGTAATATCTAATTAAGTCCACTAGTAAAGGAAGAAAGCATCCCTAATTTTAACATACAGCACCTGATTCTACTTAAAGTCAGACACAGCCACTCACCATAAGATATAGACTGGCAGTGAATTCTACCACTGAGTTCACCTTTCCAAATTTGTGTAGGGAGCTGAATGTTTGAAAGATTTTCATCTGTTAGTCACGGGTTTGATTTGATCCAAAGTTGAGAGGATCCAATGGGAAATTCCGTGGTTCTTTCTTTTTTTTCCAAACTTCAACAACCTTTTTCTTCACATACATAATTTTGGAACAGCAATATGGAACTTAATTTTTTTCAGCAGTGGAGGCAATAATAAAAAAAGCAGAACCACAACTTTAGCACGATGAAGAAAACTGGTTGTTGGTAGAACATCACACCTTTGATTAAAACAGTATTCTTAGAACTTTTTTTTCCTCAGCTAGATAAGCTGAACAAGATCCCCGCAGTTTAGCTATGTAACATTACTCAGTTTAACTGTTACTTTATGTTCGCCTGTGCTCAGATGCTTATAGTGAGAGAGCATTCCCAACCCGCACAGAGACCGAGACTGTATTTTGTTAGGATAGCAGACTTGTTATGTTCCATTCAGCTCAGCACCATTAAGCTTCTGGGTCTAGCATTTGCTGTCTGCCGCCAGGATTAATGCCTCAGTATTTTCTTCCTAGTCTATGGTTACATTTCAAGAATTGAATGATCATTCAGAAAGTTGGCTTCAGTTTATGAGCTGTTAAACCTAAGAGAGATACAGTACGTCAAAATGAAAAGAAATAGTCGAAGTTATAATTACTAACATTAGCTTCATCCTCAGAGTCTTTATCATTTGGCACATAATGTGCACCCATTCCTGTTACAATATTTTCACTCATATCTAAAAAGATGACTTTCTATGGACAACACAGAGGATACCTTTGTATTGTTTTGTGCTTCATGAGAAGGTGGACTGAGAGCTCTGGAGACAGAAATCTTGCATTTACACCCCCAGGATATCTGGCGCTGACAGATGAAGTGAAATTGTCCCACACTACCCCATTGCAGACCCCAGGCTGGATTTGGAGGCTGAGTGTGCCCTTTCAATTTTTTCCCCCATCATTAAAGACCATCAAGGAAGAGACTCAATAGGATCAGATGAAATGCTGGTTGGGCCATATAGACACCCGTTCTATGGGATTCCGATAGGAGCCACTGCCTCCCTTAACACTCCTAAAGAAATATCCGATGAGGGCAGAAATTCCCAAGTAGCTTCAAGGTAGACCTAGCTAGCTGGGCCAGTTGGAAGGCTCTTTCCCAAACATGACTTTTTTTTATTTGTAAAAGTAATTCCTTACCCAAGAATCTTATATAAGAATTTCATTTGCCATAACATGTGTATCTTCAGAAAAGCTCAAAGCCATGTTTATTCCTCCTAAATTTAAAAAAGCTAATAATTTTCTAATACTAATACTAATAAGTATCACTACTAGCATTGCCTCTTCTTGTGCTGTCACTCCCCCTCTCCTTGCATTACCTGTAAATTTTTTTTTCTATCATTTTAATTTTTCTTCACTTAGTATTTGGCATACAGGTCCAAAGTTCAGGCAAATATAACAATCAGTTGAGAAATACTCACTAGACAAGTATTCATGCACTCTTGTATCACCTGACATATGGTGAACAAGCTGATGAATGACTGAGGATTTAAATGGTAATTACCATTCATCATTATAATAGACTTGCTAATTCATAAATTCTTGGTAAGCCAATTTTCTATAAAAAGGTTAATAATAAGAGTGGAAAAGAAAGAAAAAATAGCCCTAGTGTGATAAAAAATGTAAAAGCTAGAATATTTTCACTGCCACATACCCCTTCTAATGATTGAATAGTTTTGCACCAAAGTGCTTATTGACGCAATACCACTTGCTCTACCAGGGCTCCGATGGAAACAAGGGTAGACAGAAAAATGCAGGACCTTACTGCTCAAGGAGGAGGCTGAAGTGTGTCGGACAAAGACGAAGGAACTAAGTCAGTCACACATGGCAGAGGCAGACAGGATCCCCCCCACTCGTTTCCTAGTTTTATAGTACTTGGTGACAAAGTCATGTTCTCAGAACTGCTCACAACATATAGGGTAAGGGAAACTGTATGGGAATGTTCCTGGACTCCTAAGTGGTGCTGTGAAAAATGCACTGAGCCAGCTGTCATACTTGATCCGAACTGGTCTCGCTGCCCATAGCCTTATTGACTGTTCTACTTCTATCAAGTTCTCCAAGCAAAAGAAACATGATGTTGTCTCTGTCTTAGTTAAAATAATTAAAAAAAAAAAAAAAGAAAAAAGAAAAAAAGAAAAAATATTTCCTCATTTTATGATTTTTATCTGGAAGAGCACTGTGAACATAATTTACAAACCCTCTGGAAAACGGCAATGTGAACTGGAAAGAACACATACAGGCAACACTGAAATTCTATATATCCAGTGCTCAATACAGCACTTATTCCCCCATTAGATAATGTACATAAATGCATACAAATGCAAATACTCATTCCACCTCCAATCCTCATGTAGCCATATCATTTTATCATAAGGGGACAACATGGGAAAGACTTTATTGCTCCACCAAGGCATGTGGTTTCTCTGTCCACCTACATCCTCCTACTCCTTGCCTGAGCACCACAGCTGTAGAAGCTACCCTAAATTGCATAGTGGATGTACTTTTTATTTCAGATGCATAAGACTAAGGAGGCCAGGGATGGGGAAAAGATGCATCTGTTTGCAAGGGACTGAGGGACAAGAGGAACAGAGAATAATAGAAGTGATGCATGGAAACTCAGTGCCCTTTCCCCTCACCTTCCCATACTCCTGTGGTCATGCAGGGGAAACCTAAGAAATATCCACATTCAAGGGAATGAAGTAGTCAAGTTTAAGTTGAGTTTTTGATCGTTTTAGCCTTCATTTGGAACCATGCAGGGAAACTTGCCCTTTCAATCTGCTGCATATTAGGTATCAGGGTGATTGGACAGATATTGGGTATTCAGGAATACAGCATTTGGAAAGGAAAAAGTCAGCCCAATCCCAGTATACGTAACACTATGCTGGGATTATTAATGATACTAAAATCTGCTACAATGTACTGTATGTTCAGAAAAGTTTATAATATGGGTAATCTTACTGACTGCTTTCCTGCAAAACAAACTCTTTTAGCAACAGAATATGAAATTCTTGCCAAGCCAGACTCTCTTCTGCATGCGTTTTCTCTTTCTCTCTTTCTTTGTCTCTCTTGCACACACACACATTTTGAAATTTAAGAACTGATTTAAATTTAAAAGCAGATGTTAATACCCGACCTGCACCTCAAATTCAGGGGACTTTTTTGAAACCAACAAAAGTTTAAAGATATGTTTAGAGCTCCAGATTTTGGTCCAGACCCTTAACTATGGAAACAAAGATGTATAGCATTAAAATTTGCTCTGCATGAGGACTGGTTTTCAGAGTGTGTTTATATTTGGAACTTTGGATAATTTGCAAAGACTTATTTCAGTTACACTGATTATAATAATTAGGCAGTGTGGAGATTATAAAGGACATGGTAAGAAAGTATCTATGCCCTTTTTCTTTTTATTTGCTTGACAGTATATAACAGTAAATGTGTATAAAACAAAACTGAAAGTATATAACTCCAAAACAAAAGAAAAAATAGAACTCAAATACAGAAGCAGGGCAATTACGGCATCATTCTAAAGAGCGTATGTTCAGGCCTAATATTAAGATGCAACTACATTTCAAGCTACGCTATCAAGCTAAATACAAAGTCCCAGAATAGAGTGCATGTTTTCTGTATTACAAAATTGATCAAATTAATTTACAGTGGCAGTAAAATAATTTTAACACTGGATTTCAGAAAAAGAATATGTCAAGCCTTTATATATTTGCATGACTTTTGTTCTAATTTTTGTGTATGTTAAGCCAAAAGCTTAAAACATGTAGTATGAAATGCCATGATCAACAAGTATCACTGCATTTTTTGTTTTCCTGGGGATACAAAGCATAAAAAAAAGGTCAGCTTTTGAGTCAGCTGCAAAAGGGAGTTAAATCAGAATTGAATGAATCAAAATGTTTTTGCTCAGCCAACTACATAATCAAAAGATAAAGATTCCACTGAACAATTTAGTATCCAACTTCTCTAACTAACCTTTTTGTCATAAATCCAGATATTTCATTTTATAGTTAAAAGCTAGTCTTAGCATTGGGGTTAAAGAGAAAGGAACAGAACAACACAGACAGCCATGAGCTATATATACTAGTAAGGTCACACATCCAGAGACTACTGTGACATCGCAGTAAGCACAACAGTAAAGCTCTGGTGGATTGTGAAGTCCCTGGGATGACACGGAGCTAWGTTTGGACTCAGTTTGCTGGCGCCATGCTCTTTGTACCTGGTTATTATATGTAAAATATTCTTTATGATTACTARGAAGAATATGTCCCCTTGCTGATCTGTATTTTGATATCTTGGAAAGCTCAGTTTATTGAAGTTTTTCTATTACTGAATGAGACCCTTATAGGGTTTTAGGCTTACATCACAGTTTCAGGGTTGAGCTGCTATTGCTGAACAGTGGGATACAGAAACGATGAATTGACATTAGTACGTAGGCCCACATGGTTACCATTAGATGCTTGAAAAACTGCTTTAAAGTGACTCATTCACTAGCTTTACTGTTTTCAGAGTTAAATTCTAAAAGTGGCCACATTTTTCCAGAGGTTGAACACTTGCAACTCTCATGAATTTACTGCTAAACATCAGTTATTGAAGTTGATGGAAGATGAATGTAAAGGTTTGGCCTCAAAGTCTGTGTTGCTCTTACGGAAATTTTGAGAAATGAACGTGAAGTTGTGTGATCTTAGGAATATTTGAGGTTTTATATCACAGCTTTTCCTATGCCTTCACTGTAGAATTGTATATTGCTTTTGATGGGTGCCTTTTTTAACAGATGTGTATTCTTCCTTGTAATAAGGTTTTCTACTTACTGATATTTTGGAAGGAGAGATTAGCATAAGTATTTCTATCGGTAGAAATAGATCCTATTTGCTCCACAGTGGCCAAATCAGTGTTTTGCCCTTTTTCATCACCTTCAGAAAATATTCTCTTTACACCACTGTATAAATCTCTAGTTATTTCACCTACAGTGTCTGCAGCCTTGTCGCAGAAAGGCTAAAATAGAACAAGAAAAGTTATACACAAGGTGCAGATGGTGACTGTAGTGCGCTGGTTTTGGCTGGGATAGAGTTAATTTTCTTCATAGTAGCTAGTATGGGGCTATGTTTTGGATTTGTGCTGGAAACAGTGTTGATAATACAGAGACGTTTTAGTTACTGTTGAGCAGTGCTTACACAGAGTCAAGGCCTTTTCTGCTTCTCACACCACCCCACCAGCGAGTAGGCTGGGGGTGCACAAGCAGTTGGGAGGGGTCACAGCTGGGACAGCTGACCCCAAATGACCAAAGGGACATTCCATACCATATGACATCATGCTCAGCATATAAAGCTGGGGGAAGAAGAAGGAAGGGGGGGACATTCGGAGTGATGGTGTTTGTCTTCCCGAGTAACCGTTATGTGTGATGGAGCCCTGCTTTCCTGGGGATGGCYGAACACCTGCCTGCCGATGCGAAGTAGTGAATAAATTCCTTGTTTTGCTTTGCTTGCATGCGTGGTTCTTGCTTTACCTATTAAACCCATGAGTTTTCTCACTTTTACTCTTCTGATTCTCTCCCTCGTCCCACTGGAGGGGAGTGAGCAAGCAGCTGTGTGGTGCTTAGTTGCTGGCTGGGGTTAAACCATGACACACAGGTATAGAAGAATTTCATGTAAGAGAGATGGGCCAGAGTAGGAAAAGAGAGATTGCAGCAGAAGGGGGTACTCCATGTCATAAATGACATGGTGAAAGGGAATACAGAACAATTGCTGACCATGATTCATATCATAAGAAGTGAAGAGATCAAGTAGAGATTTAAAAGACAAAAAGAAATACTCTTTTATTTAATGCATAATTAAATCAGGGAACAGGATATTGTGAAGGCCAAAACTCTAACAAACGCATAAAAAAGTCTAATAGATTCTTGAAACGAAGATCCATGGGGTCTATTGACCATAGTCATGTACCTACTGCCTCCTGCTTGGGAAATCCCCCAACCATGAGTTGCAAGACAAGGAAAAGGTTCCAAAGCCATCATCACTCTGTCCATTCCCTGCTTGTGGATGTTTTTTCATAAGTCCCCATCTAGTCATTTTCAGAGGAGACATCCTAGATTACATGGCTGTTTATTCTGATGCATAGGAAATTTTATGTTCTTATATTCTCAAAGCTAGCACTTTTTTGATAGAAAAATAGAAGACTTTTCTATGAAGGTAGGGTGTAGCACTTTGTACTCAATGTCCCACAGGATGAGTAGCCAAAGTAGCCCTCTAGAGCCTCAGTATACTACTACTACAGTAGAGATCAGTAGAGAATTCCTGTAATATTTGCCTTTTTTGCACCGATACTTCTTTTAACCTAACTCTGACCAGTACTTGCAGAGCCAGTGGACTACTACATTATTAGAATGAATTTACCTCACAGCAGATATTATTGAGAAATCAGTGATCTTAACACTGTATCCAAATAAGCATTCCATATATGTACATATATACACACACACACACACACATACGTTTCTGTTGAACCGTACAAGTCATTACTACAACATAACATGATGGGAGTTGAAACCAAAATATTTACTCAGGTTTTAGAGTTTTCCTTGCACAATGTATAGTGTAGACATCATTTGTCCAAACCTCCCATTTATGCTCGGACTCTTCCTATAAAAAAAACAAACTTTAAAGTTTGTCAAAAAACATTCTTTCTGATGTGTATCTAATAGGACATAGTCTATCTCATTTGCACTCATGCTTGTAAGCCAAGCAGGGCTGCAGCATAGGTCAGAGTGCTGGACCATTACTGGTCAGGCTGCTCACACACTCTGGCCCACCATCACCCTCAGACAATGCACAGGTTCAGGAGGTTGTTTTTCAGGACCAGTATCTGCCATGTGCCATGTGGGCACCCTGTTTTGGGAGGAAGAAGATTCAGGCACATGGACATGACATCCACTTTACCTTCAGAGCCCAAGGCCTGTTATACATAACTGTTCAGGCACAGCCTCTGACTACTGTAGAGAGGTATCATTCCAAGTGTTAATTACTTGAAAAATATTTATGTCTCTCTAGTTTTTGCAATTATACATTGACACCATACAGATAGCTTTGGGAAAATTCCTTGTTTTGTGTGGACTGAGTATCATAGATGATTGTGGTGGTTTCTCGCAACTTTTACATCTGTTTTAGTCTCTGGTGCTCCTAACTGGCTTTTTTTTTTACTGGCAGTCTTCTGGCACCTTAAAGTGTCATTGGCACCAGGGAAAGGGAGCCACGTGGAACATTTTTGGGCAGCGCAAGCATATGGTGTGATGCAAGCTGCAGAATACAGTACTGGTGTTCTTCCTGATGTTGGTCTTTTAGTCGGATGTGGCTGTTTAACACTGATGTGTACATTTCTTGGAGAATCGCGATGAAGCCTTTTCCAAAAACTGCCTGCCCCACACCTTGCTCAATCCACTGTGAAAGAAAGTACTTTTGGCTTTGAGATATTTGGGTTAAGTGTGCATGTTCTTTCATTTTAATAAGGAACCTAGGGTAGATACAAACTGTCTCTGGATGCAAATAAGCAACCGTTTTCAGGCACATCTTGATGCTTTCTGAAACAGAAGTCTTCCTGTGGGGTTTTCTTCTTGCTCAAGGYCAGATAACTTTCACAGTACTCACACCATCTACAAGATTTACTATCGGTTATAAAAATAGCTGTGAAATATAGGTTTATTCTTGATGCCTGGAAGTGGGCTTGGTGTTGTAACTGGTCTATAAATAATAAAAGTAAATATCCATTCATGAATACTTTGAGACATAATGTATGTACTAAACTCACAGTATATGTACCATCAAATATTTCAGAAATATCTAATAAGTTCTGAAATATATATTCTGCTTTTTTCCCTCACCCCATAAACTGAGCAAATGTCTCTGGAGCCAGGTGTCGACACTCAGGGTTTAGTCATGTGCTACCAAATCATTTGCATGGGGAAACAAAAAGGCATCCATTGCATAAGCCACCTGCTCTGTGGATCTATAGCCATGGACAACAGCATTTGTGGCTGGTTTACCATTACCTTCTTGCCCTTTCTCTTCCCTCCCATGCAGATTTGTGAGGGACTAACACAGGTTCCTCCAGCTTATTTAACATGTCAGCCAGGAAAGCTGAGCCTTCATGGAAAAGGGAACAAACCACACTGAGCGAAATGTTGGCCAAGCTTAGGTTTCCCATGGATTAAGGAAGGAACAGCCAAGTTAACCAAAGCTGTCAATACAGCTCATGATGAGAAAGGATGCAGATGAAGGGAACGAACCCTCAAAAGACAGCTGGGTTCTCTTTTGTCTTTCAGCACCAGAGTTTAGAGAAATCTAGATGCACATGAAGATTTCAGGAGAAAAGACATTTTGGAGACATGCTTATCTTGGAAGGTTGTGGATGTCATTTTGGCTAGAAAATTACACAGCGATGAACTCACTTTAATACAGAAACATTCTTATTACATTTTTTCTTTTTCTGTGGTGATCTCAAGTACACAATGGTTATTCCCTTGTGGTGTAAATCTGCAATGTATATTACCTGGGTTTGGCTGACAAAAATGCTTCAGAAAATATTTCATCCAATTCCTGCACGGTTTGTCTTGGTTTTGAGCATTGAGTTCATAGTCCACATTGAATAACCAACCTTGTGCTTTGTTCAGCCACAGGTAAAGAGAAATTTCAAGGCAGGACTTAAGCAGAGCAGCAGTTCTTTGTGGAGTAGCTACACATTTCTGCATATGTTTGCAAGAAGGTCCCTTTTCAACCAAAATAGAACAGATATCTGATGGTGTCTGGTTGAATATTCATGTAGATCTCGGGGATCTATCTACAGACTTATGTTCTGCTAGGGCATCATCATAGTTTGGGGCCTTCAGCCTCATTCTCAAGAGTGCTGATTGAGCTTAGTGCCCATTCCTGAGAAATAGGACTGCTATGTTCTCCCACTGGAAAAGGCCACCCCTTTGTGCTCCTGATAGCATGATGAACCTAATAGGAGGAGGACCTCCTAACTGTTTAGAGAAGATACACTGTGTAAAACTTTATTTATACTTTCTTCAAAGAACCAATTGGAGCCATATTCTCCAGCGCTTCTTCAGGTAATTTATTACGTTTGACTCTCATGACATCTAGGGAGTCAAAACTCCTATTCAGTTCGACTAAGTCAGTTCCACTCTATCTCGTGAAGCTTGAGTGCTTTTGCTGTCTTCTTCTTGGAACATAAGGAACTGTACTTAGTAATATGCAACACACTGTTTCTGAAAGCCTGTCCAAACAGCCATTGCAACACAGAAAGTATCTGACAACACAGGATCTGAAAATCAGCCTGAATACTGTTGTAATTCAAAATATCTGGTAATCACAATACCTGGTAGTTGTTAATTATGAGCCATGGCTCCAATGAGAACTAAGCTCTGAGGGATGTGTGCATGATGGTCTACGTTAGTGCAGATGCTGCTGCAGTTATGTTGCAGTTCCAGTGATTTTCTCTTTTTTTTATGAACTGCAAGTCTTCCCACAAAAAGATGCATGGGACCACTGACAACACAGTTAAATCTCCACTAGCAGATGTATTGAAAATCAAAAAAACATTTCATAAATTCTGGAAAAGTCTAATAATATTTCCCAGTTTTCTTCAACCTTGCTCCCAAAGATCTCCACTTTGCAGACATGATTTCAATGTCACCATATCCCCAGTTCTTCATCTGATGGAAGGGGAATAAACAGGTGAGCAAGTATGCCTTCTTCTCTGAAGCGCAGAGCACCTGTAACACAGAGAAATGAGAGTTATAAAAGTTCAGTGCCTTTGAAGATAAACCCGTTCTTAGGTGATATGACTAATATCATCAAGGCCAGTTAAGTACGTAAGCATGTGTTTAAATTTAAGCTCTGAATAGCTGCAATAGCCCAGATTCTCAAGGTATTACAGCATCTAACTCCTGTTGGAGGCAAGGCAGCTCAGCTTCTAGGAACCTGCCGTTGTCCGGAATATGACAATGCCCAGTGCCTCAAGATAAGCACAGCCTTATGCATCTCCTCTTGCCTTAATAGCTGGACCAAGCTGTTTACTAGTCAGGACAGTAAGTGGCTGTCTCATTTGCAGTAGGCCACACCATATGTGATCCATGGTCAGATAACGCTACAGCTATTGTAAAGGCCTCAGAATTAGTCACACAATTGTTAGCAGTTTGGGACAGCAGCTGCCAGATCACACCTGTGCACGATAGTCCTGCCCCATAGACCATTTTGGTCATTTGGCCCAAACCCATCAACAGAAAATATGGAGTATATACAATGAAGGAGAGGTGAGGGAAGACAAGTTTCTTTACACTTTGTTCCAGGGCATCACAAAGTCTCTCGTGCCTTCTCTTCCCCTTCAGAGAGTGGTAAACTGGGTTACAACCAGGGAAAGCTTCTGGAGCTCCTCAACATAAATTATACAGAAAATCCCAGAAGTCTGCAATGTTATTTCAGAGACTGGAAATAATCTTCCTGTGATGGCGCAGGTATAGGAATAAAATGTTCTGTGTATATTTTATCTTGGTGTATATTTTGAGAGAGATTTGAGGTCACCCTCAAAGGGAGAATTTCTCTTATGAGCTAGGCCTGAATGATTTTACTTAAAATTAATAAATAAGAAATGAAAGAGGAGCTTGTTTCTCCAAAATCCAAGTTGTAAAATATATTTGTTGARGTTTTTTTAATTTTGTTTATTGCTCTTTTGGTATTTTATGTTCTTAAATGACTACAAGGATTTAAACAGAATTTCTAGTTTTGGTTCAATAAGTTTTTAAAGAAGAGCTTTAGCAATCACAATGCCAATTCAAACTTACTTCCTCCTAAAGAGCAAACCCAAGGAATGCTTAACTTTTCTGGTTTAAATTCTTCATTAAAAAGTAAAAGTTTAAATTGGCAGGAAAACTGCTGTTTAAGCTGCTAGTACACCAACATCAGAGAAAGCTGAGTTTTAGCCCTTGGTACTCTGCCAGGTACTGTACTGCATATAACCAAGATACACACAGAAATAAAGAAAAAAATAAGATGTAGTGAGATAAGTTTTATTTAACCCCTGTTGCTCTGATGGATTTAATGTAAATAAATAAAAGTTTGCTAAGTATCTCTTGAGACCATAATCAACTGACTTTCAAAATCTGTCGATATTGCACTAGGCAGCAAGTCCAAGAAATGGTGACATATAACTGCAAAGCACAATCTTCTTTGGTCATACGATTGGCATATGTTTCTGAAGAAATAGCCCTTATAACTTACTTAAAGCTCTGCTTATGAGTAATAGACTTTTTTTGCTCATGAGTGAAATAATTATATGTACAGTATTACACCACTTAGCTCTCTTAAAAGTTATAGCATCAGGGTCCTGATGTTGTAGTATGGCATTTCAACTGTAAGAACTGAGTTTTCACATTTAATATCTCAGCCACTCTGGATCCTATCCACCTAAAACTTGGCAGGAAGGTTTGTCTGCCCAGATGATTTTTTTAATAGTTTAAAATTAGTTAGGCCTTTTCTAGCTGTAGAATAGCCAAGAATTAGTTTGGAGCTAGTTATAGATTATTTAACTGGCTGTAATTATAAAATGATTCCTTTAAAAAAAAAAAAGGACAATCTGCTACTTGTGACCAATTTTTGTAGACTGCTACACTTTGGGTTTTGAAGCAAAAGTAGTGCTTTAAAACACCCCAAAGACAAACAATGAAAATCAAATATTGGGCCCTGGGGCAAGTGAATTCTCCAGCAGACTTTACCAGTTCCACTTTACCTAGGCAACCAGAGTGGTCAAAAGAAAACACTTAGCAGAAGTTTAAAAATTACATTCTATTCTTGCACCACAGCGGGTCAGTCTTGCTTTTTGCTGTGCCTACGTAGATGACATCTATGCGGAGAGACAACCACTCCCAAAGTGGTGTGGCCAGTAAGCCACTATCAACCTTCAAAATTTCTCATGAGTCACTGTGCACTCTCACCATCAATCTCTTAAATAAAGACCCTCTATAAACCATCTGAGTCTGGGGACCTAACATGTTGGCTTCATGGTCCAGCACTATACTTCAAACCAGAGCCTGAGTGTCAAGAAGAGCAAGTTTTGCTGTGGGCCTCAGGATGGCCATACAAAAAATTGGCTCTAACGTCAGCTGTTCCTGTGCCTGAATAGTCAGAATGGAACAACCTGAAATATTTTAGACGATCACAAATTCCTACAGTGTCTGGTAGTTTGCCAGTAGAATTAAAAAAAAAGAAAAGGAAAAGGTCTGCTTTGTTATTCAGCAGGTAAATCATGCAGATTTAGAACACAGGCATTTTTAATAGRCCAGATTAAGGAGAGGATCCTAATCCAACTGAAGCCTATAATAGTACTTATAGTCGGAGATGTGCACATCACTGATTCTTCGATTCACTGTCTGAACTGAAAAATTGAGAGAAAAAGTATTACTTTGATCCAAAACTGAAACAATATAAGTTTCAATGGCTTCTGCAGGTTTAAAGAAAATACAAAATTCAATCTAAACCATAAAATATTCAGTTTTGTTTAAAGAATTTTTCAAGTTTGTTTTATTAAACAAAAGTGTATTTAAGTTTAAAATGTCATTTCAAAATGAACAAATCAAAACACTGCAATTAGAACATGTCTGAACAAATGTTTTGACTGGAAAAAAATATTTCTTTTTCCCCTCCAATCAAACAGTAAAAATCCAACATGATTTCACAAGTTCTTTTCATTAACTCATATCTACATTATTTTATGATTAAAAAAATATTAAAAAATAAACCAGAATTTATTCCCACTTTCATGGATTTCCAGTCTTTTCCATGGATTTTGTGGTTCGGCACTAGCAAAGAGCACCTTTTTAAAGAGTTGATTACACTGCTAATTCATTGTTCCAAGTGTATAACAATATTCTCCCCTTAAATATGTTCATACTGTCTAAAAATATATGTCCATTTTCTCTTTCTTTCTTCTACTGTATTTTACTCTGAGGTGCTTATGTTAAAAAAAACTTGACTAGAAGAAAATAGGTTGAATGATCTGTCCGTCAGCCTCTCATCAACGCTTCTTACTAAAGGGTCATATTTCTTATTAGTTAAAAAAAAATCTATTTATCATCAGGCAGAGATGGTCTCCTGGGCTGTCACCATGGTGTTACTGTGTTGCTGTTGCAGCTTTCCATATGAACAGAATTAAAGCCAATACTGAAGTCTTACACCCACGACAGAATTACTACAATAATATCAATGTCATCATCTCTTTCCATGCGCATGACGTCTAAGCAATGTATTTAGTAACACTGTTGCAGACTTCAGTGTTGGAGTCCCTCTTACTTTCCTATCTTGGATTTAAAAGCCTTCTATTAGGAAAAGAAGATCCCAACTGGAATGAGATTATAATGCAATCATCCGGTTCAGAACATTATGCCATGATTTTAGCAGCATGCTAGAAACTCCCTCTGCTCCTGGGCTTAATGAAATTTGAACTTATTATATGGTTCAGCACAGTTTTTGGAAGACAACCAATAAGTATGGGAGGTTTGCAGTTGAGACAAGGGGCTTGTTTGCCAGGATTTGACTCTCTCGAGGAAAGCTAGCTACAGGGCCAGATCTTTTCTTTCCATTGGATATAAAACAGCTATGCTCATAGCAGTATTTACTGGTGATGGCAGCCTGTGACAGAGCTATATCTTTCCAGCAATACTTTAACCAGAGAATATCCAGTAATGACTGTAGCTGTATACCCACTCAACGGTGCTTTCCCACTATATAATGCAGTATTCAAGAAGGGGCACTTGACTGCAGCAGTGCATTTAAATGTGGAAATCCACCTATTGATTAAAAATCACATACTACACCTTTCTAGGTGTTACTTTATGTGAAATTATAATATGAAGATATGCTGGACTGAAAAAAGAAAAGATGTGTACCTGCACACAACTGCTTTTTCTATTTTTCAGGCTAACAGCTTAGCTGTAACATTTGTGCATTAGCTAAATAACATCTCAAGGGGAGCTGGRGATAGAACCTTGATGTCTCCTGATTGTACGTGTGTGAGTTTGTGCTCTCAAAGGATGGTCCTTAAAAAACTCCCTGCTGGAAGCTATTGTGCATATTGTAAAAGGACCGTTGCTAAGTGCCAATTGAGCTAGTACTGTATACTTGCCATTTTAAAAGAAGATTTCATACCACTTGATTATGTTAAATAGAAATGTTTGAAATTTAAACTGAATTACATCAAAATGGCACAGTAGTTATATGTCTAAAGAGCTGCTGCTACTCTCTCCCATAACTAATGTCAATCCCTTCTGGTAGTCGGTTTTATGTGAAACTGTGACAGAGTATATTACAGGCGAAGTTTAGAGAGCCTTGATATAAAGAAGTCATAAATAAATACTACCTTAAAACCAGACCTGTGTTTGTATTAACAAGCAAGAACTCCTTTACAGTAAAGTACTGTCCTTAGTAAAAAAGAGATATCATTTTTTAAGGTCAGAACTTCATCTTCAGCCATTAGGTTGCGCTAAGGTGTTAGAGGTTTTTCTGTGCAGATGATGACTATTCAGGGGAACTCAGCAAACTCCAGCAATACAATCCAGAGAATACATTTAGTAGAAATAATGCAGAAATTACCTCAAGATCAACTTGCCAAGAACAAAAAGAAATAATAATATTAACAATAGCTAGTCAGCATGAGAGTCCGACTGGAACCAGAAATCCAAGATCATTATCAGGTAGATGGGAGAGAAGAACTGGATGATATAGCACAAACAATTGGAAAATTTATTTTWAAAAAAGGGTGAAAAGAGATGGGTGCCTATTCTACATGTAAATCTGGTATTTTTATGATTAGTAACTGATGACATTACATGCAGAGATGGACAAAAATAAAATATTTCTTTTAAAAAGCTACTTCAGGATTTATGAATTTGAGAGAAATTTAGTAAGTAGTTCTGAGGGAGGAAACAAAGGAAAAACTCAGATATATTTAAGCTAATTTTACCATTTCCAAAACTTATTCTTCTACGTTTTCATTTTGAGTTTTTGATTTGTTTTGTTTAGTTTTCAGGTAAATTAAATACTTTTTAAAAAAATACGTATTTCAATACCTACCAGAAAATCTGAGGGGAAAAGATTATCTGGGTTTTTTCCAAGGATTTTATGTTTCAGGTGGTCTGGAAATTCTAAAATGCAATTTTTCATTTAGGCAGTGAAGAGAAAAATGAATCATTTAAGCAGCTCAAGTAACACTCCATGTGCACCAAATATGTCGTTACCCATTCTAGAATATTATTTTATCTTACATTGAGACGAAATGCTCAGCGGACCACTCCCCCACCCACCCCCACCATAACCAATCCGCATTTACCCTTGGAAGGCAACAGATAATTTCCCTAACAAAAGACCAATGGTACTTTCATGCATTTTCACTTAGTCTCCTGTGATGTCACCAGAATGAGATGGTTAATGGGTTGTGATGGAAAGGAGAACCTGCGAAAGGTCCTCATATGGGTACCAGGTTACATGGCCAAAAAAATGTTTCACCCCACACATGTACCTTCTAGTGCTTTTTTCAGCTTCCTAGAGGCTGTGCTGCACACTTTGACATGTCTCTTCATCTGGCGTTTATACTCTGATCTCAAGATTGGTTTCCATGATGGTACCTGACCTACTGGCCTGTTCTAAGATAGGATCAAGACCTCAGGCTGCCTACCTCTGTTACAAAATTAAAATCTACTGTGCTTCACACAGCTGAAGATGAGCTCCTTTTAGAATGTATTGCAATGGTATTCTTCATTTTTATTTATTACCTATAGGCTCAATACCCTGAAGAATTCACTGTTAGGATTCTGCTGCAGTTTTAGTCTGAAACGCAACTTGAAATTTATCTCTTATTTGGCTCCTGTTAAAGCACAAAAATATGTACTTTGAGTTAAATGTTGCTTTTGACTCGAGTCTGGTGTGTTCAGCTCACACGTGGAGTGAAGAAGGAAGTGTGTAAGTTTCTGTGATAATAGCGCTGGAGCTAGTATTGTAGCGGTGACGCAGCAGGCCCAGTTACGATAAGTCACTCGCCGAAGCAGTTACTCCTGGTATCTTGTTTTGTAGCAGGATCCTTCTTATTCAAGCTCCCACTGTAGCTAGCATCCTGAAGCGCTCACACGACCTCTTGCGTGAATGACAAACGCCAAGTGAAAGCGCAAAGGGATCCTCTGAGGCACTAATTCTGTCCTGGATGCAGTGAATGACACCTGGCACAAGAACTGACATCCCAGGATCAGACCAATTCCCATCATCTTCTTTTGTACTTTTGTTTAATAGAAGCAATCTCACCACACCAGGAACAAATCTAAATATGCAGGGTCTAGCTTTTTATAGCTTTATTCTTGGTTTCTTAGTTTACCAAGTATTCAAGAAATTATTACTGTATTTTTTATATTCTCTGGGTCATTCCTAAGCTGTTGGATTTTTTTCTTCTTTTCTGTAGTTTACTTATTTAGTTCATTTCTCTTTCCTATTCAATTGACAACGTTGCTGATTTAATAAGTAAGCAAACTTTTCTTTCACTAGCAGTTCAAGTCCTTCATTTTTAAACTCCTTCAAAGCTTTTCATTCTCCAGTTTTCAAACCATTCTCTTTTGAATGCCTGTTCCTTAGTTGCTTATTGTTTGATTTTATTTTAAACTGAACAAGAAAAAAATAGCTTCCTGCAGTTTTCATTCTCATGTTACCATGAGTTAAAAAAAGAGTGGTCATTATGGTTATATTTGTGTCCAGGAAAAATCAGCTGCAATATATTTACTAGTCATGTTAGAAAAGCACAGTTATGCAATTATGACTGAAAAAAAAGCTCTTCCAGGGATGGAGCCATATATGCCCCCAAAACTAAATGCCCTTGACTAAGAGGGTTTGCAAAGTACTAAGTCTTAACTTCCATTACAACAACCTCCTTTGCACTTATATTAATGTTTACAGTGTAAATGCTGTATCTATTACAGTAAAGAAGTGTGTAGTGTATAAGTATGGACTGATGAATCATCATGTAAGTGAATGAGAGAGTGCTGGAAACTGAGGATTATGTAGTACATGTGATGTACCTTCTATTACAACATTCATTTATTCACTGAAATATTTTAAAATGTGTAGATTTAAAATAATAAAGAAAATCTTTTTTTTACATTTTGCTTTGAATTTTTATGCTGAATTTTATTGAAACATACTTTTTAAAATCAGTCATTTTAGTACCCATTTTTATCAAATTATAATCTTTTACCACTTAATAATAGAGGAGCAGAAGCTTTTTAAGCACATAACAACTGTGACAATTTGATGGAATTCAGTTTGAGTAATAATTTTATCAAATAATATATTTCTTTTAAAAAATACCATTTATTAAAACATTACCCACAATTTAGGCAGAATGGTAAAGCAAATGTCATTTTTAAACACACGACCCACCTTTGCTGAAAGCGCAGCACAATCACAACATGTTATAGGAAGCGTTGGCATGCTTTGAAACACAGGATGACTCTATCAATAGATTATTAAGCCTACAGATGAGAGCCCAGCATTTCTGAGCTAAATACTACTTATTCACTTTTCCCTGCGCATCTCCATTGATTTTAATGAGTTTTCATAGGTTTAACTCAAGACGGGATATGATTCTCAGCACCTGGTGCACGAAGACACACTTGTCTGACATAGACTACAGCATTCGTAGGCTCCCAAAAAGCAATTTTTCCTCTCTTTGAACATCTTCAGGACTGCTACCCCAGGGAAAGCGAAGTCCTGGGGACAGGATCTGGCAGGCACCAACATAAAAGCAACCTCAGCATGGATACTTTTAGGAAAGATCAGGCAAATAATCAGAGGCATTCCTTTGGCAATCACAGATCTTCAGGTGAAGGATGGAAATAAAATTCCTTACATTGAAGCTGTTCTGTGGAAATGAGACCCAGGCAGAAGATGGAAAACATACTGAAATACAATAAACTATCAAGTATAATAAGTAGCAGGGACTGAAAACAAAGGTAAAGGTCTACATGCATAATTTCAGAAATGGAAACTGTTACTCTCAGTGAGAGAGGCAGAAATATTTCCTCTCACACTTCAGCTCACCCACAAAACTCCCAAGAAGAGTTTCTTCCAAGAGACCTGGACTGTATTGGTCAAGCATCGAGCTTATGACATTTCTTCTTTTGCAGCTATTTTTATCTCCATAGAATATTTTAAATTTTGTTCTAAGGATTAAGACGTTTACCTAGGAGGAAGATGAACTGCACCCTCCATCTGCAGAAGTCTAGAAAACTCAGCAGTTCAGATTGTAGACTCAGCTACACAGGCAAACATCTACAACTGCTGATGGTCTAGCTACCCCTCAGAGAGGTTGTATGGACGGAACGGGACTGGCCTGGAGCAGGGACAAATGACATCACAGTAGTGGCCAGGAGTCTGATTTCATTTAGCCAATGAAAGAATAGTGTATTATACATACAAAGTGGAACACTGTCAATCAAAGAGCCTGAGAGCRCTCCAGCCCTTGTGCCTCATAGACTTCAAGCAAGGGTGCACCCTTGCAGGAGGAGGAGAGGCAGGTGTAGTGGCTTCAGAGTTCCCTAGGCAGAGGTCAGAGCTGAAGCACTGATAATCTATAGTTTCCTTTGCTTGTTCTACGTGTGAAAACATCTGAAACAAAAGGAAAATTTGGAGTTACATTAAACAATATTTTTTTTCTTTTCCATTTTGGTGAGAGGAGAGTTTTAAATGATAAATTTGATTTGAGGCAATTAAATATTTTTCATCAGTCTTTCACTTCAGAAATCAGTTTTCATAAAGATTTTTAGAAAGAAACTATTGTTCTCACAATTTGGACTGTCTTCTCCTGTCACACACAACCAACACCTCAATAAGTATTTTTGTTATGAAATTTGACTCTTCATACCTGAAAAAAAAAATCAATTTTGAAAAGAGCTCCAGTCTTGGAATACAGTCCCATGAGATGCAGAGAGATGAGTTAACATCTGTGCATTGCCAGAAAACAAAGCTCCTGCCTCCTACCAAAAACTGCAAAGTTCTGGTCTTTCCAAAATTCTGCTGGCTCTGGAGCCTGCCAGGCTTCATCATAGGCAACTTTAATTCCTTAAAATAGCAGAAGCAAAGCTATTAGGTGAGCTGAGTGATTTTCTGATGTGTTAATGAGAAGGAAAAAAAAAAGCCCAATGCAGCATCAGAGCTGCTGCAAGGGAGGGACAACTGTCTTGCCAGGAGAAGGGAGGGAAAGAAGGAAAAGCAGGAAGAGAGGTGACGGAGGAGAGAGAGCACTCCCTTCCTTTCAGCAGCAGCATGGTAGCAGGTAAGCTGCCATCAACCCCTGATTTTAGAGGTCTCAATACTACCTTACCTCTGGTTTTAAGATGTTTATTAATGGAAGAACTCATAAAAGGCCACTTTCATTTTTTCAGGGAATACTGTGAACACAGGAAGTCTCACACTTCAGATGAAACTCAATCCTCCAAACCAACCAACTTGCTGAGTATCTGCTTGGATTAGTACATCTGCCATTGAAACAAGTCCATTTCTTGCTAGGGTGAGATTAGGCCTTTTTATATATAAGTGCTGACTTGTCAGAAAGCACTGGAAAATAATCTTCTTAAACATTTATTATTTTACCATCAAGGAATTCTACAGTTTACTTAATCGTAAAGGAAGGGACACATGCAAGTGTAAAATATTTCACATTTTTAGCTATCCTTAACTGTAAACCTTAGGGCAGGCTTTCAGGAGGTAAATTCCTTCTTCAGATAATTCCTTGTAAAGTTTGTATAAGCCTTTTGCATTCAAAGCCTTACCTGACCAGCATGGTTACTCCTGCATGTAAGAGAAACACACACATTATCAGGTTAGCTTGAAGAATTCCAACTTTTCTAAGACTTGAGGTGAATTCCTGTATTTTGTTTATCTCTAAAAGATGTGTTCCATGACAGTGTTATCACTGTTCCATATACCTCTCCTGAACCATTTTCCTACAATTTTGTTGTGGATGCCCTTAATATTTCACAGCTGTTCCATAAAATACTGCTGTCTCTTTAGAATTTACCGTGTTCGTTTCCTGCCTGTAACTGCAGACAGAATATAATTCTTCTAGTGGTCTGTATGAATATTCATAAGTGACAAGTACTCTGAGTTCTAAAATATCGGATCGGGAGGTTTTGCAATTATTAGATCAGGGCTTCTCTCAGTTGTACCCTGGGATTAAAATGTCTTTATTTCAGTGCAATAACAGAGGAAGAACACAAGATTACAATAGATTTTAACAAGAAGGAGATAACTTTGCATTATTTTTCATTCTTCTTTCAGTCTCTGTCACAAGGATGGAGTCATGCTGTGACATTCTTCTCTGGGTATTGGAACGTGAGAATGGTATACTCGACTTTGAATGTCTCAAGTTTTGTAATGTATAATAGTTGAGTTTTACTTCTTTCACCCAGGTATTTTGCATTTTGATAGGCAAGTGCCACTTCACTGCTAAGGCCCTTCTGCTGACCTTTAACACAGCGGGTAGCTTTAGCAGCGCAATTATCAGGAAAGGTTGTGATGTCCTGGAGGAAGTCAGTGTGCACACATGTATAAACCGGGATATCAAGGACGTAAAAAGCAGAGGAGCGCATACCAGGCAGGTGAAGTCATTTGATCATGACAACCCAGTCAAGCCAAAGTCAGAGTGACAGTTATGTCAGAAATTCTTGCTTAGCCTCCTTCATGCATTTGAGTGAAAACATAAGAGAGTACAGATTAACGTGACTCCATTTTACTTTCTCTTAAACTACTACAGTTTCCAACTCAGAAAGTTCTGCCTACCAGTTGAGTAACAGGAAATCCACATACAGGAATCTGATTTACCCACTTGATGTACATTGTTTATAAGTTTGATCCCTGGTTTCCAGTTTCACCACTGCCCCTGGTCTTTACAGGGTTCTAAGGTCATTGTTTCCAAATGTGGGTGCCTAAAGCATAAATATATGTCAGGGTGTTCATCCTTAATATATAGAACTGCCTTGTATGAGAAACAAACCCAAGATTTGGCCTTCAATAACAAGAGGACAGAAATAACACAAGTCTCAGTGGGCTATTTCTATAACATGTTCAGTAAAGAACAATCAATGTACACTACTATAAGTAAAAGACAGCCCACCCATGAAAGGTAAAGAAAAACASACATAAATGTTCCACCTACTGTAGCTTTTGCTATTTCACTTGTAGTTACCACTACTGGTGCTGAGGAACTGTTCTCATTTTTGCTTGAACTGAAAATATTTTCATGACAGAAGCATTTGTGGTATGTGTTACTTTTGCCCTTACAAATATAATTAAAGAAGCTTGGAGGGGTTTTCTTTTCTTTTAATGAGTAGCACCCTTTAGAAGCACACTTGATACACCCTCTTTGCTCTTGCTTTCCTTACCTTCACTGTTTCTCTTTCCTTCACTTGGTGGCTGTTGTTGTCACATAGTTTGCCTTCCCAGGCTCCAGCCCCCCTCCATCTTCTTCCTGTTCTCCCTCCAAACAAAATAAAACAAAACAAAGCTCTGTTCATTATTTTTCCTTCCTGAGACAAGTTCATGTTTTTTCAACATACTGCAGGAGGACAGTGTATGCTGATTTTGCTGCTTAAATATTATTTTTGATCGTTTCTGTGTTTATTTTTCCAAATGTGCTAAGAGACCTCCCGATGAGATCCCTTCTTCCCTCTCCACAGTCTTCCCCTTAGGAATCTGAACGTTGCTAATATCTCTTGGGTAAAATCCAGCCACTGTGTCCACATCAAGTCAAGCTGAATTTACTCCATGCCCTGCAGCTGTTCCATTGTCTCCTTATTACAACACAAGTTTCTGTTTGTTTTATTTATTTATCATTTCTAAGTACCAGGCTTCCTGGCAATATGTTGCCAGCTGTAAGTTATATGGAAAATGTTTAGCACAGCTTTAACACATGCTCCAGAGTATGTGTACATGCATTTCATTCTTGGTAAATCAGCATTTAGGGAGTATGGGGAAACAGGCTGTGAAATACAATCAGCTTGTCCTGAGCTACGGTGCTATTTAATAAAATCTCTAGCAAATTCAAATAGCAGAAACTCATCCAAGTCTTTAGTGCATGCATTTGCTCCTCTCTGAACTATCAATATCAAAACAGTCTCTCAGGCAACTATGTCAATGAAAAATGAAGAAAAATAAATAGAAAAAAATGAGTAGGTATTTCTGATGAATAACCATCATCCCTGACTGTGCTAAATCACATTTCTAATCTCTTTATTTTGAGCATTTATTAGCACTTACTTCCCTCAGTTAAATAAGAATAAAGTGCTATAAATAATGTTTATGCCTCTAGGAGCTTATGTAGAGGGTCTTCTGGTTTTCGGTAGCTTTTCCCTCATTCAGAATTAACTAGTCAACTTCTTTGTTGACAGGGCATAAGATATAGAAATAAGGAAGAAAACTATTGATATCTGCATAAAGTTCCTCTGTTCTTCAGGTATGTGGAGGTACTGCATTGTCTCACAGATCCTCTCATCACTGCTTGGTGCAACAAGAATTCCAATTTCAATGTCTGCTGCTGTGTCCCCATGTCAGTCCAACAGAGATCTCTCC
>JASVER010000087.1:1444408-1454408 GCA_030449065.1 Oceanodroma leucorhoa
ACCAAAATTGATGTTAAATGAAAGGAATTCCTTGCATTACACATTAAGCTTTAATGATAATTTAAGGGGGAAAACAAACACTTTATTATGTTATTCATTAGAGAATTATTTCATTTTGCACAGAATTGTAACTATTGCCAATTAGGCTGCTTGCATTAAAAGACACTCTAGTCAGGATGTTCTCTGAATTACATAATTCACTATATCCTTACTAATGAAAAGTTTAGATGACTGAACATATGATGCAAAAGTTCAAGCTTTATATCTATTATCCTTTATTCATTCACGCATACTGTATATATTTTATTATGCTAACCAAAATGCAGTATAGCTTATTTTTCTGAGTAAGGTGTCGCAATTCAATTTCGCTTCGATAGATTATTGCAAGCAATTACACCCATTGCATTCCACAGAAACTCATCCCTCTCTGTCTCTTCCTTCCCCTCTTTCTTTATGTTTTTAAATGCTGTATTGACTTTTGGTATGTGATCTGTTAAAATCATGCAGACTTACAAAGATCTTCATTTACTAATGGAAACTGAAGCAGAAAACTTCTGGCTTTTTAAATCTTTGATATGTAAATTGCATTTTCATATGTATAGAAATAGTTCAGTAACACCATTTTAAGTAATCCTTTAGCTCAACCTTTTCTTTCTAGTCTAAACATTTTTTTTATTTCTTCAAAGTTTATCTGGACTTTTTCAATATGATGTACGTCAAGGAATCAGCCTAAGTGATAAAAGCAGGAAGGGAAAGTCTGCATCAGTGAGTATTTATATTGGCAAGAGCTGACAATTTTATAAAAGAAAAACAAACACAGAGGCTGTTCATTTCTGAAATGAAATCAGCTTCACTTCATTTCTCTTAGGAAAACATCATCGCATGAAATGATATAAATCAGTATTGATATCACTAAGCTTCAAACTAGAAGAGACAAATGCACTCTGCAGCACAGTAATTCAATGGCTCCAAGTCAAGTTTACTGTTGTCTCGTTTCTACTAATCATCGTAAAAATTCCCTGTGAAATAATTATCCCTAAAACAATCAAGACAGTATATCTCTATAAAGGAGAGGATCGATTTAACAACAAACTCTAGATTTATCTGTATTGATTAGAGGGCATTCAGTGTAATTTTAGTGAATTATGTTTGGCTTTCATTTCCCAGTAGAAATTTTTCTTGTGATGATCAAAAGGTAAATTACAAACTACTACACGGTCTTTTGTGTGCTACCTACATAACATCCAACTATTACTTTTCAAAGAAACATTGATGTAAGAAAGGACAAAATATTGGTTTTTTTTTACACACGATATCTTACTATAAAAATCATATGACTGAGTTTATAGCACTTACCTAAGAGCTTGATGTCATCTTCTCAATTCATTAATACAGAAATCAGGACTGCACTAAAGAGTCTGTGCTAAAGGAACAAATCCAAGATCATCTTATGAGAATAGAATTAGAAAGATTAAGAAAGTAATATGATTTTTCTTCTTAAATGGGAGTAATTTCAAAGGAACTGTTAACACTTTCATGTCTGAAACTTTCTTACTGGCAAGAGGGAGAACTAAAGGAGTCAGACAGATTCAAAGACAATTTAGTGTAGCTGTAAGTCTGACACTACTGCTGATACAGTTTAATTGAGGACTAATTGGAACTAAGAAGGCTAGTTATTTTGTCAACTGCACGTATATTAGTTCCAGTCATTTTTAATCCAATGTAACGGTGATAAAGAGTCTAACTTACTTTGTTTAGTTAATAACATTAGGCCAGAAAGGATCACCTAGTCATTTCATGTTACCCAATACACTGCTAATATAAACAATGTCTAATTACACTGACTACATACTCCCATGAAATGACCAATTAGAACATTTGCTGATTCTAAATGTTCACTGTTAGGGACATTTCCACAGGCTTTCTGCAGGTCGTATTCATAAATTCTACCCCAGCTGGTAGGAAGCATAAGGGCAGAATATATAAGAAAAAAGTTGTTTTTAAGCAGCACAAAGGACATTTAAATACTCAGACACAGTGTGTTCCCTTGCAAAAATATATCAAATTAAAATGCACTTTTTTGTATTTCCTAGGAGTATATAATATTGCACATTTATATATTCTTGCTGAATCAAGCAGATCATACCACATGTTTAAGACTCATATGATAAAGGAGGCGTGTGTTAGCATTTTAATATTTAGACCAAAAAATTTAGAGTGATTTGTATTCGCTTTCAAAGCTGATTTATTGACTGTGATCTGTAGCTGGTCTGAATAATACCAGAAGTGTCTCTTATTTATTTTTGTTTATCTTATCTTACTTACTTTACTGATGAGTCAATAACTATCCCCTGAAAACATCAGTCCAGCATGTACCAACGTTTTATAAAGTGACACAATCTGACAATGATATTGACAGCAAGTGTGTTAAACTCAAATTAAAATCAAAATAGAAAAATACAATAAATGGGAACAATCTCTTCCTTGTCTAAAGAAAAATTGCTGATGCTGTAAAAATTGCATTTTAATGATTGAACGATTATGCCTCAAGTAATCATGCTGAAAAATTTGCCCGTTATGTTAAAGTAAATAACGGTACATCAGCATGTGCATTACCAGATCTAATAAACACAAAGTATTAGAAACACTAGAAACAGTGAGACACAGTTATCTGGACAACTTAAATAAAAGAAATAATACATTTACAAGGGCTGCAATCAATGCATGTAATACAGCCAAATAAGAATTCAATACTGCAAAAGTATCTGAAAGTATCGATGTTAAAAATTGCTCTGCAGGTGTCTAAAACGCCTGACTGCCACACGTCTGTACTGTGCAAGGTCTCAATCCTTCTCTCACTTAAATGAGTTCAAAAGTTGCCACTCGGTCAATGTCAGGTGCTTTTCCTATTCTTCTTAGATGATGCCCTAAACATTACTAACCTACTTACACAAAAGTTTTTTCTTGGAATAAAAGGCAGCATGACAATCCACAGATCTGACCACTAGGATTGTTTGAGAGAATTAAAATGTAACAACTTAAAAACCCCATCATGTAAATAATTACCATTTGCTAAAAGTAAAATTAACAAATGTTCTTATAAATTAATTGGTATATGCTGAATGTGTGTTACATTGTCTTATCCAGGATATTTAAAAATGAAATATATGATAAACTTTGTCTTATTGTAATTAGATTAATAAAAGAGAGTAATTAAAAGACTCTCATATTTTTTTCTAAGAGCTAGAAATTATTAAACTATCCAGAAAAGAATCAAAGCTTTTATATAAAAAAAATCATTCTTTGAGCTGAATTGCAATAAATCAATAAGAAAGTTATTGTTCAAGAGGTAATAATTGTCTTCATATAAACTGAAAATATTGTTTGGGATGATTAATATACAATGCTGCATTATGCATTTGGGAGTGTCAATGCATAATTTTTAGTTCTAATGTTATTATGTAATTGAGAGAACATGTTCATTTGCCCTAATAACTACTAAGATGCACTTAATAAAATGAAATGTAATAATACTTGTAATTTAATCTATTCATGGAAGTAATTTTAAAAGTCTACCGTTCTCCTTAATGTGGATAACATTCATAATTTATAAAGTGTTGTGATGCAGAATTGACAATGCCATTGTTTTTTACACTTTGAGATGATTCTGCAGCCTTCATTATCTGCACACCAACCTCAGGATTATCGAGGGCAAACAAAAGATAATTAACACCAGAAACAGGCAAATGCAGGAGCTACTGAGTGAGGTTTTTCATTTAATGCAGAACCTTTGAAAACTGGGAAATGGAATAACTATTCAAAACCTTTTTTTTTCTCCATTGCAGAAAACTATTTCAATATGTTTTCTTTTCTGCGTTTTAAATGTCATTTTTTGCTATAAAACTATATTGGCATGTTCAACCTCAGATACATTCAGTAAATGAATGTGTTAAGACAAGCATTTTTTTCAAAGCACTGAGTGTTAACTTTCTGCAGTGTTTTTTTTTTTGTCTAGAACAGCAGACAGGTAACTATGGTATACATATTCAAATTCTATAGTTTCACTTGCCCTTAGTACGCCTGTAAATAAGTCACTTAACTCCTCCATGCCTTATTGTACAACTCTCTAAGGCAGGGATGAAAACTTCTGGTACACTAATGGGATTATCAAATAAGGTGTATTTTTATATGTTAATATCTTGTAGGAAAAAGCACGTGAGACTCCCTACAGCATTTTTATATGTACTCACAGCAGAACAATAAAGGTTTACTAAATGCTGGTATAGGTCCAAGACAGTATATTTCAATCAGTGAGAATCGCTGAAACTTTTCTTTTTTTTTTTTTTGCACAAGGAATCCTGACTATGATTCTGCATTGCACTCTAAAAGGTTTGCCATATAACTAATCATTTTGGAAATTAATCAGTGAAGATCCTCCACAAAGAGAACCTTTTGAATGCAAGGCAAAGCAGCATTGTATCATTAGACTCTTATCTGTGAATGAACATCCTTCTACAAATGGTCTGGGCAAAGTTATTTTACAAATGGAAATATAGGACAGTGACATTCAGAATTTCACCCAATTTACAGATGTTGATGACAGTCCAACTCCCCGCCCCTTACTTACATAAGAAATTCTTATTACAGGGGAATGTGATGATTAGCCTATGAGCTATCCATGGAAGATTCAACCATTTGTGTTTAAACGGCATGATATATTACCATACCTTCACTTTTTATATTTTAGAACTGAAAATACCTGACAAGTAACTGATCCAAAAATTATATGCAAACAGTAGGAGTTTGCTTTCAGTCCAGCACAATGGGCTGACAGCACTCTACACAGGGATGAGGGTTAACACATTAAGATTCAAGCTGCAAGACAACTCGATGAGTCATATTCTCTTCCAGAAGATACGATGTCAGTTATAGCGGTACCTTCACTACCAGGGTTGTCCCTCATTTCTACTGCCCTAACCTTTTCCCTCTGGTCCTGACCTACACTGAAAGGCATCAGGAGGTGAGCGTGACAGGGAAGCCCGTGTGAGCCGAGCCATGCGCTGAGCACACTGCCCCTCGGCCAGACCCCAGCGGCAGGGAGAGGCTGAGGCCAAGCCCAGTGTTCTCTCCATGTCCTCAGTTCACTACTTGCAGCCAGACAAGTCAAAGTATTTAAGTGCCCAAAATCACACAGGTAACTGTGTGGTTGATGGTAAGCTCAATATGAGTCAACAATGTGCCCTGGAGGCCAAAAGGGCCTGAGGTATCCTGGGGTGTGCTCAGCACAGTGTGGCTAACCGGCCGAAAGAAGAGATTATCCCACTATGCTCAGCATTGGTGCGGCCTCGCCTCGAGTACTGTGTGCAGTTTTGGGCTCCACAATATACGAAGGATATAAAAATATTATAATGTGATCAAAAGAGGGTAACAAAGATGGTGAAAGGACTATAGGGCATGACTTATGAGGAGCAGCTGAGGATACCTCGTTTATTCAGCTTAGAGAAGAGGAGGCTGAAGGGTGATTTCATTGCTGTCTACAACTTCCTCATGAAGGGGAGCAGAGAGGGAGGTGTTGATCTCTTCTTTCTGGTGTCAGGTGAGAGAATGGCTTAAAACTGCATCAGTGGAAATTCAGATTGGATATTAGGAAAAAGTTCTTCACTGAGAGGGTGGTCAAGCACTGGAACAAGCTCTCAAGAGAAGTGGTCATGGCCCCAAGCCTGTTGGTGTTCAAGAAGTGTTTGAACAATGCTCAACTTTATGGTTTAACTTTTTTTTTATATGGTTTAACTTTTAGGTTGCTCCATGTGGAGGCAGGAGTTGGACTCAATGGGTCCCTTCCAACTCAGGATACTCTATGAATCTAAGGTTCTAAGTACCAGGACTCTCAGGCACTGAGTTGTCATTCCTTGCACCTTTAGTTTCTAGATACTTCTGAAAAAGTAGAGCTCCAAACTCTTCCCACTCTCAGTTGGGAAGCTTGGGAATTTGGGAAAACTTAAGAATCAAGATGCTAAAACTCCTAAGTGTTATGGGGACCTAAAAAATTATTTTAAATTAAAATTCCTTTTTTTTAAGGACATTGGCTTTAGTTCTGCAGATATTTCTGTAAAAGCTTTTTAACCTAAGGTCTTTAAAAAGAAATGTACCATGGCTGGACAAGATGCCATGTCCTTTTGTTCTAATAGATAATATCAGTTCCTTCACGTAATTTTATTTATTTAAAAGCMCCTGTCCTTTTTGATTAAATTCTTCTTCTGTTTAACTCCCTTTCCCCTGAAGGAAAACAAGGCATACTCTCTACTACCTGACAGCTTACTGTAAATACATTTTATGGAGTACGATACCTTTTTTATTTACACACAGAGAAACACAATCAAAGTAGATGCAGCTTAATTACCAGGTGACACAGGAAAGAGTACACCATGCCAGGCAGTGGTAGCGGACAGCTGTAGCCTCTGTAACAACCACAACTCCCCATGAACCCATCCCTGTCTCCTGAAACAGGAGAGGCAACCTCTGTTTAGAAAGTCCAGAGGACATACACAAATGGAGTAGATAATGTAGAACTTCTCCATTACAGAGACACTTCAGTAAATCCTTGCTTCCACACCTTATCCTTTGAATTGCTAATAATAATAATAATAATAATGACAACAATAATGAAACCTATTTGCTAATCTTCACATGTATTATGAGACTTTTTTTCTCAAAAGCTTTCTCTAGAGCTATCCTGCACAATTTTCTGAACATCTTTTAAGTGTCTGTGGTGTTCATGGTTTTATTTTAAGAACTTACTATAGGCTAGGATTTTCAGAAAACTGTAGTAAATAAGAAGTATTTAATGCTTAGCAGACATARTGAGCCAAAATAGCATACACTCTCCTTATTTACATATTTTTATATTTTACACTGTATTTATCATTATATCATTGTTACCTAGTCACATTTTCTACACACTTATTTTACCAGGAGATATGTTTTGGAAATGTATGCATTTCTTTCTGGAATGGTGCAGTAGTTAAAAGATGCAGCAATATCTGGTCCTCGGTCTCTGTGCAAAACTCCCGTCTGTGTTAAGGGGAATTTTGTGATGAAGTGAGAACTACAGCTGATTATATAATAAAATGCAGATATTGAAAGATGTGTTAACAATAGAACACTAATATGATAGCGTGTGTGGATGTGCTTGAGCCAAAATTTGTTTGTCAGAATTTGAACAATTAATAGATGAGGTTACTAGAACTAAGTGACTACTTTTGTTTTGCCTGATAACCCTTATAAGAGGTACAAGACTATTTTTTCAGCTACTGAGTCCCTGTCATTTAAAGTAACCTACCAATTCGGTGAACTGCTTGAGCTATATAGATGCTCACATGCTATGACCTATGCAGTAATTTGAAGTGGGTTACATTCATTCCTGCAAATACACATGTTCAGAGCTTTAGGATATACACTCAGGAGCGACCTACAGGCATCTTACTGTGACAGCTGGCCAATTCCAAAGCTGTAGACCCCGCATGGACAAAGACCTCAGAGCAATAGAGCTTCATTGGAACAAAAGGAGCTTCTGCAAGCAGACATGGTGCCTGTGGAAAGGACTACTTTCAGCCAGTACATGAGGGACAATGAGCTCTGTTTAGGCCTATGCCTATAGCAAATTTTCCAGAACTCTTGGAAGAAAGCAGAGAAAGTTAGAGAAGATTGGCAACAAGCCCCTAAAATTTAAATTAAACAACTTAAAGTGTATCAAATGGACTATTATAATATATTGGGTACAGGTTGATTTTTCTCCCTTGCAGGTATATTTATGAAAACACATGCACCACAAACACATGCACCCACAATTTGTTGCCTGAGGATGAAATAATAGCAGCCGATAACTCTTTCAGAAAGAACTGGCTTTGCACTACGTTGAAACTCAGTGGTCACTTTCTAGCATTGAACCAAGAAAGAATTTTCTATTTCAAGGTGGGCTATGTGTGATAAGGAAGCACCGAATCCCAACATTACCTCCTAAGCTTCACGTTCTGTTTACTGTGATCAGAAGAAGGATGAATAGAGTGTCAAAGCCTTTCAGCACCTCAGAAGTCCAATCTGACACCTGCAGAATCCTGACAGCATGGAAATGATTGGCGGTTTTGTGCCTTTGTGCCCTAGAGATGCCACGAGTTCTTTCCTGGCCAGACATTGGCTGCATGCTATGTTATGGCTGCTTCAGATACCCTTCAGATTCTCCTTTCTGCCTTTAGTTTGGAGATCCCTCCTGGAACACGTTTGAAGTATGGGGTCAGCTTCAATGTACAGGCCTCCTTGTGCTGCAACTAACAACTTACGAGAATCAGAAAAAAGGTACTTTTCCTTTGAATTTCCTGGATGAGGTTATGCTTCTGGTTCTTGAATGGTAGGACTTATTGCCTGAACAATTGCAACATGTGCCAGTTTTCCAAAACTGCCTACCCAATGACCATAACCGCCAAATATATGCAGAAACTGTAGGAACAAAGAAGTGGGTAGATAATCTGCCTGTGTGTGCAATTACAGTAACAGTTGTTCATACACGTTGCATGAATGTAGTTTTATGTATGCAATTATGGAAATCAAAGCCTAAGCTTGTACTGAGAAATGTAGATACCTCCCTAACTGAAAGTGATGCCAGCTCTACTCTCTACATCCAACTGACTGAAGAGCTTTTAAACCTCTTTTACTACATTGATTCTTCTAGCTGTCCATGCACACTGTGTCTTATAATATTATTCAATTGATCTACAGTTGCAAGGGCCAAAGTGGATCTCCAGAGAGAGGGAGAATAATTGCCCAAATTTATCAGTCATGTCAGATAAATGTCTACAACTCAGAGCGAACTCTTATGAGTGGAGTTGGAGAAAGGAGTAATCTGGAACTCTTTTGAGCGTCTCATTGATGTGAGAATAGACCGAAGAAGCCCTTGTTTGGTGGTCCAATTGTTCAGTGAACACACACTGTCGAAGTTACTGAAGCATATCCATTAATCTGCGTGCTACATGCTGAATAAAGGGATGAAAAATGCTTGATTCAAACCACAAAATGTTTTATTTGAGTTACAGCTGGTTTTTTTTGAATCAGCAGTGGTTTGCTAGAACGTATTTTGTGTCCAGAAATTCTCAATCAACACTTTTGTGGAATTCTTTCCTTTGTGTGCATTTAGGCTGCAATCTGAAAGTGAATTTCAAATCTGAATAATGTAGCTACTAGTTCTGCTCTGAGTCTGTCAAGTAAGGAAAGCTATACCGTAACCTTAACTTTGCCTATGGATTTACAACAAAGTTTGACCATGGAAAAATATGGCTTGCTTGTGCAAGACATAAAGTCTAAATACCTTTGACTTRAAGAAGCTAATTCTGCCACTCCTATTTGTGAACTCATTTCAAAAAGAACGGAAAGCATTAACTCATCTCTCAAGGAAATAAGGAGGAATATTGACTCCTATACAGATAAGTGTTTAATTATGCTGTTTGCTTAGGGGTGGGGCGGGGGGGAAGGCAAAAAAGCCCTACAGATCAAAACGTCATTTTAGTTTAATAATTCCCAGTTTCTTTAAGAAACTTCTATTTCAGATAGGTAAGCAATGGTGGAAGTTACACTTCAAACTTAGCTGTTTTAATTCTAGTGCCAATGTCTTAAAAGTGATTTGGCGGTTAGTGCCCTTAAAGATTCTGGGCTGAGCATCTCATGTTTAAGTATTTATCTCTAAGTAACGTAACAGAACTGAGGATGGAGATACCCACCAATGCTAAGAGGATCAAGGAGGACAAGTTCCTAATAGTTTGTTAAGATAATAACAACACTGGTTTGGATTTTTCACCACAACACAGAAAAGCAACAGCGTTAGAAAGTCACTTCATTAGTAATCATTATGGATAGATATGCACACTTCAGATTGCATAGCAAGCAATAATTTCATAGTTCCTATGAGAGGCACATATCTCAGTCACTTCTCTATTTACTCAGCACTAGAGAT
>JASVER010000087.1:1459408-1611512 GCA_030449065.1 Oceanodroma leucorhoa
AGGGCCGGGAGCGGGAGGCACGATCGCGACACACTTCAGGCAGCCCGAACRGGCGAACGCCCCTCCCGGCCCTGGCAGACGAAGGCGAGAAGCGGGGGACGTCCCCGCCGGCCAGCAGCCTGGGGCGCCCCGGCGGAGCCGGCGGCTGCCGCCCCGCCGCGCTCCCGCCCCGCACCTGCCGCGCAGCCGGGCGGCGCTCGGGCCGCCGCCGGACGGCCCTGGCCCCCCCTGGCCCCCGGGGCTGCCGGCGAGCGGGCGGGCGGGCGGCGGCGCCTCCCCCGGCAGCGCCCCGCAGCGCCCCGACGGCCAGGGGCGGGCACGGCGCCTCTGCAAACGGCCTGGCCCGGCCCGGCGGCTGAGCGGCCATCCCGCACACCCCTCCTCACACGCACAGCTTCCCCCGGCGAGTGCTGGCGAAGTCCCGCCAGCCCGAAGTTTGCGGAGCGGGATGCGGGCGTGTGCCTGCGGGGAGCCTCTGCTCGCAAAGCCTCTCTGCGGAAGGGGACAGCAGCACTGAAGTACCCACCCACGGGGGAGCTCCTCTCTGGGTTTTGTCGCTCCGTTAGAGGGCCATCTGAGGAATAAGCAGCTACGGTTCCACAAAGCCTCTTAAGATCAAACTCTGTACGAGCCCTGGCATCCTCTCCTGAGCCTTCTATCACAGGGGCTACTCACTTGGGTAAAACCATCAGGGTCCCCCCGCCCGATTTTTCTTTCTATTTTAACGACTTGATTTCCCAGCACCATGAACAAACATCAGCGTCTCTGTAGGAATCAGCTGAGGCTTCCCAGATGCTGTACACAATTAACCTGGTTGCAAATTTAGCGGTCCTAAGCACAGTACTTACGACTGTATCTGGAAGTGGGTGGGTATACTGGGAAGTCCTGAGCATCTTAGACACATTCAGACATTCAGTGGCTAAGTAGGCTGAACACAACAGGACTAAAGCGTAGAGCACTGACCTGAATTTTAACCACACTGTACTTTACACTTTTTTTTTTTTTTTTGGGGGGGGGGGCACCAGGTTAATTTAAATAACCCCAGTATTTCAAAGTATAGATAGTTTATTCCTGGAACTAGTATATATCAAATGCCTTCTTTTTTTCCTCTCAGGATGTAAACAGTGCGTTCAGGCTTTGTATAAAAGAGTCCAGTTGCTGATTTCACCGGAAACACAGGAGTGGTTGTTGGGCTCATGTGTTATTTACTGTTGGCTGGGTATGTTTTACTTTACAAGACTTCTGCTGCTGTTGTTGCTAAGTTCTTCCAAATTTCAATCAGATTTGGGTTTAGGGTCTCTGAGATATTTATTCATGTTCCATGACAAGAAAAGAATTATTTATTGTCACGTTCATTCTCTGAAAATCATGGAAACAATGAAGACATCTGTGTACTTTTGCGCATAATTTAATACAGAATTTGAGCACAATTTTTGCATGAGATTTTGGTGGAAGTGTCAGTGTGTCTTTGGTCAGTTATCGCAAAGACGTAGTTCAGATTGTTGGAAGTAGGCAAAGTCCAGAGGCCCTAATATTAGAAAAGCATTTTTCCACCTTACAGAACATGGGGTTAGGATATATGCAGATCACTGGTAAACAGTTGCAGCAAAGCCATGCTGTACTTTCAGTTACACTAACAGTGTTTGTCCATGTTAGGACGATGTTCCTGAAAGCAGCGTTTGTTCCTGAATCATTTCATACTCATGCAGAGTTTTTGGTCTTTATTGTCCAAGTGCAGTTTCAGTACTGTGATTCATATACTCTCGTCTCATGTAAATCAGTAAAAATAAACCAGAGCTTTCTAAGCAGAATTTTCCATTGACATCACTGGAGAATCTGCTTAGAAACTGATGGTATCATATGGCCAATGGAAAGTAGGCTATGCATGAAGAGAAATATCAGGATAAACTATAGCGTCGTCTTTAAAAAAAAGAGCAACTAACAAACAGTTTTGCTCTAATTAAGTGCTAATCAAACAGTTCCTTGCAAATAACATAAACAAAATATTTTGGCAATTTCCTTAAGAAATTAGTCAATAGTAAGTTTTTCTGTTTGTTTGGTTTTTAATCAATAAGACAGTTTCATTTTTGGTCAAATAATATTCTGGGAATTTCTCCACCAGCTGTCAGGCAGTTTGCTGGAATGATTTCTGTTTCATTATTCAACCAGCTTGAGGGTTTTCACTCTTGTGGTATTTGGCAGGGCATATATTTTCAATACCTGCAACTGACCATCTTATTAACTGTGAAAAATTTCACTTGAACAATAAACAGTGTTCTGGCAAAGAATCACAGCAACTTATTCCAAAGTACATTACTCAATCAGAAATCTTGGGCAACATTCGTATGACCTTTGCCTGCTTTCAAAATGCAACATTAATGCATTTTTTTTTCCTCCAGAATTCTCCATTGAGTAATATGGGTTGGTTTTTAAAAGATAACCCAAGAGTTTCGGCAGAACAGTTATTATACTTGGGATAATGATATTCAAAGGGACTCACCTTGCAACCTTTACACACACAAGCGGTTAACTCTTGCGTATATAAGGACAACAAGGACTACTTGTATGTATAAGGGTTGGAGGGTCAGACTCAAAGGCCCCCAATACGACAAAGCATTTAAAAGTAGGAATTACTCTGGTCTTTTGCTGTATAGAGGTGGAATGCTGAGCTGGGGCCATAACTGATGTGGTGGCTGATGTTCCTGGAGTTAAAGGGTTTTGCAGGAGTCCTACTTTATGTTTTCCATACAAAATTAGGAAAGTATTTGGAAAAAGGGGGATATGTGAGAAACAAGGAGGTAGAAATGTATTAAAATGTGAATACAGCATAGCAATAAGGCCATTACTTCCAGATCTTTGAGATAGACTTCTCCAGGATCAAGGAAAGCTAACAAAGAGGCTAAGCTTCTTGTACAGCTTATGTATACTGGGATTTCTAACAAGGAAATTTTTCCCATTGACACCAAAGTTTTTCACAGAAATTAATTTGTCAAAACTTTCTCTAGGAAAGTATCTCAGCTACAAGGAGGGATTTTTGGACTGAAACAGAAAGAGCTTTTCATCATAACACCCTGCTATAGGCAGACCAAGGCACTGTCTGATCCACAGGTGGAAGCTGAACTGTGATCTATCGCATTTGAGACAGGTTCCCTAATCACCATTGACTAGCCTGTCCACATTCTCTTCTTTTAATGGGAAACAACTTAATTTTATTTTCATGGGGAGTGAAAAAAACTTACAAAAAATTTAAATGTTTCATGCAGAGGAATTCTTACTTTCCTGCCAGCCCTTCCTACACGACTTGGAAATCTGAAGGAACACCATGCTTACACAAAAGATTCTCAAAAGAGCAAGATTTGGCCCCTGTGAAACTGGCAAAATATTTTGCACATGCTTTCCATTTGAACGATTGAGTTGCTCGAAGTTTAATAAATTGGGATATAGCTTTTACCAAATAAAAAAATAAATATGAAAAGACAGGAGCATTAATTTGTCCTATATTACAGAAACACAGTTTGCACCATTAGGTCAGTATTTCCATACCAGATCTGTTATCCAGGGATGTATAACTTAGCCATAAACATTCATTCAGAACTGCAATGAGGCATAGGAATGTATCAAACTTGAATGTAGCTTTGGATAATTTTTAAGTGACAGAAAGGCTAGCAAAAAAGGCAATTCGTTTTTGCACTCTTTCAATTCAAAAAGTAACTCCCGCTGTTTAGGCAGATAGCCTACATTGTTGAAGAGCACGCTTGTGGCATCTAAGTAGAAAACCAAATATGAAATAACTTTTTCATCTCCTGCATAGACTCAGACTGATGTATATTTACTGTGTTAAAAAAGCAAATATTTATATAGTCATTTTTAGCATAGATTTGGGATAAAATTCAGTTGTGGTGAAAGTTATTGCATCCCCTGATGACGTCAATAGAGAAATGATTCTGATCACTGTGCCTTTTATATCTGTGTTTAGGAGCTAGATAAACACAAAGTAATAGTGTTAGGGACATTATTGTAAACAACTAGGGGATAAGAAACTCTCAGGAGCTGAAGTTATTTTGCTATTGCTGGATGGAGAAAACCCGGTGTGTGCCCTGCTTGCTCAAAGCATGTCTTTAATCATGCATCGGAACACAGAAAGAAACTTCTTCCTGGAACACTTATCTGGAAACACGGTAAGCGGCACTGGCTATTGCGATTGATTCCAAAATACAGGACAGCGAGTGGAAGAGTGGCTCAGTCTTAGGAAGCCCAGTAGCATCCTCCTGGCATTAGAAGCTCTCCCTTATTACGTTAAGGGCAGAGTTTCTGAGACTCTGGAGAGCTGCCCGGCGTGGTTCCTGCTGGGCATCCCTCCGCTCTGGGGAAGGTGAAACGCGATCCCCAAGGATGACAGCATTCCTCCAAGTGGATTACAAAAGCTGCTCTGCCTGCTTAGGCTATGAAATGGCTGGAAGCCTTGGAAAGGATGCAAACCAGGGAGTAATAAAAGTCTGGCTAAGCTTCACATCTAGTCTGTTAGGTAGGGGGGGACCCTCTGGCACTCACGCTCAGAAGAAGGAAGAGGCGGGATGACTGTGTTTTTCCTCTCTTTGGTGCAATGACATGTTGCCATTAGGTGTTATCTTTCTTGAATTCAACAGAGTTGCAGCCATCTGGCTGAAATACTGTAGGATTTGGGTTTTTTTTCACATTTACTGGCTCCTAGTCATTCTGAAACATCAACACCATTTCCTTCTGTTCAGCTATTCATTTCTTACCAAGCTTGGCCAATGCTGGAAATGATCTTCATGCAGATTTTCCTTCTTCTCTGATACCATCATTGAAAGTTCCACTCTGATGAAATGCTAATAACTGCACAAGCCTTCCACCAAAGACATGCATTCATATGCATTTTGAGACATAATTCATGGCACCGTAGGACATTACCCTTACCACAAAGATGATTCATTGCTATGGGAAATAAATACCAGTGTTTAAAAAAATCGTTCCTGACCTGTTGAGAAGTAACTCCAGGCCCTGAAATTCCTTTGCATCATACTGCACAAAAGGCATCATTATGTTAATGCTATGGCTATGGGTCCAGGTGAGAGGAGAAAAAAGAAAGACAGACTGTTGAAAAAAGGGTCTACTAGCACAGAGATAGGTGACTGGGAGAGGAGCATGTACTTTGGCAGTGCAGACAGAAGTTGGGGAAAAGTGATCTGTGTGCAGCAAGTCCCATGGCAAAGCCAGATACTGATATCGATATTATTACTGACTACTGCATTGTCAACTTTTCTGCAGATTCCAGGTAATCTCAACAGCACCGTCATAAAGCCACAGATCCGAGGAGTTCACAGAAACAGTGGTGCAACAAGACCCACTGTTCTGAGCCTGTCAAAAGTGCTTCTCATAGATATTATTTATTTTGCTGTTTCAACATTTTCTCTCCTTTTCCACTGTCAAAATGAAAAAAGTGAAAAAAAGGAGAAGGGAAGAACTGAAAAAGTGCAAAACAGAAGGAGGGAGGTAAGAAGGTAACCACCTACACTTTTAATTTTGACATTGCTGTTGAAAACAACAGCATTTGGCACCACACAGAACCTTTCAGTCATTACATTACTCACTATACTTGAAGTCTGCTTCAGTAAAATGTTTCAGATTAAAATGTCAATGCTTATGCTCAGCTGGTCCCAGATCTATGGGTTTAGAAGTATTTTTCCATGGGTTCCTGATCTCCACACATTCTTTATTCTGCATGGCTGCAAGCCATGCCTCATAAAGGTGAGAATGTGGCGTAAGTGTGTAGACTTAAAACCACAGTTCTTTGTGGTATGCTTTTCAGTTTTGTATAAGGACAAGCGTATGGCCAAATTCTAGTTACTTTAGTCAGTTCCATGGGCTGGCAGAACCCAAGTAAGGGAAATCCACAGAATTTGGACTTCAAATTAAAATATACATGCTTTCAAGCACAGTTTATGTTCTCAAAAGCTGTAGTAATATGTTTCACCCATTCAGGTGACTTCGGTAGAAACTTTATACTGAAAAAAAAAAGAATTTCAAGCTAGTTCGAAGTCCAGTCAGACAATAACGTGTTCTGATGGGTAGCACTGTTGGTAGTGATTTCTGTATTTTAACAGCTCATATAGTATTTGATGGAGTAAACTACTACTCCTTGTACTGCAGGGTACCATTGCAGCTACCGTTGCAAACAAAGTGAGATGTTATCAGAGCTACAGACTTAAAGCTTGAGTTACTCTTCAGTATTTCTGTTGATATATGAACAGCAGCCATTTCTGTGAAGAGAAACAGAAGAAAAAGAAAAAGTGTTTTTTAAGTGTATCCAATGAGTTTTTAAAACTTAATAATCTAGTTACAATTTGGCAATGGTACATTATTTTATAACCTTTTGAAATGCTCATTTTATTAACAACACCTTAAACTCCATCCTTTGTGAACGAATGGAATCAGTATCAGACAAAATGAGATTTCATATGAAACTTTAATTTCTCTTTTTATGTTTGAGTCTTCATTGCTTTTTACTTTTCTTTTCTAGTTTCCTATCAATTTCCCCAATACTTTCCTCAATTTTGGGAATGTAACATTAAAATAATTTCATATTTAATTAAATTATAAAGCCCTAGTTAGAACTTAACACCTAGTAAATATAATTTAAATAAAGCAATTATTGCTCAAAGGTAATTTTTATGTATTTCTTCTGAAATACATGTTGACATATTTATTCTGGCTTTCAGTGTGAATCCTTTGCAAAATCACAGAACAAAATAATATCTCTTTAAGATTAATTTGTGATATGAATTGTTGAACTGTTGTTTTGTTTTGGTTTTAATTTGTACCCTTTTGAACACCTTTGCTGCAACTTGTTGCCACTGATGTTTGTCCCCGTGAAAGTCTCAAAGGACTGATAGGTGCAAACCAGATGAGGAGGTTTGCTATTATACCTTCTCCTCACCTACATACTGTTCGTGTGTACTTTCCTAATTAAACTCAATCCCATATCCTCTCTGTGAGAACTCTCCATTCACGCTGAACCCATCTTCACTACATACACCAGCAGCCCTTGGCTCGGTTCCCTTCACTGCCCCCTGTGCTACCTGAAAATGAGTGCTATTTTTCTTTTGCTTTGCCTCCCATGCCACATACGTCACTTCACAAACCCCACTGATCTTCCTTTCTGGTTCTTCTGTCAAGACGCAGATTTTCCCACCTTTCTTTCACAGTTCACAGGATCTTGAGCTTCTCCTTCATCAAAATCACCTCTCTGAAATACCCTGTCACAAACAGAGGATGACCAACTTCTCTCTCAGTCTGCCTCCAGCCCCACCTTGTCCCCTTCAACTGTGGTCCTCGAAACAATGTCTGAGCTGGATGTGGAGATTTATACGGAGGATGAGCATTTGCTCCCATTCTTTACAAAAAATTGCTTTTAGCCGAATGGAGAGGCATGTCAGGACCCTTATTTTGCACCAGCTCCCATGAATCCCAGACCTTTTGTGGGGGTAGGATCTCACTTTGAGACTACAATGCACCTGCCTTTTCCTCTGAGAAGTGAAAGAACCTGATTATCTTCATTCTGTTCAGCTTTCATACTGCTCACTTCATAAACACTGCTGAAGAAAAGTGAGAAGAAGGGACCTGTCGGGAGAAGCTTCTCCATGTTTATCTTCTCTCCATTTTTAGCTGGCTATGAATGATAAGAGATGAATAATTTCTCCTGGCTCAAAGTGGTCACTGCAGAACATCATGGTTGCTCTCCATTGGGAAAAAGGCAGGCAATTTCCTCTGATGCTGCCTGTGTTATGTCTATTCTGTAGAAAAAGAGGCCTTTGCTGTGTGATATTGCGTAACAGCCCCTTCGATAAAATATAAAAATCTGCAAACTTCCTAATCCTTGCACAAGCATTTAACCATGAGGCTTTTACTGCTACTAATAGGAGTCCTTCAACTAAATCTCTACACCTTTCTGTAATAATCTACACAAGAAGTAATGTTCTGTAATACCATTCAATCTCTATTTTTATGTCATGCCACAGTCTAATATTCCTCAGTCCATGGCAAATATGCCTTCAGAAAATAGCCTGAGATGGGACAGAATAAGATCCATGATCAAATGAGAATCACTCACTGAAACAGAATTCTTTCTAGTGAGTTGATAAGACAGACCATGAGGATATAAAAAGTGCAGGGATGGTTTGTGCCAGGTACAGTCTCTAGTTGGAAGATTTGGCTCTAAAAACCCATGAAGAAAAGAACTCATTCTATCCACTGAGTGGAAAAAGAAAAGCCGAGATACTTGAAAGAAAATGGAAGCTACCTGAACTATACCCTTCACTTTATTTGCGATTAAGACCACCATTGGATGGCTACAGAGCAAGCCCAAAAATGCACAGAAAGGTGAAATGTTCAGCCAAAATCAGAGGAGGAGAAATTTATAGGAAAGAAAAGGCAATCTTCCTTCAGTCTTGCAGAAGCTGTCTACATGGTAGGGAACATTAGAGTGAGCTTAAAAACCAGCCTAGAGAACAGGCTTTTTAATTCCAGGGTCTCTACAACTTTCCCTGTTTCATCTGAGATACAAGAAGCAAGATGACGAATGTTGTGAAGTAATTGACTGAGGATTTCACAGGAGATCTTTTGCAATTGAACTTCTGAGAGGAAAATCGAGAGAGTCAGTGTAATGCTGCTGTCCAACATAGAGAATGGCAAAGGCTGTCATAGGGAGATACACAAGTTTAGTACACATTCTGCGGAGGTGAGATATAACAGCAGTCATCAACAGGCTTACCTAGCAGGAGTTCAGCATCCCATTAGCACTGGTAGGTGTGGAGTGACTGCCTGTATCACATGCCATTGCTGAAGTGACAGAGCTGAGAAACCCTTTCCACCCATTGTCCATTTACATTGGGGCTGCCTATGACTGGGTAAAACACAGGTAAAAAAAATCAATAGAGTAGAAGAAACTGATAAATCAGAAAACAGGTTTTTTCTGTACATTGAATGACCTGTAAGAGGCAACCCATTCTCAGGAGGTAGAGGAGGAGTCTCCACTTTGTACCAATTAATGGAACAGCAGACGTGGAATTAGTGCAATAAAATTAAACAATATTAAACTAGAGTAAATGCTAATCAGCAAACATTTGTGGAAAATGGATCTTGGCAAACTGATTGGATGTACTTATAAATTTGGTTGAGAACACTAAAAATTTCAATAGATGCAAGCTTGAATAGGATATTTGACTTATCTCCACAGTGTCCTGAGACTTTCTAAAGTTACAAGCAAAGGCCCAGATGTCAAAAAATAATAATGTTAAACCCTAATGAATGGTAAACATTGCATGGAGTAGGTCACTGATACAAAATAACAAACTGCATTTCTTCATTGTTCATATAAATAAAAAGTATGTTTGGAAATGGCTAAATACGAAGTCATACACACGAGAAAAATGGAGATTATACTTAGAGAATGAGCAACCTCTCCAGGATAAAAAATTACTATGAAGATTGGCCTCATATTGGATCTGCATCCTGGAGCTCTCAGGCTGCTATATTTTCTTTTACAGAATTAATAAAATCCTCGTTTACATATCTTGTAACTTAAGAAGTAGAAGAAAAGAAGTTTTTTTAAACATATCACAACTATTTAAATATTTTCCAGTTCAGCTTTCTAAAATTAAGGAAATCCATTGAAAAGTTATAGAGGTTTTAGGGAAAAGCCTGGAAAATGAGATTGAAAAATGTATCTTCCAGTGCAAGATTCAAGAGACTTGGTTGACTTAATTTATCAAGAGAGAACTTAATCACAGTCCTTAAATACCTACATGGGAAACAGAAATTTCATAATAAGATGGCTCTTCAATCAAGCTAACAAAAGTGTAATAAGATCCAATAGCTGGAAATTGAAGTTTGACAAAATTAGGCTAAAAATTAGGTTCATTTTTTTGACAGTGAGGGTAATGAGCCACTAGAACAATGTACCAAAGACTTCTATGGATTCTTTGAGGAATTTTTCAATAATGTTGCATTTTTTTAAGGATTTGCTGTATTTCAAACAGGTTTTATTTCAGAAAAGTCCACAAGCCTTTTTTAAACAGGAGGTCAGCCTGTGTGATCAAACCATTCCCCATGAGCTCTACACTCTGTAGAACTCACGATAAAGCACTTAGTGCCCAAATGTTTGGACATTTAAAAAAAATTTTGTCTTCCAGGACTGGCAATGATAGTTGCAGATTGTATATGGACTTTCCAACTCAGATAAGTTCAAATGAAACAGTTCAACAGGCAGTTATGAAGTAGTTGCCCCAAATCTCTTGATATACAACAAAATAGCAAAACAATGCCAGTTTTCATTATCTGAGTGCCATGAGTAGTGGATATACTGAAAGCAGACAAGCAAGCTGAGTAAATACTTCTTTATTGACAGCAAAATCTAGCGTGGAAGTTCAACAGATGAATGTCTGTGTGATTTTGCTCTGGGCCTAGGGACTGCTATCAGATGTTTCTAACTAAAGGACTCTCCAAAATAATGTAGGAGCCCAGGCTGTTAAAAAGAAGCACATTATGAAGCGTCAAGAGAATTATGTTATTTTGCCTAATGGTAAAACCTGGGTTTCTACTGATGAAGACAGATGAGCTCCAAAATAGCACTTAGATGCTCAAAAACACAATTTGAGCAAATTCAGGCAATTAAGAGAGTAACCTCCAAAACCTCTCTACCTAACTGGTGTCAGATCTGAGAGGCTGCAGATACCCACACTTTTTTTCAAGAAACAGTCATTAAGTATGAGAAATTCTGCTAGGTTCAAGAGCACTACCATCCTCGGATGAGCATAGCAGCTAGGTAACTGTCCCTCCTTTAAGGCCATTTGGGTTCAAAAATCTTCTCTGAAGTTTTTACTGTGGTTTGCATGAGTTGTGGGTTTAGTTGCCTTGAAACAGAGAATGCATTTCAGGTTACCCACCTCTTAGATGGCTGCTCTAACAACCAGGCTATTGTACAAAAGACTATTTATTTTTCCAAAGAATTGAACATGTTTGTCATTTATAACTGAAGGGCTGACGTGGTTACAAATTTACAATATGCACATCTGGCATGTGAATCCCAGCCATACAGAACTCCTTATTCTTGGACAAAGAAACCATCTTGAGCACCCCCTTCTTTGATATTTCATATTAGGGAGCTAACTAACATTTCTTGTTCCTTCCCCCATACCCACACCTCCTCTACTCTAACTGGATGTTCAGAGTATCATGCATCCCAGAGTTAAGTACCAAACTCCTCATCTGACACAAAGAACCTTGGAATATCGTCCTCTATGTATCAGTTGGGCTCTGGCACACAGTGATCATATGTGATGAGATGGGTCAGGGCGTATCAAGGCAAGCTGACCAGCAAGGACTGCCTTGAGAGAGTGGGGAAGGAAAGAGAAAACACTTGTTGGAATGTATCACAAAACTGATCTACATTAAAGAAAAAAAAAAAAACCCAAACAACAAAACCAAACCAACCAACCAAACAAACAAAAAAAMCCAAGAAAAAATCTCACACGCCTTTTCTCCTTTTTGCTAGGTTATTTTTATTCTGGGTCATCTGTTCCCCACCCACTTCACTACATCAGGAGTGAGGGGAGTTAAGGGCTGCCTAAACTGGCCTTCTAGCATGGTTACTGAGAGAAACACACAAAACTGTTCTGTAAGTGGAAGATCAGATTATCAGCAGTCTTCCATACATTCAATTCTGGTTTGAAAAACTCCATCAGATCAAAAGAATAATGGTGAAGCAATTTTTCCTAATCATGCCAAGTCAAGAGCAAGATTCTAGCAATAACTACAGAAATCAGACTAATGTCATACTGACAAAAAAATTGAAAAGGCAGAAGAAATCAAGCAAAAAAAAGATATGATTTCTAGGGAATCATGGGAAATTCTGGACATTCTTGTAAGTCTAACCTAAGACGTAATAAAAGAAATAACCACAACTTTAAACTTCCCATGAAGATAGGAAAAATTCACAGCTGTGGGAAAAGGCAAGACTCAAGAACAAAGTAAGCCATAAGTTAGCTTCACCTCCTACTTTGGCAGTTTCAGTGAGGGACTGTAGTTCCAAGTGAGGATTGAGAGGAAAAAAAAATTGGAAAAGGTAATAATTTAATCAGTCGAGTAAACAGATTTTGTAAAAATTACACAGGAGGGGAGTCTACCTTCTGGTCAGATCACTCACAGTGCAAGTGTACACTACGTACTTGTTCTGATAAAGAAGCAGTGGAAACTTGTTGCTAGACCAAGATGAGAATTTTTTGATAGATTTCTTTTCCAAGGGAAAACTGCAAAGTTCTTATGTAGGAATTGCTTCAAAGAAACATGCAGATGCTTCAACAATATGTACAATATTTTTCAACTACGCACAACTGATTTCAAGGTTTTCTGAACAATTTTGACTTCTTGTCATAACTTCCTACTTCATTGTAACTACAAATATGAAAAAGATCAACAGTGAACTAAAATCTTTTCATATGAGCTACACAGTTCTTAGCATTTTTACTTCCTAGAAAATTAGAGTATTTTTGTTCATAACAGCCCTCTTCCTTGCTATACACTCTGTTCTAGAACAGAAAATTATTGAGGAGCTGTGGAATTTTTCATGAAGTGGAAAGCTTTCATCCCAATCAAATCTAACAGTTACCAATTTGCCATGTGTGGGGAATTTTGAGGGTGCCAGTTTACTAGGGATAAGTGATCCATTTGGGTTGTTGGTGTTCTAATTTGCTGACATAAAGTGTGCATATGATCTCTTTTTATCTTGAAAGGTTATGGTAAAAACAAGGGGGAAGTCATGCTGAGGTAATTCCACTTACTAAACTGCTGCGGAGGCACCACTGGGTATGTTGGCATCGCACAAGGCAGTGGAACGGAGAGAAATCCAGCCCGGCTCTGAACGACCTGCTGCACACAAAGGGGGGTCCAGGAGCCATGTCAGTGCGGTGCTTTGTAATACAGGGATGTCTCAGCAGGGCTGATTAGCCCAAGCAGAACAAATTAACATGGCCACTCTGTTTCTGGTGTTTGAACTAGCTCTGTACACAGCCTTGTTGTGCCCAGTTCTCTTCAGATTTGTGTGAGCCGTCCAATAATGCCTAAGGCAGCATTGCTAAGAACTGTCGTAAGAGGTTTCTTCTGCATTCTTAGGGATGCTGGAGAACTCATAGGGAGGCACATTTATGTTGTGTAGGTCTATTAGTGAAGGCTGAAAAACTGTGTCTTTCACCTGGACTGGAATTATCTGAAATGGTTTTGATTAGGACTAAAAAAATTGCTCTGCACCAAACAAAAAAGCCTTATTTTCATAACACAGCACTTACTTATACCTGGGGAGAACAGTATTTGAAAGTGGTTGAGATCCTGAAATATAGATAATCTCTTTCAGAATCTGCAGCCCTCAAATTAGGCCTGGCAGATAAGCATGAAATCTTAACCTTAAGCAATACTCAATGGATAAACAGCATGGTAATCAGAGGACAAGGCTGCCACACAAAGCATCCCGTTTTGATGAAAATGTCTATTGCTGTGCTCTGTACTAACCATAATTTCCTAAAGACTTGAATTTTCATGCCAGACAGATCATGTTATTATAGTTCAGTTGGAAGGCGATAAAGTCCTGAGTTGCCAAGGCCACATCATCATCCAATTGCTTCGCCATCTGCTAATAGCTCGGTGTCGATGATAAACCCAGGTGCATTCCTAAATATAGTAGTGATTAACAACTTATGGCCATGTCTCTTCAACCAGAGAAGACTGAACCAGAACATTTTGCTAAAGAATATTATAAATATGAATAAGTAACAAAAATGATAGTGATAACAATAACTGTGTGGCCTTATAGAATCATAGAATCATTTAGGTTGGAAAAGACCTCTAAGATCATCGTGTCCAACCATCAACCCAGTACCCATGCCCACTAAACCATGTCCCGAAGCGCCACATCCACACGTTTTTTGAATACCTCCAGGGATGGTGACTCCACCACTTCCCTGGACAGCCTGTTCCAATGCCTGACTACCCTTTCAGTGAAGCAATGTTTCCTAATATCCAATCTAAACCTCCCCTGGCGCAACTTGAGGCCATTTCCTCTCGTCCTATTGCTTGTTACTTAGGAGAAGAGACCAACACCCGCCTCTCTACAGCCTCCTTTCAGGTAGTTGTAGAGAGCGATAAGGTCTCCCCTCAGTCTCCTTTTCTCCAGGCTAAACAACCCCAGCTCCCTCAGCTGCTCCTCATAAGACCTGTTCTCCAGACTCTTCACCAGCCTCGTCGCCCTTCTCTGGACATGCTCCAGCACCTCAATGTTCTTCTTGTAGTGAGGGGCCCAAAACTGAACACAGGATTCAAGGTGCGGCCTCACCAGTGCTGAGTACAGGGGCATGATCACCTCCCTACTCCTGCTGGCCACACTATTTCTGATACAGGCCAGGATGCTGTTGGCCTTCTTGGCCACCTGGGCACACTGCCGGCTCATGTTCAGCCGGCTGTCGACCAGCACCCCCAGGTCCTTTTCCGCCAGGCAGCTTTCCAGCCACTCTTCCCCAAGCTTGTTGCATTGCCTGGGGTTGTTGTGACCCAAATAATTGTTATTTAATTTAATTGTTGTTATCTCCCAAATAGTCTGAATACAATTTAAAGATGTCGAAAACTATATGCCAGAATTATTTTACTTGCTGGCCTGCGGTAGAATGTGGCATTTTTAATAATGTGGAACAGTGATATTGCTGTCTTAACAAGGGGAAATGTAGAATGATATATACAGCTACTCGAAGGACTTGAACGTGCAGGAAGAAAATAACTATGACCCCTCTCACAATCGAAAGTAAGAGCAGAACCTGTCTCCTAATAGTTGCGAAAAGTGCAACTGCCTCATTTAATTACTTAAAAATAGTCAAGTCTGGAGCTATAGGAATCAGCCTTCATTTGACACCACAATCAACAAATTGCCTTATAGCAATTGCTGCTGTTATGTCCAGACCCTTCCTCACAATAGAGGGGGTGCTCCCCTCATTCCCATCACTTGAGACTGGCTTCTTCAGCACCCTCCAGACCCCCTGTCCGTCCTTGTGGACACATACAGCGAGGGTCACACATAGGAGAACTTCCCAAAGTTAGGGGATGCAGCTCACTTTGGGAAGAGGGATGAAGGCATAGAGCCCCAAGCCTGCCAGCTAAATAACCTCCCCTGTCAGCAGTTTCATTAATTATTGTGGGCCCATCCGGAAGCCTGCTGAAGCCAATGGAAACCCTCTTCATGACATCATGGTGTTTTGGGCTTGTATTACTGAATCACTCTAATGTCCTAAGATGTCCTTGGAAGAAGTTTGATGCTGTTTTATCAGATTATCTGTTTCACTTGGAAAAAATTAAATGTGCCCTTTACTGTGTTCCGTAAGCTTCTTATATGAAATATAATTAAAACCATTTAATTCTTCAGCAAAGGAAATGTGATTATGAACAAACACAAAACAGCTTCTGAGTGTTTTTTTAAAATATGATTTATAACATTTTTATATTTACTTCAAGTTTGCTTCCCAAAATTACACTTACTTTCCTCTAAAAATTGCCATTATTCTTTGGGTATTCTTTTATTGCAAAATTATTCACTCAGTTTCTGGTTAGAAAAGCTTTGCTGGAATGAAATGATCTTTCAGAACAGTGTACCTTTTTATGTTTCCAATATTAACTAAACACTCAGGGTGTGATCTTGTCGAAATCGGAGGATTTTCTATTATACAGGAGTGGAAATATTTAGCTGCTCTCTCCCCTCTCAGAAAACAAACCACATCCTGGAAAAAGAAATGTTTTACACAGAATTTATACATGATAAGAAATTCATTCCACAAGTGGAGTAAGACCTTTAAAAGACCTTTATCTACCTCACAGAATAAATTTGATATGCCTTACAAACCATTATGTGAACTCTTCCTCTCAGTGCATGCAGATGCAACTCTCTCTCCTAAGTGCTAACACCACGATTTCCATTCCAATGATGAAATTGGGTGTGGAGGGAGACAAGTTTATTGTAATGCACTTGTATATGATTACATAGTAGATTGTAAAAATTTAACATTTATTTAGCTTCTTCTAATAAGCTTTTCAAAACCTAATAAATCTGAGTACCTTAAAACATCTGTTTGCTCTGGAAGATCGTTCAGTAAGGTTGGGCATCCTGCTGGTCGGGCTGCTGAGACTGTTTAAAGAGCCTGGTTGATACTTGCAGTGCATGTGAGAGGGCTATTCTTTAGGACAATTTTGGTTTGCATGGTTTGCAAACACAGGATATTGAGACATTAAGCTTTATGTATGCAAACTGTTTCTCTAAAAGTTTTTCTGGAAATTTTGTTAACAAAGTGTATCAGGGATGCTTGAAAGGTGGGACCCCCTTAACAATACAAGATAAAAAGTCACACAGTCTTTTCTTCCTGCTATGTCTGAACAGGGCTTCCGGCACTTCTGACTCAGAGGCACCTTGCCTGGTGCAAAAGGTTCAACAGGAACAGCCCTTAACATACAACTGACATGCATCCCCAGGGATCTTACATTGACAACACTGGCCAGAACAGATACCAGTTTCATTTATTTCACTCCTCTCTGCTTTGCCGAAGCCCTCTGCCCTAAAGCAACCCTGAAGTGCCCTCATCTTTCTATTACTCCAGTGTGGTAATGAAATACAGGGTGATGCAGGAGCTACTAATGCAAACTCATTCCAGGAAAGCGATTCCATAACTGAAATCCTTCACTGACCAACCACCCACACTATAAAACCCCTCTGGAGTTGTCTGATGATACAAATCAGCTATAGCAGAGCAGGACATGGAGTTTCCTCCCAGAGCATCTACAGCATTTTGCCTCCCTGGCCATGTTTAAATAGACAATGCAAAGGGATGGAAACCAGTTTTGTGAACGTAAGGTGGGACTTTTTGTGGACTTCCTATGTGTATTCACACAAAGGAAAGACATTAAATAGGCAATTTCTAATTTTGATCTTTTTATAAAATTATGTGTACTATTTATCAGAAAACTTGACAAACAAGAACACAATTAATATCATGGAGATAATTCCCCCAGCTTATTGTTCCATATTTCTTGGTCAAAATCAGTGCTGCAAAATTTGTAAAATCCGTAAGTCAGGTTAAATAAAGAGTTTTGTCACATACTTGTATGACAAAGCACTCTTTCTATGTGTTTCTAATACATAAGGGTGACATTTTGATGATTTCACTGAGAGATTTGGGGCCTCCTTGATTTCACAGTAACTTGGCGTTGTTTAGCTTTTAAATGTTGGGTCCAAGAAACCTTCATGTGACTTTCAGAGATTTCTGAGTTAAAGGACAACTTAATACGTCTGAAGTTGGAAGGTAGTAATTAAGATACATGTAAAGAGTTTGGGAAATACGATTTGGATCACAGCATTACAAAAGTTAAATAATGCAATAAATTAATTAATAACAAATTATCAAATTTTGTAAGGATTCCAAGACAAAACTTGTGACATAGGGTAAGGATATATTACCAGGACAACATAGTGGAGGTCTGATAGAGCCTAACTTCATTACTTCTGCCCTGTGGCAGTGGAGGGAGTTAGAGTGGGTTTGAAGCTGCCCTAAGTTCTACCAGAGCCAATCATACAAGACAGAAACCTGCAACTTCCGCTGCATTTCCTTAATTTACACTATGTCCCAGGGCAATTGGGAGATAGTGAAAGGTGGGGTTCAAAATAATGGTGAGAACAACCAAAACTTAATCAGCAGGATAACAGTGGAAACAGACTTAATTGATTTGCCCAGCAGAATGTGTGCAAATACCTCCCCAAAATTTACTGCCAGGTGCTTTTTAACTGGACTCTTTGTTGAAGCAGTGATGAGAGAAAGGCAAATGGATACACATAAAGACAATCAATATATCAGTATTTTAAAAAATGTATATCTAAGCCAGTTCCCCAATATCAGTAGTAAACCAAAAATAACCCCTTTTCAAAGTCAATGGGATGGTAGCAGATTGCTTCCCAAACTAGGGTCACTCTCAAGCTGTTTTCATCAATTTAATTCCAATAATGAATGTGGTTGATATGATTTTTCTCACTGTTTTATATTGGTGCATGCCTTGAACATATATATTTGAGAAATTTCCTTTCCTTAAGATACTACGACCCTGTTGCTTTTCTCTTATACCAAGCGGATCAATAGTTACACTGAATAAAGCTTGTGTGAGAAGAGAATCAACCCTGATTTTCAACAATACTCATAGCTTTAGACACACTGGCTGCAGGAAATCTGCCTCTCTGACTCTTCAGTTCTAGCCTCTAATACACTGTCTCTGCTGGCATCATGACAATTTTCTGAAGTAGACCCCCTGAGACCTTGGGTCATGAGGCTTATTTCAGTTTGTATGATTTGTCTTAGATGTGAATTCAGGTTGTTTCTTGGGTGTACCACCTACTTCTCCAGAGGGGTAGTGAGCTACCAGGGCAGTTGAATCACTTCCCACCCCAGTGAAGCCCACCAAAATGACTCCTCCACCATGTGTCCACCTATTTAAGCAATCAGGGAATGTTGGGAGGAACAAGCTTTCTTAGATTATTTCTGTTTGGGAATAAAGTAATAAAGCATTTTTTCCTTGTGTTATTTCCAATTGGAAATACCATGAGGAAGCATGTTTCTCATTATATTTCCTATTTGTTCAAGTGTATTCCCATGCCAAAGGAACAGCTGAATCAGAAGGCAGGCAATGCCCCAGAGTATTGATGCAAGCAAATGGCAAGTGAGAGCGAATTACTTCTCTCTTCAACTTTTTTTTCCCCAAAAAATTGTTGAAAAGTTTTGATGCAAAATGAAAACAGAATTATGGTTTGGGAAGCCTCCACAAAGCCTTACTCATCTTTTCTGACAACAAACTGCTAACTAATTTATGTAAATAGGAGCCCTGTATGCTTTCTGGTGTGAGCTAACAGAATTCAGCAAAATGAAGAGCCCAGGCTCTGGTCGAGGCCGATCGTAACTTGCCCTGTCCTCATGCATTTGCTGGAAGACTGAATATGATGCTATGCTATTTCATTTTGTCTTTATTCTCATCTCAACCAAAACTTTTTCCTTGTGTAACCAGTGTGTGTAGGGCAAAGCTCTTTTATCTTGCACCAAGGGAAATACTATTCTGCAAGCAAGATTTTACCACAGGGCAGGGAAGGGAAAGGGAGTCTCTCTGCTCCCTGATATTACCCATGACGGATACAGCCTGGGCTCCCTCCTTATGCTCAAGTCCCACTCTCCCTTCTGGGACTACAACTGTTTGGCGTCATTATTTCTTTCTTTTAGCTGCTCGGTTCTCAGGCAATCAATCTCACTGTATTGAACTTCATACAGCTTACCAGGCAGTCCTATGTATATTATTTATATCCCATTTAAATCTTAAAAAAAAGGACTTACATGAGATGTACACAGTTCATTGGCCTCTCTTTGTTCAGTTGACCTTTTCTGTAAGTAGTAACATCGACGAGCTGAATTCATAATGACTGACAACATGGTTCACGTCGCAACACGACAACTGCAGGAGCCCACGCCTACCCCATTTCTCCTCAGCCTTTTTCCAAGGTGCAGAGCAAGAGGTGCTTGCTTGCCGGTGTGAAAGGCCAGTGGTCTCAGCCACGACTGATGATAACAGAGGTAAGCATCTCTGCAGGAAAACTAGTGCTTGCGCGTGTGGACAGCCTCAGCACGTTCTTCCCGGCACTTGTGCCTCTGCAGGGATATCACACTGGCTAGCAGACAAAATGTCATCTTAACACATGGCCGTGAATGCAGGAAGCTGACATATCATGCACTCTATAAGCATTAAAGTGTATTTTTTTTTCAGGAAAAGATTTCTAACTAAAAATGTCAAAACTGCCGTTCTGAGCCTTTGCACCTATAGTTAGCAGGAGGTATGCCTTTTTCACTCCAGGTCATTTCTAGATTAACTTCAAAAATAAAAAAAAAGAGGTTTCCACTGCCACAGAAAGGAAGTTTTGAGTTCTGTTTCATCAGGATTTGTTTTTGTGCTGGTGGGGGGGAGAGGGGAAGAATATTTTGTTTTATGAAGGTCATTAAATCATTTCTATGTCATAGGATTTTAATTTTATGTCTTTTTATACTAATGATAATGTTTGTTGCTTGTAATGTTTTTTTTTTCCAAATTTTCTTTCTCACATTTCCTGGAGGTGGAGAGAGTAAGGTTGTTAAACAGGTAGAATGAAGATTCCTTATCCACATTTTATTTTCAGTAGCTAGACAGTAATTTTTTTTGTTCCAAGGATGGTTTATCTGGACAGTTTTTTTAACATTGACAACTTTTTCCTGCATCAAGATTGTGGTTTAAAAAAAACTGTTTCACAAAACAGTAAGTACATTACAAAAGAGGAAACTGAGGCAGAAAGAGATATATGATTTGCAATTAATTCAGCTCGGTGACAAAATCTTAAATTCTTTCTGACTTAATCAGGGTTCAGAAATGAATTTGTTACAGAGAAACCAACAGACACCAGTTTTCTCTGTACTCTTCTCTGAGTAATTTTTTAATTAAAGAGGAATGTGAAAATATTGAATGATAAAAAGGAATAATTATGATTGCAATAACAATCTATGCAAGTTTTACAATAACAGAGCACTGAATATTTGTCTCATGTATTTTTACGGTTAAAAATAATGTGTGTACCAACAATCATTTTTATTGCATTTTAGGATTCTGGTGTGGATAAAGACCAAAGGAAGAAGCAAAAGTAACTTGTCACTTAGTAATTCATGTGGAAAGAGACCTAGCCTACAAGAGGACATTGTCAGCTGAATGAAAGAGATTAAATTGATAAGAAAGAATAGAGGTCTGCTTCTTTCATTGTCTTGGAAAATACATTTGTTAGGCAGCTTTCCAACACAGAAAAGAGAACAAGACAATTCCTAGGACAGAAAGATTAGTAGTTGGAATAGCAGTCTTTCATGATAAACAAACCACGTCTTTTTACCCTTTTAGGATTTGAGAATTGCTCTCCAATTATACTTCCCTTTTATCAGGATGTGAACATGACTGCAGCTGTAACTTAAACAAGACCTAAACTTTAACACAAGGCTTTTCATTTAGTTGCTTTAATATCTGTTAGCCACACTCAGGTTTTGGTTGTAGATGCTTAGCTATCGCTCAGTGACAAATGTGCTTTCTTAGGCAGTCTCATATTTCTGTGACAAGTTATTGGTAACACTCTGCTCCATATAAAAACATGATGTAAGCAGCTACTGCTGAGGACATGACATGAAATTAATTGGCTAATTTTTATCAATTTAAAGGAGATGAGTGCAATTCCTTGATCAAAAATTCCAAACATCATCTACTCAATAGACTTTCAAATGTGTAAGGAATCACGTTTTTAAAAAGCAGTTTTCCATACAGGCCTTAGTATAAAAGAAACACTTGGTTAACAAAAATTATATACAGGCAGAAAGGATCACAATAAAACAAGCCATTGTTTCTTCAAAGAAATTGTTTAATGGAAAAGGCCATTATCAGTTAAATAACTCTGTGATAATATGACAGTGGGTCAATGTGAATTTGCAGCTGTTCTGAATTCCCACAGACTTTTCTCCAGTTTAAAAGCTTGAACAAAAGCCAACTCATTCTATTGACTGTAATGGGCTTCAAATAAGGTCTCATATATTCAAACAATGCATTTCATATAATAATCAATCTCAAGGTAATTCCTGAATTACAGGCAATATATATATCTGTATATACACATCGTAAGATATCTGTAAGTCTTCACCTCGTATATTAGTATCTGTTAACCACCCAGTTCTGACCTTACTTCCAACAGAAATGACTCCGTCATATCTGGTATGGCTTCTCCTACCTCCTGTGTGGTTGAACATCTCCATGTGGGCTTTCGAAGGCCTGTTAATTACTTATGGAATTGATAACACTCAGAAATACAGATGTGAACTTGTGTAGACACAACTGTAAGTTGTTTTGAAAATGTCCTTGAAAATTTGACAGCGCACATCAGTTTGTACAATATCTTCAGTGGAGGTACCTTAGTGAGGCTCATTTTAAAGCAAGCAAGGTTTAGCTAATTAACCACAGTTTTATGCTGAGAAAAAAAGTACAGTATCAGTTTACTTCAAATTTGTAAAAGCAACTGAAGTCTCATACATTTCCTTGTAGTTGCAGGAAACAGTAGTACAGTTCTGCTTCTAAGCAATTAAAATGGACAAAATGTTTTTTGCTTTGGAGGAACATATCAGCTTATACTGGTATCTTTCCTCATTCTTTATGTCATTGTGGAATATAAATTATTATCAAACATATTCCAAAGAATTCCTGTACATTGATGAGGTTACTACCCCATGTGTCCTGTACTCGTAGAATAAACCAAGCCTGAGTGGTGACATTCCAGTGCCTTTTGGAAGGATGAAGCCCAGCTCCCAAAAGGAGCTGAATTTCTTGCACATCTGGTACGGTGAGGTCCATTGGCCAGATGTTGTTAACAGACACAAGAAGTTAAGAACTTACCAGTTCTCATCTCTGCCTGTTTCTCTCTATAAAATTACAGCAGATTCAAAGGCTGTAAAACTGGCAAATTCTAATTCCAACAAAAGGCCCGATTCTGTCCATGTCCACAAAGACAATTAAATGTCTAACACAGAATTCTATTTGATCTTAATAACATTTCTGGTAAATTTTCTATTAAAAAGAGTGTGAAAATTGTTTATTTAATTTACTTTGACAAAAATTGTACATTTTTGACAAAAAAAAAAGTGTTTTGTGAAAAAATTTAGTAACTTCTGGAAAACAATTTGCATTACCCTGATCACTTATCCCTGAAAATGATAGATTAAAAGACATTACTCCTATATGTTTCTGTAAAATAAAATGATAAAATATAACAGTTGCATTCCATACTTCCTGTAAAGCTGTCATGTTTCTCCCAAAGGCAGGAGTATACATTGCACTCATTATCTGTGTCATAAATTCATGTTTTGTTTGGGGTTTTTTGTTTTCACAGAATCTTAATATTTAATTTAGCAACACTTCACCAAAATATTGTGCTTACAGTATTAGAGATGATATTGCATCTGTAAGGTACTAATATTCCAAACATACGTAATTCATTAAAAGAGTACAGTCAGTTAAACTACTCATATTGATGGTATCAAAATAATTATAATCACTTGCTTGATGTGTGAGACAATATTAGCAGGGCTGTTGACCTTTTAAAGTCTGCCAGTAGGGACAGCTGAAAGCTTTTCAGAAAAAAAAAAAAAAGATAGCTGCTTACTGCATTTCAGAAAGCTAACCAAATCCAGAGAGTTTGACCTTCCTGATGCATGTTGCTTGGCCAAAATTACATCCCCATGGTATCTTAAGGGTACTTTGTGTAGCATAAATCAGCATAAAATTAAACTTATTAGAGTTCACTTGGTTTAATAGTTGAGAATCAAGATTAAACAAGATGACCAAGGATTGGTGGATACCTACGCATGCTACTATGTACGTAGGTAACATTATTTAATCAGTATTACTGAAAGAATTAGGTATAAACTGGTCAACAACACATTTATGCTGGAGATTCCATTACCTGGAATCCTACAAGGAGCCACAGAGGCAGGAAATCATAGGGATTTCTCAGTTTGATACAATTGTGGGGGGAATTACAAGACCTGGCTGTGTGCGACAGCCGTGGATTAGATTTAGGGCTCTAGGCATTGATCTTTGCTGGGTTAGCACTGTCGGTCTGAAGCATCCCTGCCCTGGGCTGTGCTCTTTGCCCGTCTTCCCAGCGGTGACAGAAGGAGCTAGATGTCTGCTCCACGCCGACCCTGACTCACAGCCCACTGTATTTTCTTAAACCACCTTGCACATATGTCTCGGTTAATCGTCTGGGCGAGAACCAAGGTGTTTAAACATGCTTCTTCTGCCACCCTGGTTAGAGAGCAGGCTACGGCAGACTGCTAGTGAGTGTAATGTGAAATCCTTCAAATCCTGCAGTACAAGGAAAAGCTCCAGGTGATGGAGAAGCTTCCATAGTGGAGATGGTCTATGCATTTTCTCGTGTATGCAAGTAAATTTGGTGTTGCTGTAATATCAAATCTGTAGGTTCAATAAAGCATAGTACCTGAATACATCACTATTTGCACTGTGCGCTGCAGGACTGCTGTCCTAGTGACACCAGGCCCCCAGCAGTTTTTGTGCCTGGTTGCTACTGAATTCCATGCTGGTCAAAGCTGACCAAGTTTCTCCTCCTGGCTGTCTCCACAGTGCAACCCCCAGCACAGCCAGGCCCTGCAGGGGCTGCCTGGCCTCCCTGGGACCCCCGCCCACCTTGCCCGTGCACCCCGCAGCTCTTCCTGGCTCAGGCCCTGGCCCCATGCTCCCAGCCTTGGTGCATACAATGCAATAATAATAATAATAATAATAATAATAATAATAATAATAATAATAACAATAATAATAATAATAGTAATACTGCCACCCAAAACCAAAATTAAAAAAAAAAAAATTGAATTTGAGGAAGTTTCAAGGGTATTCTTAGTAGGTTTAGGTAAGATTATAAGGATTTGTACTGCTCTAAAGCTACAAATGACACTGTCCTTTGTGGTGGGGTTTCCTTCACTTAATTTTAAAGGTATGAAGGGCTGATGTCCATATCTGAGCAAGTGACCTCAGAATTTCTTTATAGTTAATGGAAAGGAATGGTCACTTTTAGAGCACAGTTCATCTGACCTATTTTACACATCTCTGTGAATCCTATCCTTAGTGTTGTACACACATAAACTAAAAGGGACAGGATTTTAAATATTGAGAGACAGTCACTAACTCCAAAACAGGCTTTTTTGATTTCCACCTTTTTTTCAGCAAGTCTTTTCTTTTAAACCTATTTGGATAATGGAAAGGCTACTTAAAGCAAGTGATCCGGAATCTGGGCCTTGGCAGTGTAGACTTGCAGCATCTCTTGCAAGTCAGTTTTTGAGTAAGTGGAGACACATTAAAGTTAAGGGTTAATCTTCAGAAGGCACTGCTGGAACACCAAAATTCTGAATATTGAACAACAGGTAGTTCAGATTGCACAGTCAAAAACGGAGGCAATCTGACCTAGAAAGAACTTTTTGAAATGTGCTCAAACTTCTATATGCCTCAATTTTTTTTTTTTTAATGCATAGAATAATACTTACCTCACATGGAGTAAATTATGTGCTTGCCAACACACAATACATCAGTGGCAAAGATGGGGATAAAATCCTGGACTGCAGACTTGTGCTTTAAACACTAGCTGTGCTCCCTTTCGAAGTTCAAGCTCTGGCTTTGACCATTATTACTTTGAGTTTTATTGTACTTTTTCTCTACCATTAAAGAGCAGATTATTTTAAATGTACCTTTTTATTTATTTAAACTAAATTGACTTTCAAAAGGAACTTAAACTTGCTCAATATATTTTGTTTCCTTTTGCTTCTGTCTCTCACACTTGTCTCACCACATTTCTAGCCATAGTCAGACATGAAAGAAGAAGATACAGCGCTCTTGGCTTCCATAAAGGTACTCGTTTACTATCAAGATAGCATCTAGATAGGAGATGGCTCCAATTCAGCTGTTTATAGATTTCGTGTGTATCTATTTTATTGGACTTTGTAGGCATTCCATGGCATGATTTGCTAATGGGGACATAGGAAGGGATTCTGTATTAAATTCTATTGTCATCTCTGTTACTAACCTGACAGGTGACCCTGGGTAATCCTCTTTAGTTCTCTTGTTCGTTTTTCAGTATTTTGTCTCTCTTGTTTATTAAGTCCATAATTCTGCAGAAACATATGCCCATGTTTAGTTTACTGATTAGAGCCATTCCGCTTTTAAAAGTTTACATTCTGAGCAGGTATCTTTGTAGGGCATGGATGGGCTTTTCTTAAGTGTTTATATGGAGTGTAGCACAGTAGGAGCCTAATCGTGCCAGGAGAATTTCCATATTGCCATCATACTGATGCCAGACAATTATCAACAGGCATAAACTGCTACAAACTGGACAGAATTTTACTGATTTTTTATCGTCTTACATACCAAAGTGGACTTTTTATCCTGTAGTAAGGAATGTCATCATAAAAAGTTCCCATATTAGTTGTTTTTATCCATATTTGCACAACTGAAAATGTGCCTAAAGGTGCGAGATCCTAAAGATACTTGTTTGGGTTTTAAAATTGCAGCATTCCCGATGAACCCTTTCATCTCGCATTTTTTCCTTTGAAAATATGTTTTCTCCTGCCTCTATGGCAACAGTTATATCACCTCTTTGGTAGAATTATACTGCTATTATCAATGAAGAAGTTGAGCAAGAATGTTTTGTCATGATCAAAAGTGTATGTGTTTACTGTATACTGTGCCAAATATAATCCCCTGTCAGTGTAAATTCTCTGCCATTGTAAATCCCGACTGTCATCAAGAGTTTTTTCAAGGCCTGGTTCTAGGAATAAGCAAGTATGCAGTTACTTATGGCAGCAAGGTGATTGTACTACAAAAATAACTAAAACTGTGTTGTCTTCATTGCTCAACTGTGAAGCCTCTCTAGCTGTCACCTAGAGAGGGAAAGGGGTCTGAGAGATGACAAGTGCTCACATAGAATAGTCTCTCCCAGCAGCAGACGTTGCTTTTCCTGCCTTTCCCATTCCTTCTGCAGCCATATGAGCAGCATAGGGAGCTGTTTGGGATGCATCCTGGCTTTGCATGTTAGCTCTGTCCCTACTGTACCATATTCAAACTGCATGGCCCCAACTCAATCCAAGTCCTGGACATCTTAATGACCAGCTTCAAAATTAAGTTTACCTACTCTACTGAGAAGTTCTGAGATTAACGTTTGAAGCTAACTGAGATTTTTTTGCCACATAGATTACATACTGAAAAGATATTGATTCTTTAACAAATAAAAAAGGCAAAACTAATAGAGAAGAAGAGGATGTATGAAAGCTTTTTGCAGGGGGAAAGTCAACAAAGGGAAAATAAAAAGCTATTTAAAAGATCAGTATTTTAAAAAGAATATTCGAATCACATGAAATTACCTTTTTTTGGATATATAGTAGCATTATTATAAATCCCGATAGGAGAGAAAAACACTGAATAGTTCTGATGCTAAATTCCTGACTTGTATGGTCTATTAGTTTCTTTCCAGTATTAGTATTTTGGAAGTTACGTCACTTAGCCTTCCACGCACTTATGCAGTGCTGACTGATGCTAATAAAAGTTGCATATACATGTGCAGATTAGAACTCAGTTATCTGAAGAGTTCAATTTGAGCATGAAATACAGCAGAGCAAATATGGGATACATTAGGGATTTCGAGACTTTGTTAAGAGTAAGGAAATGGTATTGGGATTTTGTTAAATGATAGGCAAGGAAATCTTCTAGCTATCATGAAGTGATGTCAGAGTGATATTGCTGTGAACTGGGAACACAGTAGGATTTTCTTACAGGTTGTCGGAGGAGGGCAGGGGGAAGGGCTGCTCCCTGTGGTATACATTCATTTATTGACTACAGTCACAGTTATTTGCTTCAGCCAGCATGATCTGAAATGCATGTATAAAAGCATATAGGTATTGGAATGTTCAACCCAAATCAGAATCCTAATTAACTGTAAATCGTAAAGCCAGTAGCCCGAGGTATATTAAAATGAGAACTTTGTACATGAAAGGCTGCATGTGCCCCAAAATCTAAGTATTTCCTACTTATAAACCACCAAATTCACTGCATCAGCTTCCATGACTGTAATTCTGCTCCTGAGGGATATACGAGTTAACTGAAAACAAATATGAGTTTGCAACTCATAGAACAAGTCATTTTAGGGGCACATTAAAAACCATTGACATAAGGAAAGACAACATAAAATATTTGTACTTAAGGTAAGAATATGACATTAAAGCCAGAAGTGAACTTAGTCCATTTTACTTCATCAAATGCCTCTTTAATCTATAAATGTGTGTGATTATAAAGACATTAATTTCAAGGGGAAGACCACATCAGTAAAGCACCGCTGAAACACCTGGCAGAATTGAATTTCACACAGCACCAAACATGAAGGCGAAGAGCCGAAGTTACAAAACACATTGGAGTTGAACAGAACTGACACAGGGGACACTGTTCTCTCAGATATAAGAAAGGTATTGGTTATAAAGACCCAGTCCTTAGGGCAGCAGGGGTTTTGCTGCCTTTAACAGGAGCAGGATCAAGTTGTAAAGGAATATTTGGACCTTTGGTGCTCAGGCAGCAAACAACAAGATAGAAACTGCAGAGCCCTTGAGCCTGAGGAACCTGTGCTCCGTACCACCATTACTGTTCCACAGTGCTAAGTATCTGGTGATCTTGATTTTAATAGCACTTAGAGTGCTGAGTAACTCTATGTCTTCTCAGGTCAGGGTTTGATAGGAGCGATGGTGTTTCCTCAGCTACTCTATCACTGCGCTCTGCAAACTGAAAACTGGCTGTATAATGTGTATGTGTGCGTGTCCTAGGGGGTGTAACTTTTTCAGTTAACTGCTCAGGCTCAGCAAGCTCTCTTTCTAAACTGTAAATTATATTGAAAGCAGAGTATCTCCTAAAATAATTTTGACTATAGGCTAATACACCTATGAAATGCCAATCCTCCATTTTGGCTTGGTATAATGGGAAGGGATCTGCTATTTCCTCTATTTTCCTCATGGAAGATAGAGTTTAACAGTAAAGAAAGTCTATTATGGAAATTGCAAAACATACACAATTAGAACAAACCAAACTCCTACACTATGAATTAAAGAGGTGACAGGAAGAATCTCAGCAATGGTTTAATGCTACATCATCAGTCTTCATTAATTCCCCCCACTGAACAATGTTTGTGCAAGAAATAATGGTTGAAAGAGAGGCAGTGAAAAGAAAAACTAATGCATATTAAGGGAGATATCAAAGTTTGGGAGTATCTTGGGAGTACTCTGAGGTCAGATACACTAAAGATATTGCCAAAGGCAATACTACTAACACTAATACAAATCATAGAATATCTCAGGTTGGAAGGGACCTATAAGGATCACTGAGTCCAACTCCTAATATACTGCCATACTGGATGTTCACATTGCAGGCTGTTGTAGGGCCCACTGTTGAAGTGGCAAAACTTCACTATAGTGACTGTTCAGTTGCTGTTGCAATTTAAATCTGTTTCCCACTCTCAGAAAAGCCTGCCATCACCCGTGGAAGGGGAAACAAATACCACCTATGTATTTGCTAACTGAAAGTGTTTATCTGAATCTGTCAACTATACCAGAAATCAAATTGCTAAATGCTGCATTCAAGAATTTTCTGTGGATTTGTGACACTCCTTGGAAGACTTTAGATCCATAAAGCAATGAATAAATTATAAGAAGACATAATTATGGTATTTTCATCTTTGACAGATATAATTTTACTCCATAAGCACAGAAAAGAAAGCTGCCATTTTTCTCAGACCAACACATCAAGATTTAAAAAAAAAAAAAAAAAAAAGAAACAAGTCTTTTGCTGAAAAATGACATATTTAATAAATATCGTCCAGGGTAATTGTTCATGTGGGATCCCAACAGAAACATGTTTCAGATACTGTAACTACTGCATATTCAGAGTGTTTGAGCACTGTATATTCAGAGTAGGTGATAATCTCAGTAATGTTTGTTACAAAGCTCCTTGTGGACACTCAAATATAATTTTAATGGTATCCTGAAGAAAAAAAAAGAAGGTATAGCACTCAAATTGGATTCCAGAGATAAGGTTAGCTACTGAGGGTACGATATACGTCAACTGAATTTAGCTGTCTAAAATGCATGTGTCTAATTTAGCCTCTCTTTGCAGTCCGTTGAGGGAAGTAGGTACCTCCAGAGGCAGATCAATTCCACTCACTTTGACAACTGTTTTAGGACAGGATGAACCCCCAACAACCAGAGAGGAAAACCAGATGATTAGATTAGCAACCTAACTTTGAGACAGCAAAGACAGGGACGATGTATTGGATCTGGAGTGATACTGCCTGTATGAAATCACATCCTCGGGTCCCACCCAGCACATGGAGCGCAGCCCTGCAGGTCTCAGCCTGGATAACGGAGCCAGCATCCTCCTGCCAGCTGCTGTGGAGACAGAGCCGCAGCCCAGCCACGATAGCTACCATCTCCTGCTCTCCAAGACACACAATCAGGCTTCTTTCCAGTGGGCCAGGCAGTCTCGTGTTTCTCAACCCACAACCACAGTGATCACTTACTCACAATCAGAGAAATAAAATGTGAAGTTTCCAGACATCTCCGGGGACTCAGATTCCCCCACATCTGCTGGAAATCACTAGGAGATGGGTCCACGTTGAATGTTTCAGTCTGAGGCCTCAAGTCATCACTGTATCTTTATTCAGCAAATCGCTGTAGCATATATGTAAATCTTCGAGCTTAAATCCCATTAACATCAAAGGGATGTAAGCATGCACTTAAATGTTTTGCTGAACTGGTACCCTTGGCCCCACTCCAGCAAAACATGTAAGCATATGCTTAACTTTGAGAATGTTTAACCCTGTTAACTTCTATGGAGTTGATTTTCTACAGTTTCCTGAAGTAAAACACAGATTTCAATGCTTTGCCAAGTCACTATCTTAATGAAGATGCAATGCCCCTATCTCATCAGCATTACAAGTCTCAGTTAAATCAGTCATACTAAGGCACAAAGACTAGAGCTACATATACTGTGAGGAGAAAAAATCCATTAGAAATGCCTGGTCAAATGGTAAATACTGAAAACTAAGTACTTAAAAAAATGGATTCCAAAATAATGTAAGCCAAATTAAAGCCTCAGTTCATCCAGGACTCAAGCACTTGATATGTTTTAAACACGTTGCTGTTTATGCTTACATTTAGGCATGTGCTTAAGTACCATGATGAACTGGTCCATCAGTATACACCTTCCCTTTTATATGTTAAATAAAGTAAAATCCTTTGGCTTTTGTAAATCACGTTGCTTTGTCTAAGATATCAGACGAGCTGCTCTACTCTGATGCTTATATATGCACAATAAATCCTGACATAAAAATCAATAGAAACATTTAAACCTGTGAGGTTGTAGAAGTGCCCCTTGGAAAAAGTCAAATGTTAAAAAAATGAATCTCACATAACTATGAGATTGCTATAACAGGCAAAGAATAGTTCATGTTCATATGTATTCAGATCCTTTTCACAGGAATTAAGAAAGCTTTGGTAAAATAAGTTGTACACAGTCTCTTTACTGATGTATATTTCTAGATTTTTCACATTTATACATTGTTATGCAAATGAACTTTTATACAATTATCTGTAGTATGCCACACAAGCAACTTACTATTTGGTCATAGATTTTGAATTTTATGGAAGTAGTGTGTTTCACTTAAAAATTAGGTAAATATAATACGTTCACTACAAAGATTAATGATGTATATCTTTACAAAGCAGTCACAGGGCTATGTTTTGTTTATGCAGGATGGCACCCTATATGCTAAATATATCATAGGCTTCTGTTACTGTAAAGATGCATCATTCCTCAGCTATTAATCTACACTGCAGAGTACATGTATATTTAATAATCCTCAGAAAGTCTTTAAGACTTATTTACATTTTCTATACATACTGCAGCTTTAAAGACCTTTTAATATTGGCCACTAATTCTATACCATCACAATCCTTTAATACAAGTAAAAAAGATTAAACAACAGTATAAGAAGAGTCAAATCAGTACTCAAAATGCCAATAAGGATGTTTTGCCCTTAAACTGAGATTCTAAACCAATGCCATTTTTCAACTTTGAGAGGGCAGTGCACTGAGGACATCATATTTAAATTATTTGGAGAGCTGAATATCATACACAGGATATGTAATGGCATTTCTTCCAGTAATCTGAACAGCAAAATGAGCAAATTGGTCATAATAGCAGTTCCTTATAAATAAATTTGGCATTTATCTGAAAAATTAGTAAATAGAAACTTAGAGTATGTAGTGTCAAGTTATTGTTTTCACTTGTAACATATGCTTAGAAACTGAAAAATATTTATCTTTTTTTCATTACAATAATTCATATCTCAGAAGAAAAACTGCAATTGCTTTGATTATATGTATTTTTCCATCTTTATGGCATGCTATAAGAAACAACATTTGTAAAAAATTAATTTTATTTATTAACAGGAAACTGCTTGCAAAAACTAGGGAAAAATATGAAAATGAATATTCTGAAAGAACAAAGCACAGACATTATAATATCATCATTTAGAATCTATGAACTGAAATGTATTTTTAAAGACAAAGTTAATGCTTCCCTTTGAAATCCTCATGTTAAAATCAAAAACACAACTTTAATAGAAGACAGACATAGGTACTGTATGAAGAATTACAGCTTAGAAAATTAATAAAAATAGTATCTAAACCAGTATTAGTAAGATATGAAGCTCATTCATTAATGGTCTCTGTGATAATATATCACTGAAAATGTTGCATGAAGGACAGACTTTGATAGGATTATGTACAGTATAATAGCAAGATATTGAAATTAAAATTCACTGAGAAGATACATCTTGTGAACTGAAGGGTAAGAAGATAATAATGGTAACATTAATAATAATAAATAACAAGTATAAAATGATTCACATAAATAGAATTTCCATCAGCAACCATTATTGTAATTATAGGAATGATAAAGTAATAATCTACAGTAAATAGCTAATCTTTATTGATTCATTATTTAATTTCTTTTTTTAAAGGGCTTTAGAATTGCTGTCAATAACAATGATGTGTACATGGGGAAAAGTTATGTAGAGAATAAACGATAAAAACAGTATTGTGTAATCTGTTTGCAAAGAATCTTTTGAAGATATTTGTGTTGTTTGGTGCAGGAAAAGAAAATTCTTAAAAGAATTTCCCCACCTATTTAATGAATGCTGTGGGATTTCTTCAACACATGGTTATGGGGGTTCCAGAGGCATATTGGGAAAATTTAGAAAGTTCAGTACCTGCCTTTTTAATCACACCTCTCTCTAAGGTAAGAACAGCTCTCCATCAATGGCAGCTATGAAGAAAAAACAGACCATAAACTGTCTGACCCTACAGTAGCCCTAGAGGCAATTTCACAACCAACAGCAAAGTTAGCACCAGAGGCAACCAAAAGGCCAAGAAAGAGGCCGAATAAGAGAAATTCTAAGGAGCTAACTATGATGCTGAGCAAATACATTCTAGGATTTAACATACAGGTACCAAACAAACCTTCTGCGTGGCAGCAAGCACTAGCTCAAATGTGAGGACGGACAAAAGAAAGGCAGGACCTTATATGAGCAATTGAAGTGGTGATCATATAGTGTCATTGAAAATAAGTTCCAATTTCAATTGCTTTTGAATTAATAGAAGAATAGGGAATAGCTTATGACATGCCTAAAAAAAAAGCCCAACAATGTAGTCCCAAGAGAAAGACTAGATTTTAATTCATAGAGATTTTCTCTTTAGTTTTTTAATATATTCATCATCTTAGCAGTATCTTTTGATAATTAATACTGTAGATGGCCTTTGATCATCCACATATGAGTGTTTTTATAGTCTGTTTTACTTCCAGATTAAGAGGGATGTTGGATAACATTAACCTCCATTGTATACTGTGATTTTACTTTTGCCTTGCATGTTGCTGTCTAATGGAGTTTTGTAGGCCACTGGTCGAAAAAACATTTCATATAGGTGAGTAACTCCGTTGTGTAAGAGGATCCTTCTCATCTAAGCAAAATCACAGTCTGCCTTGAGCTACATATATCGTAATACTGGATAAATTTTTTTCCACTGTGTAATGCAGAATGTATCTCTGATTTTGCAAACACTTCTCATGAGCTCTTAGAAAGGAAGTAGTCATTGGAAAATAAAGAAACAAATGCCAGGTTCACTATGGAAAAATAACACAAACCCAGCATGGGTCTATCTCCTTCTGACAGTTTAAATTCATGTCCTTCTCATAATGGCACATGGCCATACTGGCATAAAGAACAGAGCAAACGACGACTGCTGCACTCCAGATGTTTGATGTCCAAATGAGCTATGTTGTGCCTCCAAGGTGGTGGACTCAGAAATGGGAGGCCTGGCTAAAAATCTGGCCTTCATAAGTTTGCATTATTGTCAGATAGATAGGAAACATATAAAGGAAGGTTCCTGCTTAAGTGAGAGAAACTGGCAATAATTTGAAATGTTTGATATACTCAGAAGTGCAGCAAAAGGACACCTCACCTTGAGGGCAGATGTCAACACTATGATATACATGTGGTAAAAAGCAAAATGTTTTTATTGGCATGAAAAAACAACCAGAAATATGTAGCAATTTTACTATTTTTTCTTTTTGGGGGAGCTGATATTTCCCACTGTACCCATTCCCAGGAGGGGCCTGCTGACAGATGATGCAGAGTCCTGAGAGAAGACAGAGCAGATTCTGTGTGCAGAGAGAGTGAAAAGACACGGATTACACAACTAAGGAGGAAGGTGGGTGCATGGGAGAAATGTTGCACACACCTATATGTGTATATGCAAGGGAAAAACAGTAACTCCATTTATCTATGGGTAATAAAAATAATATAGTAATAAAAGGGGAACTTGCTGAAATTAACAAGTCATACATTTAAAAGCAATAAAGAAAATGCCTATTTTCCAAAAATAACCCATAGGATTCAGTGTCATGAGGTATTTTTGGAGATGTGCAGGATTCAGATCATTTAGGTGAACAACAAAACACTCCGCAGTAGCATTACAGTGGATAAAACATTGCAAAGAACAGAAAACTTCGTGTATGACTGTAAGTACAAAAACCAACTGCTGTTGAGACCGAAACTTCCCTCTGGGGAGTCGTGTCGCAATTTTCTGTTAGGGGCTTCTTGGATCTCCCTCTGAAGCATGTGGTATTAACCCCTCCTGGAAATAGCATAGCGAAAAACCTTGGCCATATTCCTTAGCTATTAACAGTTGCTTTGATTTCCCACAGACTTAAAAGAGGATAGAATAATTTGACTCCAGTTCCTATTAGCCAGGTTCCTCTTTTAATTTTTATTATAATTTTTTGATCCGCTTCAGTGGACACTTTCCTGAAGTAAGGAGTGTGGGACTGTGACCTTTGTAAATATCTCTGCCATGTGACAGTGATTGTTCTGATAATTATTCATTATTCAAGACTATGAGAATAATTACTGCTTTCAAATGCCCTGCAAATCATAAATGCTTATATCAGGGCTATCCTTAGGCAGGCTTCTGGAACGCTATTTCCAAATGGAGAATTTTGACAAATTTGTTTTCTCCTGTCCTGGATTCATTTATCTTAAAAAGTACAAGGGTGGTCATTCTTTACTTGAGCAGATCTTACCTTCTTTTCAGGTAGGGCACTCATTTATGAAGTGGGTGGGAGTCCAAGGACTGGGAGTCAGTTGCTTCCAAGAGCTAATGGATGGAAAAAAATTAAGTGTGAATAAGTATGCAAGATTATACACACTTTAAATGGGGCATGCAATTTTAAAATAAAGCCCTAAAATTCTGCTGCTCAGGCTATTGTTAATTAGATCATTTAAATCTATTAAAAAATAACTACTGAATTCAATCTGTTCCCTTTTCTATGCTTTATTTCTGTTGATGATTTCTTGTAAAAGTGAAATGATCTCACAGTTATATGATTGCTCTACCCTTTAGTGTAGATGCATTGTATAAAATATAATGCGGTACAGATGTTAACCTAAGAACTAAATAGCTTATATTTCTAAAGAACTATGAAAAAATATTAACACTATAGAAACAATGGTTCAGTAATTACTTTTTGCTGTGGAGTGAGGTTAGGCATTTATCCTTATAGATCCCTAATACACTTAAAGTCAGCACTGCCCCTGTGGTCCTTTTACCTTTGTTGATAAATGTATTGTACAGGATACCTTGTATGACCACTACAGTATTTGAGGTCATGCTAGGCTGTTAGCACAAATGGTGTGAACAATAGTTTATATGCCACTTAACTCCTTGGGAGAAACAGTTAACCTTGCCAGAAAGGACAGATCAGTCATGTATAGTTATTAAAGCCTAGAAGGTTTTGTTATGCTCTGAAATACTTTTCTAGAACTACAATACTCTGGTACGAGCTTTACTAAGCAGGGAAGCAACAAAGTCAACAATTATCTTTGCTATCTTTGAAAGGGATATTCAAAGTTTTCAAAAAAGATTTTCACAGACTTACTTTATGAAGCACACACAAACAAATTTTAATATATTTAATCACTAGACTTACTGAACCATAACAACCATAACAACAACATTGACAATATATTAAGCCACTGCTTTAAAATAGACCAAATTTACCAAAAAAAAATGTGATTTTGGTGGCCTTGAAATGGGCAGCCAACAATAAAAAAAATAGATCTCCTTCATTACAATTTTCAAAATCATGCTGAAACTTCATATAAGACACATTGTAATTGAATTTTATTTAATTAGCAATTAACCATAAGAAACACCTTCCAAGCAAATATCCTTTTCCAGATTTTCTCATGAATAGAAAGGGCAGAGGGAACAAAGAATAAAACCCGGTAGGAGATTACTACAGACTTATCGGGTACTCTACATACAGATGGCAATGACACTGCAGTTAACACAGACGGAACCAGTTTCACGACGTAATAAGCTGTTCCCATGTTCTTGTTTATTCTGATGAACTGATTGTCAGATCCAACCGATTTCTGGCACTTCTAGAAAACACAAAGCTCAAGGCAGCTCAGGTTCAGGTAGCCTGATCCATTTCCAGTTCAGTTGCATAAGCCTGTCAGCCCATGTGTCTGCGTATGTTTTTGTACTCATCCAAACATCATTAACCACCACTGAATCTTTAAATTTTTAGGGTTACCTGAGAATGCCGGTGCAGCTGTCTTAGTCTGGCCTGCATTTTCTATTCAACACACCCAAAATAATCACTACCTCTCCTGAAGTTCTGGTTTAGCATCCCTATATGCAAATGAACAGGTGCTACTTAGGTAAAAGGGACCCCAGCTAGGGTTTGAGGCTACAGAGGACAGGTCACCTCCCTTCATCAATATCTGCTGCATGACACATCACACATCCATGCTGCACTGCTTCTACCCTTCCTTCCCAGACATAGCCTCAAGTGGACCTCTCTCTGACTCCGCCAGGACTGTTGATACCTAACTACACTGAGGTGGCAAAGACTCACTCAGCCTCGGGGAAGCTCCTTCCACTGGCATACTGAYGTCCTGTGCAAGCACCGGAGACCCCAGCACCACAGCAGCCTTCAGGTCCCATCAGGAAACTTTACCTGTGTTCCGGGGAAGTGGGAACAAACACATTCCAGAATGAGCATTTGGGGGAAAAAACACTTCTAGGTGTGGATTCAAGTACACACCTTCATGGATAGATTTAGTTGTCCATGTACATACTTTCCTACCAAGAACTCTTACCTCATTAAGTAAGAATATTTACTATATGTCTTCAAGAGAAGGACATGGAGAGCAGTGAGAACAGGAAGAAATCCGTTTGCTACCATTGCCTTTTAAAATCTCCTAACTAGCAAAATTAAACCACGTCTCTTTATTTATTTATTGCACTTGTAAAAAGATTAATGGGGATGTGATTCCTTCAGGCTTTTACATATAACCCCATCACACAAAGAACAAAATTATACAGTGCAGCAAATGAACTAAATTAGCTACATTTATTTAAATAACTGCTATGGAGGAAACAATAAATCAACAAGAATCCTCACAAAAATGTGTTTACAAAGTGTCTTGTAATTTGTTTTAGCAAGGACACAGACTTCTAGCTCTTAGCTAAGCTTGCTTCTAACAGCCTATTATCATATCAACTGTTAATGAGCGTTTGCTATAGAAAAGCATTTCTAGCAAAAAAAGACTATGTGTAACTTCTGCCTTACTGTCCTTTAAGATACGGCTGGCAACCCTACATGAAATAGATTTTCCTAACAAACATTTTGTCAAAGGCTTCTAATAACTTGGGAGACAATAAAAATTAACTGACAGTGCTTTGTTAAATCAGAAAAAGAGGTTATCTGAATGGTCATAATCATGCAATTATCTCATCTTCACTGTATTTCAAAAGGCTGTATCTATATCTGATCCTATATGAGGAGTGAGTAGGGGGAGCTCTAATGCTGAACCTGTGATGTATTCATAAATCAGTACTTTCAGAGCCTGTCATGGGCTCCATAATGAGGGTCATTATTCAGGCAGAGTGTCAAAACTACTATCAAAGGACCTTCTCAGAATCACAATCATTCTGTTTCTTGTTAAATAAGCAATGTAGTACACAAAAATGGCAAACAAGAAGCAGGTCAATTTGATACAGTATGAGGGCACAGAGACCTCTAGAGTAATTTACCCTCTGGGAATTCTGATGGCTTGTGAGATAAATTATATACACCCTCAGAAAAGATTAATGGTAATAAAATCCCAGGAATATTTTCAGAAAAAAATGTCCATATGTACATATGGCAACTTCAGTAACAAAGACGACATTTTCTAAAGCGGAACACTTAAAGAAAATTATTATTAGAACTGCAAGTAGCTCTCTGGAAAGCTACTAAATCTTATTACAAAGTTGGCAGCATTCAGTGGCAATACCTTATTTCAATTTGCTGAAAGAGTTTATTTAAAAAAAAACCCAAAACCTACAGCTTTTCCGAATTAAAAAGAAAGGGGATAAAGGGGAAAAAAGGAAAGACAAACTGTCAGAAACGGATATACTGAGACAGGCTATTATTGACTTCATTTTATTATAAGCAATAGGAGATACAAGAGGAATTATTAACAGAACGTCATCTGGACATTTGACCACAATGGCAATAAATGCAAATTATTTGTAAGTGATTGAAGGTTGTATTCAAACCACATAGCATAGGTGCCTAAATTAGGTGCTGGCATTACTTAGTTCCTTTCACTTTAGGGAAAAAGAATGTAATAGCCCTATATGCGAAACAGTCTGAATTGCTCATTCTCACTTAAACTAAAACATTACATTAGTAATGGGTAAATTAGGCACCAGTGAAGGCAGTCTAAATTCTGGCTCAAGATGACTCCTAGATACTACAGTGGCCAATCATTTTGGGATTAATAGTCAACCTCTTCTGACACCAGTGAAGTTCAGTGTCTCAGAAGATTAGACTTAAGCAAAAGCTCTTTATTTTTCCTGTCGATTAGGTATCTGTGTTGAGTGCATGTATGATATCAATTTTTAATATACATATATGTTATACATATACATATAAATACACACATATATGTAAGTATGTAATTCCATGGGTATGGAATTCATACACAGCATAACTCTGAAACAGCAAAATACTTTAGGCAGAAATTTCACTGCAGTCTCTTTATGTAGTGCTTCTTATTTGACTGGTCTGAGACTTCTCCTAAGGCTTTGCCTAAGAAACAGTAAAATAGAATTTGGCATGGTCCATGACCTTATGCAGTCACGGTCTTCAGAGATGGATGTCCAGAGGTCCATTTGTAAGTGCAGATTCAGATACCATTGGAATACGGCTTGTGGCACAGACTTTTTCCTGTGCTCATGCAGAGCATTGTTGACTTCAATAGGGCTTTTCTGCAAGTGGGAAGTTCCTGGAGAAATGCCAAAATTGTGCCTAATACCAATTACAGAGTCTGAGTGAGTTTCCAGAGCTTTTGAATCTAAGCTATCTTGTATAGTTGCCCTATCACACTATTTTTGACTCTTAACTTTTTTGTTAAATTTCTACAATTCAGTCATGTAGATATTTGTATCCACATGCACACTTATATGACATAACTTTATGATACAGACTTACAGCAACTTTTGTATCCCCTTAAAAGCAATAAATAAATTGTGGCTCAGAAGATATAAGTCTACTCTTTCTCTCACATTACCCTTATTAAACAGCAAGGTGAGAAGTAGATTAAAAAACAGTCCCACTAAGTGCCTCGTAAATCCCTCAGCTTCACTTTACCAAACTGAATTTTGTTGGACAATAAATCCTACCTTGTCTAGACTTATTGTTTAAGTAAATTTGTATCTGTGGAATAATCAAAAGCAAACCAATTATATTGAGGCATCTTTTTTATCCATCTGTTTGGATATAACTGTCTATTAAACAGTGTTTGCATATGAAGCAATGTTCTATTGTATGCATAGGTACTCAATTATTTAGATTATACATTTGAATAAACTCTGCAGTTAAAGGAGTACCCTTGTAATGTAGGACAATTACATTTTTCTAGCACAGTTTACAGGTTATTAAACTAATATCAATTTGGCCAGCACAGCTGGATATAGGATCCTAACCTTCACCTATGAAAGTTCTTTTCTTTAGGGATACTTTTTACCCCTACAATTATCAGCCATTGTTAGTCACTTCAAATTGTATCAAATTATGTAAAAGGGTTATAGAAAAAGGCTTGTGTGAATAGAGACTACAAAAAAAATTAATTTCACACTGAAGACTGTGCATTAAAATGTAGGTTAGCTTAATGCAGCTATAAAAGTCCTGTCTATACGCATGTGGGTCAGTCTAAAAGGTGCCCTGTCCATAAGAAAATCACTCTGTCTGGCCAGCATAAGAAAATAATACTGCATTGTGTCATATTGTGAAAAAGCAGTTCACTGAATATCTCATCTCCTGCCAATCAGGGAATGATTATCACTTTTTTCCAAAGGAGAATGCAGTTGTCTTATGTTGAAGAAAAAGTCAAAATCAAAGAATATTAAACACACGGAAATCAGTAAGTCTCTGTCAGTCCTTGAAATAAGTTTTCAGTGACTAACTATGAATATCTATCCTGAGTGGGGTGGGGAAAGAGAGAGAGAGAGAGATATGTAATAAAATAACCTCACAGCTTCAGCATTCTGGGATCTTCCTCTGCCTTGTACCTTGTGGAAGGTATACTTTGCACACGTACAAATTGACTTTAAAATGAAATCTGTTCTTTTGCATCTGTTATACACCTGCATGTTCAAAGGGGCAGAACAGATATTTACGATGATCATCTATCAGTGAAACCATGCTGAGAATCTGGAGCTGCGTGGTGTTTGTCCAGTTTGCACTTTTGCTAATGTTCCTTACTGAATACCCTTTCTGTTCTTCTCTTTGACCATCATTATTCTGAAATAACTACCTGGAAGCAAGAGAATGCACAAAAGCTGAGTTTGTCTTACAAGGACTAATCTCCATAGACTCCTCCATACTCATTGTAGTAGATAAGCTCTGATGAGAACGAGTCAGAGCATCTAAAATTAGTTTCCTACTCTAAATCATCCTCAAGAGAATCTTATCTATCTCCATTTATTATTTGGAGTCTCAGTGGGTAGTGATGGCCAATACAATTTGAATTTTTCACCATCTTGAGATCAAAAGAAGTATCATGATACTGCTAAATATCACTATACTATTCAGTTAAAGGGGATTAATGAACAAAATATCCATACCAAAATATCCAATCAGAAACAATAGCTCTGTACAGTGTGAGCAGCCCACTTAACCTCAGAATGCTATAGATTTGTGTGTGACCCCATGGCTGTGTAATTTGTCATTTTTCTAAGGTGCCACAGAATGTATCATCTTTTCCATGAAACTGGTTGCTCTGCCTATAGCTGATGGCCATTTTACTTTGCCTGACCTAAGCTGTTCTCCTCAGTGATTTTCCTCCAAAAAAAGCTTAGTGAATGCTGAGAGTGTTCACTGCAGCTGGATTTCACAGGGGAAGCTGGAAAACCTAGCAAACAGTTTGCTTTTAGATTTAGATGGATATTAGAAGTCTAGACTAACAAGACTAGTAAGCTGCTTTGGAAATTGCCCAATGACTCCAGACCAAGTTGGATTTTTTCTAGTAGTAGGAACATCTAATACCTGTGAAGTTTTCTGCAAGGAGCTGACAAACACTGTGAGAAAACAGATCCACAGATACCCAGGGAAAACCTGCTAAAGTGTTTGTCTACAAAGTTAGAAAGTACTGTCTGACCACTTCCCCCTTTCCTCCAGTTAAAAGTTGCTCAGGTCCCTCTGGGCCTGGGTATGGATCTGCATAAAACTGTCTCTTTTTCTTCCCTGCTGGTTCCACATAGGACTGGATGTGCAGTTGCCTCATGCTCTGTCCAGTGATGGCTGCCAGCAGAGCACAGCTCAGGGATGGGCAAGGTGTTGCTTGACCTGTGTTGGCAATACTGCAGGGGGAGAAGACATGTTGCAGATTCCAGGCTGAGGTCTGGCTAAATCTACAGCAATGTCCAGAGGCAGATTTTTGCTAGCTTACTTTGGCTCTCTGCCATCCAGTGTGAAAGCAGAGATACTTCTGATTCAGACTCTGATCCTGAGACCCGTTTTATCCATTTATCCATACAGTCATGCGAGGAGACAAGGAATCCCAGTGGTATCTTCCCAATTGCAATGTGGAATTCAGCAGAATCAATAGGACCCTGAGGAGCGAGGGAAAACTATCTTTTATAGTATTAACACACATTCACCAAGACCTTCAAAGTTATCATGGTTCCCTTGGAGTTACGAGTGCAGAGCCCACGCTCTGAGATACCTGACGTGAAGTCGAAAGTGCTTCAAAGGGATCAAAGCTTCCACTATACCTCCTTCTCCATGGCTCTGGGAAAGCAACTTATGAGGAAACCTGGCACCAAATGCTGTCATGCAGAGCCACTGACCAGGTGGCCTGGCCTCCTGAGAATGTAGGAAAGTCATGTGAGGAAGTCACATTACAATTATTCTGGCTAATTGTCATTTCGTTACAGGTCAAGTAACCTACTGGTTTTCAAAGGTTGAATAGCATTTTGATTATTTTTCCCACACAAAATAGCGTGACAATAGCATGCAATATATATTGTTTAATTGAACTATGAACACACATACATGAATTGCTGAAAAAACTTCAAAGTTAAAAGTTTTAATGTTCTAAATGAGATTGAAAATTCAGTAATCACTAGCTGGCCACATTTGGTTTATATATGCTTCTATTTTCATTAATAATACTTTGAAATGTGCCTTGGTAGGTAGTGCCATGAAATTTAAAAATTTTGTGCTTACAGCTACTGGTTTTTTTCTTTCTTTTTCTTTTTCTTTTTCTTTTTCTTTTTCTTTTTCTTNCTTTTTCTTTTTCTTTTTCTTTTTCTTTTTCTTTTTCTTTTTCTTTTTCTTTTTCTTTTTCTTTTCCTTTTCCTTTTCCTTTTCCTTTTCCTTTTCCTTTTCCTTTTCCTTTTCTTCTTTTTTCCTTCCAACTTTTAGGGTACAGAATGGAAATAATGATGTAAAACCTGAAGGCTTTCTTTCACAGGTACATTTTAAGCTGGAGGTCCTATCTGAAAGAATTACGAACCAGATTTACTCCCAGCAAGCTTTCCAATCTCAGCTTCATCTCTCCTGCAATTGAATAATAAGATAAAAATAAATATGTGTACACTCTAATGAGCTAGGTGTGTCTGTTTGGTTAAATTCCACTATGTGTAATTTTTTCCCTTTGATAAAAGGCTTTAGAGTTTTAGTACAAAATTACTCTTGACTCTCGACAGCCATTCCACCATAACCCTTCAGTCGCACACATACTTTGCTCCCTCCAGGTCACTTGTAATTGGCCTCTTTTCCTTTGTGTTCGGTTACCTTCCAGTTTTCTGTGTGCCTGTTCACAACTGAATTGACACTAAAGAAAGAGTGGAAAAAGACAGACCTGAAGTCTGTGCAGAGGATAGGTAGGGACTTACATTCCTGAATACAAGTGGGTCAAAAAATACATTCTCAGAAACTGCTGAGAGACCTATTCCAGGGTATTACACTACTCCCAAGGAGTTGCACTTTTTGAAATATGTCAGAAACTCTACTACTGTGAAGAGAATCTGGAAATACTCTGTAAACCAGCTGTGATAAACCACTGCTTAGTAGATACTTCAGACATACATGGGCAAAGATCCGCAGGCAGGAGCCCTGTTGTTTCTAAGACCTCTTCTGTGAGAGCTGTTGGCAACACCCCCAGCCATCACAGTTCGATGCCGGCCTTTCTGCCAAAGGGCCCACGTGACAGCTTGGAAATAGCTTAAAAGCTGCAGATCTTCCGAGATGAACCTCCCCCTCTGTACTCCCCCCACCTCCCAGGCACACACTGTGCAATTTTTTTTACATGCAAAGGGAGGTTATGGGCCTTAGGGATCTATTAATGAATAACTTATACAATGTTTACATGAGGATTTTTAGGTAGTTTGCTTAGAAGTGTTTTGAATTGGCTGCATGAAATTGATATTCATCTTAATGAGCTTTTCTGATCAAAACAGGACACTGCAACATGTAGGGGTCTGCAGTCTGAAGGAGCAGCTGAGAAGCAACAATCAGGCGCAAGGGGGGACACCACCAGGCAGGCAAAAGAAAAGCATTAAGAGGGATATGAAGCAGCACGGGAAGCTTGCACAACATGCAAGCTGTTATTCACTGTTAATTGTCCAAATGCCTTGGGTGTTGCTGGTTATTTCCTCTGAATTCAGCATGAGGTGATTAAAAAGTCAATCAGCAAAGATTGAAAAAAGTGCAGACCCAAATGCTACAAAAATAATAAAGCAGGAAGCATACTTAATCACACAGGGCTGAACCTCATCTTTCCTTTTTGTCAGTCGACTTTCTGGTACATTCATGGTGTCCCTATCTTTTTTGCTTACCTATGCTCTTCCTCATGTTCCTCAGAAAGCATCAAATTCAAAAAGGCAACATCAGGTATCCATAAACTCTCTTTTCCTTGTCCTTACTTTTTCTGGACTACAATATTTTTTCTATCTTGCATTTTTTTTTTTTTTCCATTTGACTTGCCACAATTTTCATTCCATCCACCACAAGAAGTGGGGTGAGAAGAGAGGGGACAGTTGTGGGTGAGATTTTGGTAGCTGGAACGCATACCATTACAATTGCTGTGTCAGCAGTTTTGCGATATGAGGCAGTAAGGTACTTTGTGAGCATGAGCTCCACCTGTGACCAGCTGGAGTAGAGACCACCTCAGAGGGCAAAAAGAAGGCGAGCTGCAAGGAACTGGTGTTCACAGAACCCTTTTGCAAATAGAAATCAGAAAGGATGCAGAAAGCAACCTTTTCTTTTCCTGTCTTCTTTTAGGTACCAACCCTATGGTATCATGAAATGGACCTAAACAAATCTCCCCCACAAATCCCCCCTCCCAAAAGTAGCCATAMTGAGAAAACCCACTTCTCATCCTGTTGCTCTGGTTTGGGTTTGTGTTTTTTTCTCCTCAGGAGAAAGAAGTCAAAAAGCAGCACTGTTCCTTATGTTGCAGCCCTGGCTGCTGTAACATGAATTTACAGTGCTGTATGACACACAGTCTGTCAGACCTCCATTTCAACCCACATGGGCTACTGATTTGCATTCATATAGCTAAACCATTGCTGTAAAGGAAAAAGAGCCCACCGTAGACAAACTTAGCCAAACTTTCAGTAATGACAGCTTAGAGAACCTCTATGCACTCCAGAAATCTTGGGTAATCATGTAAATTTTGGTAGACACACTCTGCACACACTTAAATTTCTGACCTGTCAGTGAACACAATGTTCTCAAACATCATGCTGCATTTTGGTTCAAAAATGATCGTTTGTAACCTGTATTCTATATATTATAGCATTGATCAAAAAGAAAAAAAAGAAAAAAAAGAAAAAAAAGAAGAGCAGTAGGATAAAAAGCATGAATAGTCTAAATATACTGCGTATCCGTATACTTCTGGGGAGCAGGCTAGAAAAACCCTGTTAAAAGAGCTCAGAAAATTCCAGAAGTTGAAATGCTCAGTGGCTGTGTTAGTAAATTTTTTAAAAAAAGTTTTTATTGAAAATAAGCTGCCTTGCTGATTCCATGTTCAATTGGCTTTGAGTGCTAAGCCAATCTGAGGTCCAAGCAGAAACGCTATAAATTCATACAAGAATTAAAACCAGCTCTTTGGACTCTGCAGAGAATTGAAACAAGACCAAGACATGTGTCTGCTATGAATACCTGTGCCCCATTGGAAGCGATCTTAACATTTACTATTTGGCCAGAAGCTGAAAAAACTAGTCAACTATTTACTCGGAGGCTGGAATGCTACTAACTATAAATATCTGCAGACTTCTGTTTGCCAACAAGCCTTGAAATAGTGCCATTCGCTGCAGCTCTCAAAACTCCAGTGTCACACACACGTATATATTGGAGCACTGCTAGAGAAATGGAGAAGCTGTCTGAAAGAATATCATAGGGGGAACTCCTCACATCTGTGTTTGAAAATACAGAGCATATTAACACTTTTCATTTATTTACTTACATCATGAACAGCAACAAAAGCAGGAAAGCCTGTATAAAGAACATTTATAGGTTTGATACCTAGTTTTGCTTTGTTTGTTTCAAAAACACGTTTAAAACTATAGCAAAAGTGCACAGACTTCTGTACATTAAAAAATATTTGTTAACAAATGGCATGGTATTCCACTTTGACATTGTTACAAATACACTACCAACATCTATGTCTAAAACAGTAGCTCTGGGATTTAGCCTTTATAATATTCTGGGAAATGTCCTCAAGACATAGCATTTTGTCTCATTTTTCAAAGACGTTTTGAGGTTCAGGAAAAGAAGCAGCCTATTATTGACTAAACATCCCCTGCCATTACAAAGCAGAAAAGTTGAGAAAAAATTTTCAAGTGAATTGCAGTGTTTCATAAATAGGAACAACCCTCTCTCACAATAACAAAACTTCTATCTAGTTTAGGTGTTTATTAGTAACTAAAATACTGTGTGAGCACAGTATTATAATATAATATTATACTATAATAATTGCACAGAATTTAAAAATTAAAATTCCAGAAACCAGATTCTTTTCCCTTGCCTTGGTGCAGATTTCTTCAAGTGAAAGGAAGGGAAGGGAAGGGAAGGGAAGGGAAGGGAAGGGAAGGGAAGGGAAGGGAAGGGAAGGGAAGGGAAGGCTTTCTTGAAGTACCCTTCTTTATCTGAGCACCGCCAATTTTGAATTAACACTGAAATAATTTGTAAGATTATTACAGTCACACTGAAGAGTGACTGTGAAGAGACTACTTAAGGTAAGTAGTCTGTACTTTCCTGAGGAGTCCTACTACCATGCAGATACAATTTTACCTAAACCTGAACATTAGAAAATCTCAGTAAACAGCAAGGCTGGCAGATTTTTTAAAAGTGGCCAATGCTTATTCAATAAGTAAAAAAGAAACAAACTGATGACAACAACAACAGTGAAAAGAAGAAGAAGAACCCAGGTCACATATTCAGGATCCAATATCGAATTCAAAACTCATATTTTGCTTCTTTTTCTTTACTGAAGCTGTGTCTAATTAAGGGATTCTTGCTTCTTTTCTGACAAAGTTCCATCGCAAACAAAATAAAGGGGATGGCTCCTGTGAAAGTTGCAAAGACATCAGTGAAATTCAGAGCTTCCCATTTGCTTTGTAAAATTGCGGTTCAGGAGGGAATAGAAGTGCCAAATCTGATATCAGCAGCCACCTATATGGTAAAGGAGAACTAGAATCCCCCAAATCTCTTTAAATAGCTTACCAAGTGCTATTTTTAACATAAAGGTGAAGGGTGCACTCTGAGAGAAGCATTCATTTCTTCATCAGACACAAGGCTGCTAACAAAGCTGTCACCTCCACCCCTCCCACAGCCACCAGTGTCACCATTTGCAGCTCCAGTGCCAGCACCTTCAGCGCCTCAATCATCTCTGACACTGCCCCCTCCATCATCAATGCCGATGAATTTCTCACTATTACTACTTCTGATACAAGTCTCGCCAGCAGCCCTTTTAAACACCTTTGAGCCTCTCCTTCTCTCTCTCACATTGAAACATTTCAGCTGACAGTCTATTTTTTAAACACTCAAGTGCTAGCTTTTCAAGCATTTGATGTCTCTAGCATTTCAGCCCCTTCCTTCACACCTTCTGCTCATAGGGCCAAGTGATATGTGAGGAATTTCTTTTGGTTTCCAAAAAAATATCCTTTGTTTTCTTTTCACAAGAATTCACCTCATGCCCATGTTTAGCTGAAGCACAATGAAAGAAAAATAAACTTTTTATAGTATTATCAGAAAATATCAACACAGCGCATGCACTAAATTGCTGAAAGACAAAGGATTTATCAGTGTTAAAAATGTCTTTAATTTGTGAAAACTGGAAATTTGCGAGAATGGCTTGCTTGTTAATTTAACCATTGAACACAGACCTTAAATTGCTGATTGTGAGACTTCTACAAAGCGGAAGAGGTGGTTTTTCTCTTACTTATCTGCATGTATTTTTAAGTCAGAGAGTCATTAGAAAAATTAATTATTATTTTTCAGCTCAAAAATATGTACATTGCCCTTCTTGCTGAATATTAAGTCTGCTGTATAACTTTTCCTCAGGATCTGTGAAACTGTAGAATAAGAAAGCGAATCAATGAGGCTAAAATTAAATGGGAAGAAATAAATATACATTCTGCTTTGGGAGCTGTTTACATAAAGTGGACATTTCTTTCCTGTTTGTAAAAGCTGATCACAAACACGAGTACCTGAATCCATGCACATCTTTAGAATGAGTTATGTGTTTCCCTAATGGGCATAAGAGCTAGGAAAACAAGGTGCCATCATTAATTTGGAACACAATAAGTTCAGGGAAACTCATCTGCCTTAGTAAACTAAAAATCCTCGCAAACCCTGTATTAAATGTAAAAATCTACAAGATAGTTCACCTTCCACTACAGGATAAGGTGGATGCGTGTCTCAATTTTGTTCTCAGTGCTCAACAGATTTTCCTTTGGTGTAAATAACACTCTTTTTTTAGCAATTGAAATATTTTTATTTCTTCAGCACTTTGTTAGAGTCCATGCCACTTTGCAAGAAGATACACTGTCTTTTAGAACTTCTCCCCAGAGCTTAATGATGCTACCTAGATCCCTGTGTAATTGCTGGGGAGCATCAGAGCTCCTGTTTCAGGCTCCCTCTAGATTCAGGAATCTACATTTATGATTTTTAGTCAGATCACACTCAGAAGAATTTGGAGATGTGGTTTAAGTCTGTGGAGAAGACGTTTGATTAGTCTTCAAGGAAAAGACTAGCCAAAAGTCCTCAGAATACTTGATGGTGTAAGATACCTTCAGAAGAGCTGATTGTCACAGATTTGACACTCATCTGTTTATAAAATCAGGCAATTTTAAGCTATTTCAATCTGGGCCACCAGAATAATCAATAGTTTCCAAATGTCTTTGATGCTGAATTGAATAAGTCATTCAGCCTGGTAATATAAGAAATAGGCCAAGAATTTGACCCTACCTATTTAGGTAGTAAGGAACCCCAAGGGGAGGAAGAGGCAAAATATCATCCGTCTTCCTCACTCCTTCACTGGACTCAGCTGTTCCCACCAACACAGAAAGCACAAGTTCTTATTTCTGTAAAAGTAGATTATGATCTATTGCAATAACATCATGCATACAATCATATATTACTGACCTCTTAGAAATATAGGGGTTTTTTAACTATGCCTTGAACTCTTATTTATTTATTAATTTAATACAACATGCAGTCATCTGAGTTTGTCCATCTTCTTATGAGGACTTGGATATACTTTCCATTTGGAGTATTTTGATTAAAAATGATGACTTTAATGCCACATCAACATATGATGGTAAAAATTTACAATGAGAAAATACCAAGTTAAAATCTGAGGTCCCATATCTCTTTGACTAGTGGAAGTGCAACACAGGAAGAAAGATCAGATGACTGGAGGAACATAGGAAAATCAAACCAAGGGAGAGAGTGGGTGTTGATGAAGTAAAGAAAATGGTGAATTCCTGAGATAAATTAGTTTGACAGTTCAATAGAACACTGGAAATACTAACCTAATCCCATGTACAATTTTTACGAGTCACAACTAATTCCATCACTTTATAGAAGCAAATTCAAAACTTGCTTGGAACCTGACATCCTGAGTTATTCACAGATATTGCTGATTGTCAGCAAATACAGCCTCAGAACAGTACTATCACTCACAAAATGGTGCTCACCATCTGCAGTGTTTCAGGTTGACCTGTTGTTCCTATAAAGGATAATGTGCAAAACAGCTCTGTGGGTTGTAAGGCTCTTTTGTCTAACTGCTATGACATGACTTCTTTAAATGAACATAAGTTCTTTAAATGAACTGCATTTTCAAGTTGAATGGGGGGGACCAACCACTTCTGAAACTGGTTATCTGCTCAAGGTATACGTGTACGCAGCCTTGCGTACGCTGCACCTGTACGCAGCCTTGCGCTACACACCCTCTACACTAAAGTCTCAGAATCTGGTGCTCAAATCTTGCTTTCCCTCTCTTTTTTTTGGTCCGATGTTCTTCGAATCTCACACTCAGAAGGAAGTCATGTAGGTTTCATATGAATGTGATCTGCTCATGTGAAGAAACAATATCCCTATTCTTTATGTGTTAGGAGCGTGGTAAAGCAGTTCTGTATTTTCAGTTACCCTCCCAGCAGAAGAAGCAACAACCATGGGGCAAATGCAGACCTTTCTGTGTGTATCCTGACATCCAGTTGTGCCAGCTAACCTCACTCACTTCTGACCCAAATTGTTACTTTTTACCCAAGTCCCGCTTCTACTCTTTCATATTTGACCTGGCCCTTGAAAGGAGGACAAAGAAATCCAGCTTACATTTAAGTCACTGAGATAGTGCCTTCTCAACAAGGCTGATGCTGCAGTAGGAGACAAAGACACAATACCCTAAAAGTAGGCGACTGATGCCAATGGAGCATTGCCTGTGTCTTTTCTACCGTAATCACAGTTGGACCAATCTCTCTAGTTTTGCCTAAAGGCACCTTTACGTTACCAGAGAGTTCCTTCTACACTCTCTCTGGGAGAGTGTGACTAATTTCCTTCTTGTTCATTGCCTCTTCACTGCACACACAGATTTTTGACAGCCTGTCCTACATGGTCTTCTGATTTGGCCCAGTTCTGCACTCCAGCCTGCTGGCCCGTGAACCTCTGCTTCACTGCCATTCTCATAATCCCTCACAGTGACCACTTTATGCCTTGTCTCTTGTACTTACCCAAATCTTCACATCCTCCAATGTGTCTAAGGACCCAGGTTTACAAAAGATAACATCTATTCCAAATGTGATTCCTGCATATCAGCAACACTCCTTGCAAGCTAAGTTCTACCCAAACAAATTGCTCTGCAGGATCAGGGTGTTAAGTTTTAACTGAATGTCTACCAAATATAACTAACACCCTTCTTCATTTCTCTAAGGGAGCTGATTCACCTTCATAACTCTTTCTGCTGTGGGTGTTCATTTACCATTCTGACATAATCTAGTGCCTCACTGCATGATGCTGATGATGTTTTTGTCAATGTGAAGAATGCAGTACAATTGTTGCAGAAATTGTCTAAGAAACTGAGACCTTAATATGTACCATCTGTTTTACAAAAACCCTCAATGTGGTAATGCATTTGCAATACCAGAAGCAATATCTCTAAGACATGAAATGAACATATGCTGTCTAAGAGCCTTCAGGCTGACATTGAAAAAGAGAAAAGATAGTACTTCAAGGCAAATATTGTCCCAATAGAAAGACTGCCAGAACCAATATGGCTCAGTCTATTGACAAGTCTCTGGTGAACAACATCATATAAAGACATGCACATTGTTATGGGTTGTACAGCTCTATGCCCCATTTTTTCATCTTGGGAAAAAAAGTAGAGAACACCTTCACTGTCACACTGGCTATTCTCCTGTTTCAGATCAACAGATGTTGTCAGATGAAGACATCCTATCCATTATTCTTTGATTAACTGTTTTTTTAAAAGAAGTCAATGAAACTCACACTAGCTTCTTGTTCTAGGTTAAGTAAGCAGCCTGCTTGGGAGGAAAGAACTGAAAGAAGCCTCTGCTTGCTAGTGTAGTTTTTTTTATTCCTAAATTAATACATTTTATGCATGAAGATATCTGTGATTCTGAAGCTAAAATGCTATTGAAACTACAATAGCTAGAAATGAATTTTATACATACCAGAAAATACAGTAATTTTATTTTAAAGTCTGTTATCCTTAAAGGAAAGGATTTAAGTTATTGTCCTGTCAGCCACAGTTTATACCAACATAATCTAAAACCTATATTCTTTTCATAGAAGACATAAACAAAAAATGTTGTGTTACAGAAATGGCTATCTTTGGGTGACATTTTATTTGTCTTCTATTATAGAAAAAATAACAACTGACAAGTAGCCTCCTCTAATTTTGGCAAATCAGACACATTCTCTGAATATCACTCTCCTGAAAAACATTTTGCTTTGCTAGATTTTGGGGGGGCTGGAATAGATCAGACATTTATTAAATATTTTGTACACTAAACATTTGGGTTTTCAAGCAATTTTTAACTAAAGGGGGGGGGAACTATTRTAGTCTATATGTGAATTTGTTGCTGTCCATAATAATATCAATACCCTTCATGATGTAAAGGAATCTAGCCAGTTCTTTTTGAAGCTAATGACAGGGTTCTTTCAGCAATAGTTACTTTAAAAATATTGTTTCAGGAATATTCTTGTTTTTTTTCTGCATAGAATACTCAGCAATATTTAAAGACACTACTTGGTATGTGTATTAAGCAGACTTGATCAAATTTTGAGGTTTTAGGTATTACTCCAGTAGGGTTCTCCTGATGTCTTTAAAGCTATACCATCTTAAAGGTGAATTAACACACTGATAACACGGGCCCATGTTTCTACACCTAGAACATACATGATGGTACTTAGCGGCTTCACACCTAAAGATGGCTGCAACCTTGTAAAATTCTTACAGGCAAAAGAGGATTTGGGAAATCCACAGCATTTCTCCTGTGGATTTTATTAGTTCCACAGGAGGGAGTCTTTCTTCTACAGATTATAGATGCTACAAGCACACTAAAGGAGCTTGTAAACAGTGCTTGATGAAGCTACTCTTCTTTAGATCTCAGAAACTCTGCAGGAGGTAGCTCTTCCACTACAGATCTTAGAAGCACAGGCTATTTTAAGTGCAGTATAATTCTAATTAACTACACCATCAATTATGTCAAACAAGGGCACAGTCACTGACCTTTCACTAAAGGTAAAGCCATCAAAGCCGGATTTTTTAAACTATGTAAGGGAGGAGGACCAAAGGAAGTCCTCACATCATCTCTGGAGACTGTGATGGATACAGGCGTCACAAGAGTGGAGGAACCTGGTAGCTACCTAGCTGTTTCTCTGTCATGTGGTCAATAGTGTGCTCTGTAATGGGAGGCTTCTTCCTCTCAAATCTGCCTGATGTTTGGTAAGTTTTGTACATTCAAGAATTTCAAAACCAACGTAGTCATTTCTTCCTACAAAGAAAAATTTTTATATAATCAGAAAAATAAGTCAGTTTCAGGTAGAAACCTTTCTGAATATGCAAGTTTTAACTAACAGCTGCTGTGAGAACCAGGAGAAAGCAAAACAAAACAATAGAAAACATTGTTTGTTCAAAAAAGAAATATAATCAAAAATCTTTGTTACTACTCCTAGTCACAGCAGGAATTAATAATATAATTATTACTAGTCTACCGTATCTATAAAAAAACTGCAGATAGGCAAATGAAATGTTGAACACTAAAGACTGACAACTAGCTGAGTTAAATGCTGTTGTGGGGCTTTTGGAGACTATTTCAAGATCCATAAAGCTTAGCATGCTTTAAGATGATGAAACAATGATACAAGTTTCAATATTTAGTAATTTCAGCCTTTTCAAACATAATTTTCAATGTTCTGTTAACATTGTTTAAATGAACAGACAACTGTTTTGAGGCACTCTTTTATCTTAAAAACTTTCCTACTGTAAATATTTCAAAATCAATGTAAAATAAATTTCGAACTCCATCAGCAAAGCAGCTGAATGGATTATGTCAAAAAGCACATGATGAACAAATTTCCAGTAAGTCCTGCCATGAAACCTACAGTATGAAAAATGAGATGATATATAATGTCTCCATCTATTCTCTCCAAGTGCTGCCCAAAACAAAAAACCCTACAAATATAAAGCCTTTTAGAAACAGAACTTGGAGAACAAATGTTCCTCCTGTCTAAGATCTGAATTGCTATCTAGATGTGTCCATTTCTCTCCATTAAATATCAAGGGAGCATAACCATTTAACAGGACTAATGTTAAGGGGATTAGTCCAGACATCTGTAAACCACAAGGGTTTAACAGTTTGTCCGTTAAAAATTGACCTCCTTATGTAAACAGGAAAATGAACCTAGATCTGAAGATCCACTCTGCTACTCCTAGGCAACTTGGACTTGATCTGGAAAACACCCCAACCCCTTCCTACATACTGTAACCAGAACAGGAACACTGGATGTAGAGTCTGTTACATCTCAAGTAAAATACACGGAAACCATTTCAGTGAGAAGGAGAGGGTAGAATTTGATCATCTGTTGAACAGAATTGACTGGGGAATGAGTAGGGGCACGGAGAAAAATGGAAGAAATAAATCAAATAAATAATGGACGAGATGAAGTCCTCACTATCCAAAACCCTGAGAGTGGGAATTCATCTCAGCTAACATCAACTGTTAGTTGTTAACAAGTTAGTTGTTTAAGCTAGTCATCTAGGCTCCCTCTCTAATCAACGGAGAGAAATAGACACCTCCAGAGAATAACCAGTCCCATCTATATCTTAGGATGGAATAAATTAGCTCTGGAAGAGCCTAACTCCACTCGCTGACTGCAGTGGAAACCCGGATGATTTGCTTAACCTGGATGCCTGTCTTTTAAACTGCTAAAGTTAGATAAAATGAATGATTGTTTGCACTATGAAGAAGAGGCACAGGGCTTAAGCAAACTCCACTGATATTCCCCTTTGTCCTCCTCCCCCTCATTCCCATAAATATCTGCTTTGCTGACTGTCTTATCTATATTGTTAAAAAGAGTGGAGAATGTCTTCAATTTCTCTGACAATTTGATATCTTTTTATCCTCTGGTTTGCCAAAAGCTCATATTGCACAACATACTGCAATTGCTGCTCTGAAATGCTTCATCTGAGCCTTGAACTGCAAGCGTTATTATCGCAAATAACCACTATATGCCTTCCATTTTCAGTAGCACTGGAATTGTATGACTGTGAGGCTGTTCAGACTCAGGGAAAAGTAGTTTTTCTTTGGAAATCTAGACCAAGAGTTAAAACAAGCCAAAAAGTATAAATTCTAAAAAAAAAAAAAAAAAAAATTAAGGAAACACTAGCGTGAGGAAATGGTAAGGGCAGGACAGAAGGATGCCTGTCTATTATCTAGGGCGTCTCTTTAGACAAGGCAAACTAATAACCAATTTGACGGTAAATATTAATTTGTACCAGAGGCTCATAGATAGGACTCTTTCCAGGAGACAAAAAAAGACCAAATGTGCACGTATATTAGCTATGAACCTGCAAATGCTGAGTAACAGCATCCCTAGAAATAGGACAGTTGCTCATTTGGTCTAAAAATGTGTGGCTACACAGACTATAATGTGTGAAATATATGTCTGACAGACACAGTGTACATAGTACAGTACTGGGAGAATTCAGTTAGTGTGGTTTAAAGAAAAAGGCCCTCCAAAAAGTATTCTAGATATGGGCAGCTAATACTTTCTCCAGCACATGGTTATGGAGAGGAGAGTAGAAATGAATGAAAGCATTGCAGAGGTAGGACCATGTATATAATCTGTAGTTTGGAATTACTAGAAATGTTAATATAATTTAATGTATTTCTTTAGGCATGGAGGAGATGAGGATTAAGAGTCTATTCACCCTCCCATTACTATTACATGATCCAGCATATGGTGGAAAAAAATGACATAACTGAAGGCCACATAGGCCCCATCAGATTTGCAGTTGCACTTTGCTCTGGTCTCTATTTTGTATGGTATCATCATTCAGTCATTCCTATATATTTTGATTAATTCCTTAAAGGTGAGGAATACCAAGAAATCTTTAGGTATCACTTGTTTTTTTAACGTCTCCATTTTTCTATTTTATAGGACCGGCTTCCTTTTTCTTGGAAGCCCTTAGCTAAAAGTTGACTAATATACTTCCATTTTTCTTCACTATCTCTGTCACCACTGTTGTTACAACTATAGAAAAGGGAAAAAAAAAATTCTTTGTATCAGTTTTAACTTAAAAAGCAAGGATTGTTCAGGAAAACATGCACAATAAAAGACATTTTTTTCTAACGTGAAACCTGCATTTTGAACATAATTTTCTTCAGATTTTCCTCTGATGAACTGAACTCTTGTTCTTCAACATCTGAATTTTATTATTTGTGATAATGAGCACTGTTGAGCATGTGGGAAGATTTAGATCAAGTGAGACAGCAAGCCAAACCTGAACCTTGACCTTCTCTTCCAGCCTCCTTCATGATGTGATACCTAGTAGTTTTTATAAAACAGCTCATTTTTAAAATTACTTTTTTTTTTTTGCTTTCCCCATTCAAGAATAACTAAAGAAAAATGAATTTATGTTGTTTCTGGTTTACAGCAAGGTACTTCACACATTTCTATTTATTGTAACTGGCCAGACTACAATTACAGTAGCTGTTGTTCATTCCATCACTGAGTATATGTGACTTTTACAATGAACTGTAGTGGGTCAAATAGTGGTGACTAATAAGACTAATAAGACTTATTCTATGTTGGAGCTAACAAATCCTTTATCAGTACTTCAACCATTCTGCTTACGTGGCCTCATTGTTAAGATTATGCCTTTCATCTATGGGAACTAATCCCTTTCATATACAATTTTAGCAAGAAGCTTATAAAATGTGTGTTAAAGCAGTATTGACTTGTTCAACAATAAAAAGTACAATTAGGCTTCCATACAGAGCATTACTAATTTGCATAAAAACCTCTCTAACCCATTCCTTTTACTGCAGAATATAACCAAGAGGTTACATTCTGTACCATGCACCAGTAATTTACTGTAAAATCAGTAGGTAGCTGTACCTGTGTAATAGTGTTCACTTTGTGCAAATCTTTTAAAAGTGAATTTACATGCCGAATGTATCAATAGGAAATAATATTAAAGATCATTACAGTGAATGACCAAGTACAATGGGTTCCTTTGATAATATCCCATAATGCAATAACTCAAGACTTACTTATTRAGAGTACCTATCCTGATAGAGTCATGGGTAGGGTCACACTGTAGACTCAGTTTTATCATACTTTGCAGTTGCAATAGCTCATTTTCATAATATACTATTTAAGCAAGAAGCTTACAAGAACTGTAGAAGAGTAATAATGACCAGTCTATGCATAAAAATGTATAAATAGTTAGGCTTCCAACACTAAACATTTCCATCTAAGAAGATTACTTAATATCCCTTTTGCAAAATTTCTCATTTCCATAACCAAATAGGTGCTATTGTCTATTCACTCTCCAAGTACTACATCTCTTTGTAGCACTACAGGAATGTCTTTTCTGTGTGTACTCTGGAATATATTAAATTAGATTTGTAAAGTACATGCCAACTAGTAAATAATAGTAAGACATGATTCATGTGGGGTTTAGACTCCCTAGAATTAGCCGAAAGGAAATCAGAAGAACAGACTACTTGCCATTAACTGCTTCTGCCTACAGAGAGTACAGAAATTCCTCCTGACTAGAGATGATTAGCCTTCTTTTCGCTTGCTTAACAAAGAACAGTATTTTCTTACCAAGGTAACACAAGATGACATTGCCTCAGGTCACTGCAGGGCATGTCATATCAAGTAACACAACATAACCTGATGCAACCTGATCCAACAGGCCATGTGCCTGTTGCCTATTTGTAGAAAATAGTACTTTTTTCAGAAGAGACGACTTGTCACCATAGATAACAAAACATTAGCTCTACCTTTTAGTCCAAAGGCTTCTGTGTTCACAATTAACTTGAAGTTTAAGTCCAAATCACAAGAAACAGGAACAATTTCCTCTTCGGTTATTCAGTATAGCCTATACTGACAAGGAAATTTCTATAGCTACCTTTTAGAGAAACTATCTTTAATCAGCAAAGGTTTAGATTACAGAGAGTCTAAATATGCCCTGTGAAATGACCCTATCCCCCAAAAAAACAAAGAAAGAACTGAACTCATCAAGACATTAAAACCACTAATCACTCCATTTTTACAGATCTCGGGAACATGTCAGTCTGTCCATTTCAAGATTAGCACAATTCTCCACTATGCTCTCTGATTTGCTGATACATTTGCCTATTGAATGATGACATATTTTAAAAGAATAACAATGAATTGCATTATAAATGTTGAATATATTTATTTATTCCATTATTAAACCAAAGAAACACTAATCTATAACAAAACCTTAAAACTGATGTGTTACTGATCAAATCATTACATAGCCAAAGAACTTTTAAAAATGTCTAATCTGAGCTGTCAGCATAAAGTGATTTTATTTAAAAAAAACCCCATACATCTAAATACCTTAAGGCTCTACTTTTGAAACCTTAGTCCTCTTGAACACTTTGCTGAAATAAACACCAAGAGCTAAGGAAAAATATTTTTAGAAATCAATTGTAAGAGAAAAATAAACTAACATTACTCCAAATTAACAAGGAAGAAGCCTAATTAAATTTTAACAGTGTTTGAAAAGCTTGCTGTGCTAATTAGATGAAGTACTATAAATTTCTCTCAGATTCACATGTGATGAAGCACCAAATATAATATAGAGAAATTCACCCAAAATTTACCTGATCTTGCAACCCTCAGGTAAGTAGGTGTTCTACAACAAATTGATTTTTACCAAGTCCCTCAAAACCAAGAAGTTTGTTCATGAAAGAAAGAAAGTAAGAAAGAAAGAAAGAAAGATGCTACCTTTTTATAAAGGTATTAGTTTACCAACATATCTAATAAACAACAACYAACCACATAAATTTCTTGTTATAGCTTTACTCTTTCAAAGCTTCATCCCCTTCTCTTACAGTCATTTTAGGGTAAAATCATAGAATCATAGAATCATTAAGGTTGGAAAAGACCTCTAAGATCATCGAGTCCAACCATCAACCCAGTACCCATGCCCACTAAACCATGTCCTGAAGCACCTCATCCACACGTTTTTTGAACACCTCCAGGGATGGTGACTCCACCACTTCCCTGGGCAGCCTGTTCCAATGCCTGACCACCCTTTCAGTGAAGAAATTTTTCCTAATATCCAATCTTTCTTCCTTTTTATTGTGAAGTACCTGTTTAGGAGCTGTAGGAAGGATAATAATTCATTAAATGATGATTCTTATTATTGCAAACATTCATGCGGGAGCTGCAAGTTCAAGACCTACGCTGCTTGTTCTTTTATATCATATCTTAAAAATTCATATTTATTACAGTGTTCTGTTTCAGCATTCTCTTTTTTATATGTACATTATGTATATTTATATAAGGATTGCCAATTAAATAAATACAACTACAAACTAATATTTTACAGAAATAGAGATTCGCAGGAGCAGGAAACTGCTGCATGTCCAAAATCCATTGTTTTCATCTGGAGTTTATGGCCTTGGCAAGCAGGAGTGTGATAAGAAGAGGTACAAAATTAGAGTACTGTTTTTAAAATATGTCTCTTTTTCAGCCTCACAGTATGCTCAAAAATCAGTGCTTAACAAATATGAGAACAGTTGAAAAAGCTAGATCTGAATGCTCTTTATATTTGAGGCAAATTCAAGTCACTGTATCTGAACACCTAATTTGATAAAGCTGCAATTTGGGTCTGAACTTTGCATCCTAGGCGTGTTTAGTTTAGAAACATTAAATTAGTTTTAGTCCTCAACAGTGAAAACCTGCCACCATTCTATGCTGGTAGCAATATACAAAGGCATGAGCAATACAATCACCTCAGAGGAAATGCTGCTTTACTATTTCCCCTCAGTTTGACCCTTGCTAGCATGCATGAATCAAATCAAGAGCTTGAAGATTTTGCAGACCTGGATTAACATATTTGCAAGGCTCAGATGGATTTTCACAAAGAAAGCAGATATGGAAAGAAAAACTCTTTGTTGTTTATGGAAAGTCTGATAAACATGTGGTCAACACCTGGATTTTGAAGGGATTCTATTCCTTGCTCAATAAAAGTACAATAGCCACCTTCTGAGGCATTCAAACAATAAAACAAGATGATAGCAACAAAAAGAACTGCCACATGTTGTTTTCTTCACCTCTTTGATTTTGTTTAATAACAATGAATCAGCTTTTAAAAACAAAAGAGTAAAGTAACAGGTTAAAAAGAAAAATCCCTATAAAATGTGCATTAAAACATGGGAACACATGTACCATGAGGCATATGTTTTCCTACTAAACATTTTATATTGTGAAAAATCATATTGGTGAATGCATTTCCATATGACAGTGTTTTGCATCTTGGAAATGCCTGATAAAACTGCTGTATGCGAATGATACAAAATTAATGCTTACTGGAGTTTCTGTACATCCCACTGACCTCTGCAGGGTTAATGAGAGAAAATTCTGTCCTTTAAGCATAAAATATTGCTGTTTAGTACAGGCAAATATATGCACAAGAAATTGCACTAAATTAGGATTGAATTCTTGCTAGCTTTTCTGCCAGTATACATTAGAAGAAAGGCAAAAGGCATCTCCATACTAACATAGCTCTCAGTAATCAGGAGATGCACTGGCGTAGCAGCCCTTTTGCAATCACTGGACCGTTGTCCCTATTCAGCTTGTGGAAAGAATTGGAATTATTCTCTTTTTTTTGCTTCACAGTACATAGTAAATATAACACTGCCACAGAAATGTATGGGCCCAGGTGAGAAGACGACATGTGGCAGATCAGACTTGTAGGTCATCTTTTTACATACCAGACATCATGTCTCAAGACTGCTTTGGGGAGTGAAATACTCTCCATTAGGAAGCAAAGGGAGACTAGCTCCATTTTAGATATCTAACTTTTAATGTTCTGATGATAGGCGAGACGAATCCCATTCCAAAGGTCAGGATTGTGGGGCTTTCTTTTCACTTATGTCAATGAATGCAAGGCATTCACCAGTCCGGGCTCCCAACCAGCCAAATCTAGGAACTTGCAGGAATACACTACAACTTTCCTACAGAAATTTTCCTATGAGAAATGAGAAAAGGATGGTGAAAGGCTTGCTTCCACTCTGTATTGAGGTTTAACTCTTTCCTAAATAGATAAGACTGGCAAGTTTTCCTGGAATTGCAATGCTATGTCTACCGAGGGCGAGATGTGGTCTGAACTTCTTGTAAATAGCAATAGTTTTAAGAGTTTATATCTAAAACAAATGCAAGATGTAATAACTCCAGCTTCACTTGGAAAAAAAATAGCAGACTTTTAAATTTCAAATAGCATATTGCTTCTAAAACTTATGTAGTATTTGTTGCTGATCAGGAAATTAGACATACAATTAGATGTGAGATTCAGGTAAGCCAAATTCATTTCAGAGTCTTGTTGCCAACAGTTGCTACAAAAAAATGTGAAGAAGTAACAATTGAGTTATAGATTAGAAAGGAAAACTTGGTGACCTCCTATTATGTTCTGCTCCACCATTTCTACAGTAATGAATATTTTCACCTAGTTAAAAATCTTGCACATATATACAAAACAAAACCTGAATAAGAAAAAAAAGTGAACTTGTTACATTGTATGGCAACACATTTCTAGGGAGAATCTACATATTTCAGCTAGCATTTTTCCCATACATTAACACCCTATTCAACTATAATTGCAAGTTATCTGCCTCATGTCAGATTTTTAGTAGAGTGCATTTTAGTTTCAGGTAGAACTTCAAAACAGCTAATTAAGCAAAATAAAAACAGGGAAAGACAATGTCCCTCTGCTGAGGCAATGCTACATATGAGCACTGAAGCAGCTCAGTTGCACCTCAAAGTGCATTTGCATCACACTTTGAAATCTTATGGCCTGATTCTGCCACATGTCGGTGTGCTCTTTTCACACTGACTATACAGACAAAAGAACTCAGAGGGTTAGACCTTTATACGTTTCATTGTTTACCTGACGTTTATCAATCTGAAACACTGGCTAACTTGAAAAAGCTCTATTATGGGGAAACACAAAGAACATGAATTTTCTTCTCTGCTATTAACAGATATCATTCACTTTTACTGTATACATCAAGCTGCCAAGTAACATATCTTTGTGAGCAGAATATTTGAATTAAGCAGCTTTCAACAAAGAAACTATATAGTTGCCAAAGGAACAATGATTTTTATTTCATGTTTAAAGAGGGGTTTACAGACTGAAGCAAACTTGGAAAAAGAAAAACTTTAATGGTAAAAAGATGTAGCTGGTTGTGGGGAAAGAATAGATGTAATTATTATGGGTTTGTTTTTAGAAGCTGTCTGCTTAGAAGAGTCAAAAACTCTTTGCTTTTGAAAACTTCACTTTGTTTCTCAGATTTTGTGGTTTACCTCTGTTATAGACATATGTAAATTTATATGTAGGACATTATCTGAAGCAATAAAATATATTTAAAGAAAGAGAAATTATGGCATTGTCAACTCCATATGTTAAAATGTCAGGAAACTGTTCTAAAAATTACGATTTTGTTAAAAATAACAAAAGTTTTAAGAAAGCAATTTTTATAGTTCTTTCATTTACGTTCTTACTTCTGAGCCCTAGAAATAACTAAGGTGGCAAAGTAAATCTTTTCACACCAACTTTATAGGCTAGAAACATACTTTTTAGAAATGAAAGATGGCATTCTTATATACTCCTTTGATTGCAGGATTTGGTGCCATAAGAGAAAACACTGTAAATGTTGAGGGTTACCACAATGAAAGCCAGTTGAAAGAAAAGAAATACCATGGCAGATTATGCCTGAGAAGCCGTACTGGCTTGTCTGGACTGAAAAGTTGTTGAAGTATACATACCGTAGTAACATGTATGGCTTTGCAAGTATTTTCTGTCTTTTATGCTCAGTTATGGTTTATCCTGAGCAATCCTTTCTTTTTTTTCTTATAAGGAACATGAAATGTATACTCCCTTGGTTAAACTAGAAAACAAACTTAATCACATAATGCAGGTCTAAATCAGGAACAGAAACTTCTTAAAGAGTCAACTGCAGAATATTCACTTTTCTACACAGGGACAATGACTCTACTCCTTAAGTTTGGACATGAATAAGAACTTCCTATATTTGAAATCAGAGAGATGATTTTTCATATTCAACACTTCTGAAAATAGTGAATGAGTCTCTAGAGTGCTAATTGTCTCTGCAAAAAAACGACCAGAAATGTTGTCTCTATCTTCCAGAGGCATTGGTAATGTAACATTAAGTAGTGATTGCAAAAGCTGGTCCCATTTTTTTATGTTTGAGAGATTTATCACATTAATGAAAGCAAAATAAACTCCTAGCCACATTAGCTATAGTTTAACAAAATGTTTTGTTTGTTTGCTTAAATAAATCACTCGCTAAACCATAAGACCTTGAAATAAATATATGCTAAAGGCTGTCTTACATACAGATCCAGGACTGGAATCTCTCAGAACTTGGTCAGAATGAGCTACATTTAAAATAAGGGAGGTGAGGGAAGGAGGGAAATCTGAGATCGATGAGTTTCCTGAGGGGGACACCCAAAGTTTCAGACAGATGGAGAGGCCAAGCAGAAGTGGAGGGACAATAGATATCTCAAATTCTTGAACAAATTCTACTTGGAAAATATGGCTTGATTACAACACTCAGAAACATATTAGTCCAAGAGTCCAGTCACCCTTTCCAGAGACATGCACAGCAAATTTCTTGTAGAACTCTGCTTAGACAGGTTCTGAAAGTGTGTGTGGTCCTCTATTCAGCTGGGCAAATTAATCTCTCTGTGGTAAGGGAAAATCACTAAAGTATGTGATTTTAACACAGAACAATAAAGTGACTCCAGAGTTTTATTCTAAACTTACTGACTGAATCTCTCTTAATGTGATAAATGTTTATGGATTCTTCTAATTACAAGTCTGGTTTAAAGCTAAGACACTTAGAGAATACGTCTCTCTTTCATAAAGTTTCCAAGGTTTCCCTATAATAATCAATTATCATAATGAGTTTTTTTAAAGCTGCCATTTGTCACTTTCTTAAAATATATAAACTACCCAGTATAAAGATAAATAGCTAGAGCCAGCCTACCCTGAGGCCCTCTACCAAAGATGTCCATTAAATCAAAATCAACTGGGAAATCTGTTGGATTTTATTTCAAAGTCAATCCTGCTTGTGCTAAATAAAAATCTGCAGAAAACAAGTGTAACGTTATGGCAAGAAACACTGCTTTCTTAATAGAACCTTAAAAAAAAAAATATATCAGTCTTAATCCTTGAAACTGAAGTCAACGAGGTTTGGAAGGAGAACATACAACTACAAAAATTTGAGACTTGTGTACGACAGGACTGGGGAAATCATATACCATCTGCTTTTAGTCCTGAAATTATTTGTGTTTCTCACCTAAGCCAGTGCCACCCAAATAAATATAATTACAGATGAACAAACAGACACTTTGGCTTATGTATACTTACTGGAAATTTATACTAAATGAGGACCTTCAGGAAAAGGCAGCTGACAGTTCCTTTCAAAAGTCTGTAGCTCATGACCACAACTGCAATAAGACTGAATAATTTTTAGCACTCTTTGCTTAACAGAGGATTTATCTAAATGTATTTAATAAATACAATTTAAAAACAATGACAAAAGTCATTATTTAGCTAGCAAGTAATAGTATGAGAACAAAAATGAGTAAGCTTTCAGGAGAATGTTTCTTCTAAACATTGTGTGGTATGTCACTGTTGTTCTCGTTCTTTGAATTACAATGAGAATTTTGTGAGGATGCTTACACGCTATTAGCTCTGCAAGTGCCTGCTGTTTACACAGCTGTGGAGGTTCTTGTCCCCCTTGCTCATTCAGGAACACTTTGGATCCACATAGCTGTACTATGTCCATCCAAAAGCCTGCAGGAGGACTGCCTACCCTCTAATAGAGGGCATTTTTAGAGCCATGTGCCTGAGTGGGGTTACAGGTATGAAAGACAATGACAACGCTGTAGGATTGGTTGTACAATGCTGTTTTAATTTGCAACAATCTTGGAATTTCTTCTGAAAAAAGGGTATGTTGTTAGAAAATCACAGCAGATAAGTTGTGTTGATCCCATTCTCCTTTCTCAACTGAAGACAAAGCTATTCTTTCAAATGTACTAGTGACCATGACACAGGTCAGACACCCGTGACACAGAATCTGCATTCCAGTTGTGGATCTATTCTGTTTTGATAGATCCAAAGATTTTGTAACCTGTACTTGAACATCTTACAATTCTAAGCTGTTGTTTTTCATGTAGTTCAATGACTTCCGTATCGGGTATGTCCTTCCTTTAGATGACTGTTATGTCATATGTCTCATTATCTTGTGTACACATGTAATTCTATAGGCTTCTTGAACAAAAATAATCTTTCCTTTATGAATTTACTTTTCCAAGAAGCTTATTTTACTGTCATTTGTTCCTTAGACAACACTGAACTAATTGTCTGGCATTTTTTTTGGTTGTATACAGTCCTTACATAAAAATTTTGAAAATATCTCACTGACTTAAAAGTCTAAATGTAATTTTTAAAAATGACAGTGGTATTTCAAAGGCTAAAGGACTAAATCATTTATCTGAAGCAAGACTGAGATGGTGTCTGTGCTTACTATTAAAATTGTGCATGCATTCAACATCAAGTCCGAAGAAAACTTATCCTGACCTCATCTAGCCTGTCCCGAAAGCTCTGCTAAATGGCTACGGTCAGCAGTCTCCTACCTGCCATGTGCTCTGGTTAAAACTTATTTGTATGCCACAGATTGCCAGTAGCAGAAGTTACCAGTGCCATTCCCACCACATTTTTGTTCCTGAATTTATTGCCTTCTATTGCCCTTGATTACCACCTGGGGAAAAAAACAGTGCTGTTTCCTAGAAGAGGGCCAATGAACAAACACATGGACAGTAGGAATGTTTATTTAAAGTTAAGACTCATTTGGATAAGTCCATTTACAGGGCTCAAGCTAAGTAAGAGTAACTCCAGTGAAAATCCGTTTTGTAAATATGTACGTACCCAGAACGTACCTAACCCTGCATTTTCCTTGAATATGCAGAAAGCCAAAGTTTATAAAACCTTTGAAATGTCCTTTCATCTGCTACTTGAAAGCGCCCAAGGGTTTGAGCAATTCGGTGCCATGTAACATATGTGCAATCTCCTACGGGATTCACAAACTATACGTTTCCTGTACCACTTTCAGGCCTTGATCCAATAAGGCGATGTTTGCACGATTAAATTAAACATTCCTGGACACTGAAACTTGATCATCCATATTGTTAAATTGTTCAGTTGGCCTCGGCACAGTTTTGGCCCTGGCCAGCTAGAACTTGCTTTTGAAAACATTTGCCAGGCGCAGTTAGGGAGATAGCACTACTCACAGACTATTCACAAGAGGCAGTTTGAGTGCAGCCATCGTGTTTTAAAAGCTAAGAGAGTTTGATTGTAGGGACACTTAACATTCTTCATCAACTCGGTGCCAAAGTATGCTCCCAACATCTTTAATTTACAAGTACGGATATAGCCCTAGAGTTCTCACAACATGTTTAATCCAACAGGCTGTTGTGGTAATGGTAGCAAGGAGGGCACTGTAACTGCTGCCATCCCAGTGTGATTCAATAGCTCCTGTCCTAGAACACTACAAGACAGGTTGAAAACTTATTTATAATTTTTAAGAAAGTATATTTTAAAATATAAATAGAAGTCTCAAATTAAAACATTAGTTAATGTATTTTGACCAATAGTGGACATGCCATGTATGACAATCTGTTCAAGTAATACAATTATATCAGACATAGATTAAATCTTGAAGTATTGAATGATAAATCTGAATTGGTGGAAATCACCAGGAAGGCGACTGGACCCAGAGTCTATTGAAATGAAAACCATCTGTTGGCAGCAGTAGAATCTTTCACAGTTGCACAGAGAATATTTTCTTGATTTCAGTCGAATTGGTTCAATTACTAGCTCACTGAAAGGCGAGAAACTGGGTGGAGTGGAAAAAATTATAAAGATTTGTTTTCTTTCTCCAGTCTAGTGTTAAAAACCAGGTGCAGGAGGATGAGATCTACTAATTCTAAAATCCCAGTGATTATGAGGGCAAAAAGGAAGTGGTTCAGTCCCCCGCGTGGTTCAGTCCCCCTCTCTAGACAAGTCCGTAACCCTTGGCTCGGGGTTCAGATCTCTGTGATCCAAGGCTTAGTTTGATGCAGCACAACTCTGTGACCTTGGCTTAGTTTTACTGAGAAAATTGTTGTTTAAGGTGCGAGAAAATCCATGAGCTAAAACCATAAAAGATAAGAAAAGTAAAAATGTAGATAGAATTGAAATTCTTGAGGTGGTGATAGCAGCTCAAGGATTCAAGAAGAAAAATACTGACATGGAAAGGTAAAAACCCTAAGACAAAAAGCAAATAATGGGAAGTCAGCAATGCAGCAACACTGGGGAGCAGCCCCTTCCACAGAGCAATGCAGGCCTCTGCTTCTCTACCTGATGGACCTCCAGGTACTCGTCAGGTATCCTGAGGAAAGGAGGCGAGAGGGTGAGTGTACTACATCTTAGCCCAGTCACTTGTAGTGCCTAGCTCTCTGCTGTGTGTATTAACCAACAAATAATCGCTGCATACTCTTAAAGTGTGTATATCCTCTTTGCAGAACATCTTCCCACATGACGGAAGATGCCTGGACAAAAATGATTTAGTAACTGAGGGCTACCCGTGGGTTAATGTACCAAACTAATATGCAAGCATGTTAGATGAATTTATGTATTCCCTATTTAGAATCAAGTTAATGCTGTTTTATTAAAATTAAGAAATATGAACAATATTTGTCCTTCATTAAAAGAACAGTCTTTTCTGAAGAAATCAAGTATAAAGACATAATATTCATCCAGTTGAACCAAACTAAAAAATACAGCAACCACCATATACTAACACAATGGAAATATCTATTAAAATTAACATAAATGCATATTAGCAGTAAATTTGCTCAAATAAATGTGCAAAGATTTTGTACATCTAACTACCCAGCAAAGAGAAGCATCAAATACAAAACGTGCTTCAACAATGTATTTTAATATTTGCCAAACATTAGGCGATGTTTGGCAGCAAAGATTAGGAATCAATCTTTTTACAGGAAAATAAATAAGCAAATATGAATTCAAAACAATACAAACCAGATTATTTAAATCAAAGTTTTGTGGATGTAGAAATCTACTCTAGAATTCATCCAATAGGAGGAAGATTTCACGTAATTCTGTCCTCTGCAAGTATAGGAACCTACGACCCCTAGAAAAATGCCTAGCCACCAAGATTAGTCTATGTCAAAGGATAAGACATGCAAAAATCAAACTTTAATTTCATCCTGCTGAAGTATAAACAGAATAAAATATTAATTGCATTAGAAAAAGCATTGGTTTGGATAAGTATGACTACGATATTCACCTGGGAAAAATGAGGTTTATATTTCTGTTATGCTTCCTCTTCTCTAAATTACTTCTCTAAATTTAAATATACCACCAGATATTGAAAATAGTACTGACCATCCTTGGGTTGTGGGATTCTGGAGAGGGTTCAGGGCTATGAGTCCTAGGTTTCAAGTGGAGATAGGCATTTCCTCACTACCTAGAGCTGGATTCCCTGCTCCCAAAACACCGTTGTCTTCTACCTGAAAGATAATAACATAACATTGGAAATGATGGTGGTGTTTGTGAATGTGGTATTAAAATTTGCTGAAAGCCAAAAAGGGCTTAGGTTCTTACAGGATTTTTTTTTTTCCTACTTTGAAAATTGAACCTAAATTCTTAAATCATTGAGGTCCAGATTCATAAAAGCACTAAAAATTAAGCTCAAAATCTTCAGTCCTGAAAAAATGTGAACCCTCTGCTGCATAGCCTTGAAAGCAGCTAAACATCACTGCTGTCTCAGGGGTTTTTTGCATTAAATGGCTTTCGTTAATGTCTAAAAAAACCCTCCTCACAACCAAAAAAGAAAATTAGATTGCAGGCCTGCTGTGTATATGCAATTATGAACAGAGAATATATATATTATTATACCTTGTTAATTAAAGGATTTATGATCGGTTACTCTCTCTACCATCATCTTCCTATGTGGCCTTTCCTAAACCAATTAATCTTACTGAACCTTAGTTGAATTACAGGATGCATATTTCACAAAGTTTCAGTGAAGTTAAATACATTACAGATTTGGGGGTTGTTAAATAAAATTAGGCAAGTAATTTACATACAGAAAGAAGGAAAAAACCCTCGCTTTTGGCATGGCAAGCTCCTGTTGGGACATGTTATGATAACTACTTGCAGCTATGTTGCTTAGGTGTCCCTGGGCGGTTTGGAATTATGAATATAGATTGGTCTTTGACGGCAAAAGATGTAATACAGTTTTGGTTTAGTTTGTTGCCATTTTTTCAGTTAAATATCTCATCTTCACTGGATTGTGTCTTCATACGAACAGCAACAGAGAAACAAAGAGGAGATGTGAAATAAATAGGCTCCTCTGTAAGACTGGATGGAAATCAACCACAAGAAAAGGAATTTGTGAACCATCTGCCTTTCTATGTAGCTGAAATTCTCTCAGGAAATAAGATCACAGTTAAATGAGAGAAGGGACTAAGACGGAAATAAGAATTTATCAAGATCACAGTTTTGAAGTATTATCTAGGAGAAGAAACTACCAAAAGAAAAAAGCAGTTGAGAGACTTCCCTGAGAAGAAGGAGAACATGTAGCATGGAAAAGAGTTATGAAAGCTAAGGTAGAAGAGGATTTCAGATTTCCAAAGACATTGCTAATAATACATCCTCTTTACTTTTACAGATGATTTTTTTTCCATGGTCTAGCACCTAAGGAAAGTAACTGCTGATCCATGGTCTTACATCAACACTTGAAGGAATATTTTTAATAACTTAAAAACTAATACATGTATTGAAAACAGAGAAAATTATCTAACAAAATGGAAACATTACCAATTAGATTAAGATGAAAATTTCTGTGAAAAACATGTCCAGTAAGTCTCAATAAGCTATGACAGATAATTTGATATTTAAGGTCATCTCCTGGTTTTGGCTGGGATAGGATTACTTTTCTTCCTAGTAGTTGGTATAGTGCTATGTTTTGGATTTAGTATGAGAAAAATGTTGATAACACACCGATGTTTTAGTTGTTGATAAGTAGTGCTTACACTAGTCAAGGACTTTTCAGCTTCCCATGCTCTGCCAGGTGCACAAGAAGCTGGGAGGGGACATAGCCAGGATGACCCAGCTGGCCAATGGGGTATTCCATACCATATGACATCATGCTCAGCTTATAAGGCTGGGGGAAGAAGAAGGAAGGGGGGGACATTCGGAGTGATGGCATTTGTCTTCCCAAGTAACCGTTACACATGATGGAGCCCTGCTTTCCTGGAGATGGCTGAACACCTGCCTGCCSATGGGAAGTAGTGAATGAATTCCTTGTTTTGCTTTGCTTGCGTGCGCGGCTTTTGCTTTCCCTATTAAACTGTCTTTATCTCAGCCCACGAGTTTTCTCACTTTTACTCTTCTGATTCTCTCCCCCATCCCACCGGGGGGAAGTGAGCGAGCGGCTGTGTGGKGCTTAGTTGCCGGCTGGGGTTAAACCACGACAGTCCTGTTTCAAAAGAGTAAGGCAACATCATTAAAAAGATCAAAAACATGGAATTAAAATAAAAAACAGTCAATGGTATTTACACATAGACCTTATACTGGCTATGTAATTACAGCAGGCAGGTATTTAGATACTGGTCCAAAAGTCTGCTTTTGAGGCTTAATGGAAACTAATTTCAAAGGATTCGGATCTGCATGACTAGCTTATCATCAGGAACGGGAACCAAAGACAACTGGGTGTGATACTGACTCCGTCATCGCCTTATAATCTGGTAGTTACAGGTACTGCATGCCTTATGCCTACTAGCTTGTTAGATGGTTTTCGCTTGCGAATGTTCTTGACTAGAATTGGAGGGGAAGAGGGAGGGCATGCGGGTAACTGTGCACATAGACACAACTGCTAAATTCAATATTTTAATGTAGACAGAGGTAACACTGTGTTTACCAGAGCCAATTAAATATGAGTGGTTGTATCACGTTTCATGTGGAAAAAAAACCATTCTAATGGAGATGCAAAACTGCAGGTGAAATAAGACTACAATAGCTGTTACAGCCCTACATAGAAAAGGCCATACAATTGTGGACTGTGTTAGGGTTAATGACTGCAAGTTCAAAATGTATTTGAGAAAAAAATGAAAGTATTCTACAGAATAAAATATATGCTTTGGCAATGACTTATACAGAACACTGGTCTTACAGAAAAAGCACTGGTCCAGACAAATAACTTCCTTATTTATGTCAAGAATTTTTAAAATGCTACATTTAATTTTAATATCATGATGAGAAGTATTTCTCCTGCTTGATAGGCCTCATTACACTACACTGAATGTAGTGTTTGCCTTATTTAACAATTTTTATCAATCATTTAACAATGGATAATGCACTCAATGTCGATAGAAATACAAGTAACAAAGGCACAGGGGTACAATCGACTAGGAAAAACAATTTTTGTCTTACAGCATGGTAATACTACTGCAGTGAAATAAGAAAAATGTCTGTTGCTATTAAATGAAATATATCAGGATGGTATGGGGAATCTTAATGAATTCTAGTTTTATTTTGTGAAAACTGAATCATTATGACTTTTACTATGCACTAGCTTATACTTTCGATTCTAAGGAAATCTGGGTGTGGCTAACATTTCTGTTAATAAATAGGTCAGTCATAGTTTATGGGAACCTGCATATATCTCAACTCAGAATAAACTGGTATCTGCCAGACAAAGCTAGTTCTCTTTTGTCCAGGGAAGGCTATGTTTTTGGAGAGCTGAAATGAATCTAAAACATACTTATTGAAGGTATAATATAATATATACGTTTGTCCCATCAAAAAGCTCTAAAAACAAAACTTCAGACTGATGAATTTAATATCCTAGCTAGTGGTAAATTTAAAATTCTTCAATTTCTCAAGCATTTACATAAGAACATTAAGTATTGTTTCTGTGTTTAGGTACTAATTTTGATCACTAATTTAATCATGTGCTTCTGTATTTAAACAAAGAGCATGTTCAAATCTCTTCCTTTGCCTAAGTGAGAACTAAAATAAGCATAAAGGTTTCTTATGATACCATTCCACTGTTGCTGCAAGTTGCTGAGGCCACCAATGCATAATGAAAGTGTTTGAGCTGTGATGGCTGTCAATCTACTAAGCTGATCATAAAATTTTTTTCTTAGAGCTTCTTTAGCCTTGCAAAGTCAAATGATAGTGGAGATCCCATCAGTCCTTTAAACTGATGTGCTCTAAATATTCTGGATTAAGTTTATCTGAACAACAAGAAAAACCACAATGACTTGTCTGTTAAGCACTTATGGTTCCATATGAATAATAAAAAATAATATAAATATTCAGCAGCAATCTACCCTGGCAAATGGAATATTTTTGTTTTCCATTAGCCCTTTTAAACTAATTAATGAATTAATGAGTAAGAAGAAGCAATATCAGAGCTCAGTAGACTGAAGTGAGGTCACTCCAGTGCCATTTCCAATTAATGTTAGCATTTCATATGCATTACATACTATTGAATGCTGAATCTTTGTGGGTCGGGAGTATTTCATAGCTGGAACAAGGGACCAAGGACCTGGAGCTGGGCTGGTTCAATTCTTTGTTCTTCCACTGACTCACCTTGTCTCCTCAGGTGATCCAGCAAAGGTGGCAGCTACTAGTGTACCTACCTGGAGGAGTGATGTGAGTCATAATTAACTAATAGCTTTAAAGCACTGGGCTATAACCCGATGAAAGGAACTATAGAAGTACAAATAATGTTATTATTTTTTGAAATCTGCATATAAATAGACCACCATATTTGGAGGCCTGTAGATTTTTTATTTTTTTTTTTTTATGAGACTACTGGCAGCCAACACTACTGGCTTGCCATGTGGAAGAACTACTAGAGAATAAAATGATTTGTGCAGCTAAGCAATAAAAGAGAGGTTTCTCTGTGGTAATTTTTCAAAATGTTGCATGGGGTTTTAACTATGTGACTCTTATTGACTTAAATGGGAGTCATGCAGCTAAAAACCCATACAACACTTTGAAAATGTATCCCTAAGTGTTTTGTCAATAATCGTATGTAAGTAATAAAATGGGATTCATTCTTTTCTACTCAAGACATATAAACATTATGTTTATATCAGCACAATTACTGACTTTCTGTAGCTTGATAGCTAGTCTTTAGTCATACTATAATTGGCATCCTGATCGCATAATGTCATTTTAATGTGTTCTTCAGAACACACATTATATTATTAGATTCTTGCTGTGAAAGAAGTGCAGAACAACTATATCATAAAAAACTGCAATAATGCTAACTCAAAAAATCATTCTCTATTCAAAATGCAATATAGATCAGTGTCTGTCTGAGTAATAATTTTCTAGAAACATTTCCAAATTGTGAAAACACAGGCAATTTCTGGGAAAAAAAAATAGATCCACTGTATACTGCTTATACACTGAGAAAAAGAACATACAGAATGGCTCTGAAAGAATTGTCTCAGGCAGTCAGAAGGGAGGAATACTGCACCATCCCTGATTGATAGCTTATGCTTATGACACATTTCCATAGCAAAAAATCTTCTGTATTCTGATTGGATAATAACAGCCAACTATTTGGAAAAGTCCTGGTTTTGTGGTATGTCTCATTAGCTGCAGTCATTATTCACACCTCTGTTAACTGGCTGGTGCCCTTATCCTTCGGTGATTTTGAGATGATAGACAAACCAAATGCTGGGACTTGTAAAATGGATTATTCTTGTCATGGTTATTGAGGAACAATTATTACTCAATAATCAGTCTGCTATTTCTCATTGATTGCAAAGCAAATCATGAGCTTAAGCCGACTCTCAAGCTATTAAAGATAATTCGTAAAAAAGAAGGGAAAAAAACCTGTTGCATGGATGAATTCATGACATGTAAAGAACATCTGAGAAGAACAGGAGTTTAAAAGGGTCAGAGAGGCCAGATAATATAATAATGTGTTTAAAGTGGACATATGGAGGAAAAGCTGTGAAGATACCAGTTCACAGAAGAAGCATTCACGGGGGCTAGCCACAACATAGTCATGAGAGGAGAGTATAGACTATTTCAGTGATTAATAATACCATGTATGGAGTGATTACAATACTTTATTAAGATATTATCTCCAAATAGACATAGCTTTTATTTAGCTTATTGTGTGGCTCGTAAACAGAAAATATGAATCCTGGAATCACCATGTTAAGTGATTTTTTAGTAATGGGAAGTCAGAAGAAGAATTACAAACTTACCCACAAAGCTCTGCTAGTATGTGTTAACTTTGACCTGCCATTATAATCTGCTTCTTCTGCTGAACAGAAGCTGCCAATTGTGTAGTTACATGATGATTTTATGAGGTAGACAAATACCTCCTAGAAAATACAATGAAATCATTACAAGAAGATTATTGTGCTGGAAGGGCTTGATATTTTATATGGCATTTCTTGGTAACTCAGAATATAATGTCTCAGCATCGTAAAAACAAAATGTAGAGAAGTAATTAACAAAAGAATAGGCCTGATTATATTATTTTCAGTATATTGGTTGGACTTTTATCATATATGGATTTATATAAACAATTATCTTTTATCTGGCAATTTTCATTATTTTTCAAGCATAACTGTCAATAAATTGCAAAAAAAATTAGTGAAGAATTAGATCTTATGACTACAAGGTGGATGGTGTAAATACATGGATATTCCACTATTGAAACATCCAGATTTCATATTTAAGTCTGCACCAGCAGACTCAGGGGATCAAATTAGAAAAATTTCATCTAGAGACAATTTTACCTCCCAGGGCTTCATGTCTAGTGCAGGCAAAGTGCTTCACCAAAAAATACCAGCAACAAAACCAAGCTCTTCCTATACCAAATCTTTTTACTGCAAATCGTTTGTTCCATTCTAATGTCTGTATCTCATCTTTGTATCTACAGGCAGGATAAGGACTGCTGAAGACAGACTAGCCTTGTATTTCTGCCAATACTTTGACAAAGTCTGAAAGTGGTTTCCAAGTAGGAATATAATTCTAGAATTTCACATTGTTACATGTCTGTTTACTTGGTTATTTTGTGAAAAGAAACCACCATATTATATATATCGTGGTGATAAAACAGAAGATGAATTTGCTAAAAGTTAGCCTCATCAGCTGTGAATTTAATTGCTTCCTTCCTGGGATGTCTACACTGCTGTCACTGCAGTGACTGCTGCTCTTGAGGATGCAACAGGGTTAACTTGAAATCTGTTCAAGTGGAAGTGTCAACAGACAGCCATGGCCACATGGAGCTTGGTTTAACCATCTGAGCATTTAATTTGCTTCTCCAGCAGCTTCTGCAGCCCACACTCAGCTCCTTGCTGCTGAAACTGTCCCGTCACTGGTACTTTTGCTAGATAGTATAAAGCTTCTGCAGCTTATTCTAAGTGAGCTGCAGTCACAGCAGCACAGGTAGAGCTTTTATGGTAACAGGTTAACCAGAAAGAACCTGAGAGTGTGTTGCAGACACTACAGACAAGCACAGAAAAGAACAATTGCAATGAAAATTATCATAAATCACCTAACTTGAATAGGCTTCAGAGATTTGCTACGGACTGGGTTAGTGCTTAATCATTTCAGACAACATCTTTAGTACAAGTCAAYGCATACACCCAGTATCAAATTCACTACAGGTGTAAGCAAGCGTGACTTTAATTGAGTTGTGCCTGCTTATATTAGATTTGGCCTAAGCTCAGAATGGCTTTCAGCAGGTGTAGTTTATGGTGCTCCAGATGATATATCTCTTGCCACAGCATAAAAATAAAAATAGAAAGAAATACAAGGATGGATTATGTTATGATGACCACAATCTACAGTTAGAGGTTAGATGTATAGGAGGCATTATACAGGCTCAGCAAGCAGATCTGCCACATTTCTTTGTAACGTGGTTTTCTAAGGCAGACGAGCTCCAATAAAGGAATTTTCCAATCCTTCCTCCTCTACCCCAGTACTCTCTTGCAGCCTGTTTCTTGACTGCTGGCAGTGGCTGCATGAGTAGCATATCCATGCTTCAGTCTTCCCCAATACCAGCACAGCTCCACTTTCAGGAACACCTTAAGTTTTTCAGATTGTGAAAACAACTTTTAGAGCATGGACTTGCTTTCCATTCTGCATCCCCAACATGGAAGAGGGAGTCCCCAGCAAAGGGCTGGGGCAGACGGCTTAATCTGCAGTGCTGTAATCTCTGCACTGCTGCTCTGGTCACTGTTTAGAGAAGGGCCTGGGTCCTATGGGAACAGAGACAGCAGAACCGCTGCATCCTAAAGCAGTGCCTTTGCTAGAGAGCAAAGCTGCCTTCTGAAGTCAACAGAAGGAAAAATTGTAGTGACAATGTAGTTCTGTTTTTAAGCAAAAAAATGACAGAATGAAAGACCAGTCTTTAGCACCACCTACTTAACCCCGGTGAAACAAAGAGAAAGAAGTTCCTTGTACCCTCTCTCAGTTCACTGTGAGCACCAGCCACTTTGTAGCCTGACAAAATCAGCACTTATTTCTGACAGAGAAAATGCAGTGTGAAATTACATCAAATCTAATAGCATAATTATGGTCCATGAAAACAAGTGCATGAGTGGATGAGGTATGGTTCAAGAGAACCATGAACAACTTGGATTTCATTGTTGGGTCATGCATTTAAATCCAGAGAGCTGCCCCACACTACACCCCATTTTGTTAAACTGCAAATCCACAAATGATGAAGAAGCTGGTTTGTTTGCATCAAAGCCCATTGAAACAGAGGCTGACACAAGCCTGCTATCCAAAGGGAGCYTGGGGCCATTGTGGATGGTAGCCTGTGCCCTAAAAAACAATTCCTTTCCCCATGTCTTGATTTCATTCCTGGAAGCCAGAGAAGTGCTAAAAACGAATGAGAGCTTTGCCTGGCTGCCAGCACCTGTCCTTCTTCCATCCATTAACACTCCCTAATCTGAAAAATTCACCAGCCCTATAGGTTCCCACACAACACACCAGTTATGCTGATTAGAAAATTCACGCTTCAGAATTAATGCTGATTAAAAAGATTTTCCTGTGCTTTATGTAGATGTTGAATATTCATCAACAGTGTCTGGTTTAAGAAATGATAAATAGTGTAGGAAATAATTTTATAACTACATCAAAAACTTATTTGTAGTGTTCAGCAATGTCCCATTTTATAACTACATCAAAAACTTATTTGTAGTGTTCAGCAATGTCCCACTACAGCCTAGTTTATAAACAAATTATCTGAATTATTAATTTGTCATGCAGGGACTGCAAAAAAGGAAAAAAATCCCACTGGGTTATTATAGCCCTTCACAGGAAATGCCTATCTCCTAGCACTAATGACATCATCAATAACAAGAAGTTCATTTCCAAAGAACCCAAAACAAAATTTAATTAACTGTATATGATATTTTCAAATTAAATATGAGTTAAGGGGTTCAGAATTGGGATTAATGTAACAGTTCTAAAGTAAATTCATCTTCTAGTAGATTAAAAATAATAACAACAGCTACAATAAAAGCCTTTTCAAACTCCAAAATAAACATACAATTTAATGGAAAGATTCATTCCGTCTGCTGGCAATATGGAAATGATTTGCTTCTGTCTGGAATTCCCATTTGTTTAAAAGAATCAGCAAGAACGCTGGTAGATAGGGAGCGTAGCACGGGTCAGCGGTGCTGGTGCTGTGATGAAAAAGGAAATCTTGTCATTGAAATCCCCACTTTCCCCTACTTTTTGGTAGATTTTCTCTTTCTGGATGACAACAGCACACAAAGTAAAGAGAGAGTAATCTACACTGCATGATGTCCATTTTGAAATCGTCTTTGAAATAACAAATCAGACATACCAGACACATAATAGAGAACAGAACTACTTGGATTTCTACTGAAATTTCCTATGTTTKTTACCAAAGACAATTGGAAAACAAAAGAAAATGGAAACCAAATCCAAAAAGTTACCTTATAAAAAGAGAAATAATGAAGTTTATATTTATGGCAACACAGAAAAAGTATTTGATGTTGTGCTGGAGAAAAAAAAAAAGATTAAATCAAAATAAAAAAGCATGAAAAAAACCAAGAAAACCCCAGAAGAATGACAAGAATGTGGGAATTCCTCAAACTTCAGGAAAGGATAATGGATTAGGTTCCAGAAATATGTCTATTATTTTAACTATTTGGATATTCAGAAATATACACTATTCAAGCAGAATCAGTGTCAAGTCCTTTTGTATTATTTTTTGGTAGAATTACATTTTTAAAAACAAAGTAACCCTTACCAATGCGTCTTTAAGGCACTGAACAAATATTGAGCAATTCTTTTTGATGCTGCAGCATAATTCGTTCGCAAAAAAAGGCAATGAATATGCAGGACAGATGCCAATGTGAAAGGGGTCAAAAATTATACCACTGTCTTTCTTTTCAAAGAGAAGATAAATACTCTGCTACTGAGAAAACTGTTTTTCCTTTCAGCTTCTTTGACTCAATCCTCTTCCAAGGGAGAGGTTATTGACAAAATAACCAGGAAACTTGGACATTAATGTTTTGGAGAGAGAGGAGCAAACTCTTTCTACGCAGCCCCTTCTGCAGCTTACCCTGAAGAATATATACTTCAAATCTATGAATCTAAAATGACAAACTTGACCAAACAATCTCCCATTCCCACTTCCTTATAGCCACCTTTCTGGTCATGACTTCTATGAAATGGTAGTCACTCAGAAACTATGGCTGGATAATCAATTTCCAAGGGTTTTCTTAATAGTGGTGGTGACAAAAACAAGAAGCCAGGAAGCAGTGGTGAAAAAACAGCAAATTTCCCTTTATGACTTGTGGTGAGACCTAGAAAATGCAGTCAGCGACAAGAACTGAAGTTTGACATTCCAGAGATTGGTAGGGAGGGAAGATGAGAGGGCATGCAATTATGGAGGAAGCTGAAGTTTTACCTAGAATTTACTAAACTATTTCTATTTTTAGAAAACCATCATAACACAGTAACTGTTTTGTGAAATGCTGAGTGTAAAAGAGGTTTTATGACGTTGTTAAAGGGTAGAGGAAAATCTTGTCTACAAAAAGTCACCACAATTATGTACCAATGTGTAAAAAGAGAAAATTATACATAATCGTATGCACAAACCAAACAGCTGATGTGAAGCCAGCTAGTAATAGCTAAATTACATAAATGCAAAGTTATTGTTTTTATTATTGGTGGTGGTGATGATTGGTTCTTTTACCTTGGCACATAGGAGCCACTCGTGTGGCAGGCGCAGCGTATAAAGAATAAAAAATGTTGTCTGTCTTAAGGATCAAATCATTTAAGGTTTCACCATGCATTTTTCACTTTCCCAAGCCAAAAATTTGTATTCCAAAAATCTGGGTAGCATCAGAAAGCCATTAAAATCAGCTAACCACAGAAACTTTTCTTAATTTTCATCATGTTGTTTCTATTCCCATAGTCCTGCTGATTTCATTAGCCTAGTTACTTCAGCAGTCAGCCTGAGATGCTGATGTTCATTTCTGCTGCACATACAAGTGTGGGAACCTATATTTCACAGCCTTAGAGCCTAACAGGAAAGAAAGGATATTCCACCTTTCCAAAAGTATTATGACTTGTTCCCAGTGCTGTGGAACAAACAACACTGAGATTCCAGGCATAAGACACAAGCTCTAGGATGCTTGGATGTGCTAAATGCTAGATCTTTTAAGAGATTTTAATGTCTTCTCTTGAATCCTGTACAGTTAGAAATGTAGAGATGTGTAAAACGTACAATAACTAGATATAGGGTAAAGTATTACCTGCAGTCAGTGATATTCTGTGAATAATTTCTTATTTGGCAACGCTTCTGGTGAGGAAGCAACATGGGGGTCCACGCTGGGATCTGAGCAGGCAGAATGAGATGTCCTTCCCTGCCTACTCTCCTGGTACCATAAGCAATTTGAGTTGGGACTAATTCTTCTCAGGTATTTGAACAGAGGCCATCAGGAGGGGGCTGGTTTCAGGAGTGACCTTGATGTGCTACTGTAATGAAACCAGTAGAAATTAATGTTCACTTAATCATGGCTTTGCCAAACATAAGCAATACAGCTGTGTCAAATTCTTACCATCCACTTCACTGGAAACAAAACTAAGCCTGTACAGAACACTTTAAAATCCCTTACAACATATTTAGGCAACAAAATGCATAATACAAAACTGATTTCAAGGGCAAAAAACCAGACAATCTTCCCAGGAGTTTGCTGAGATCGTATTTTTTTACAGAAAAAAACAGTACTATATACAATATATATTGCCCTAATAAGATCTTGTGCAGTATGGATATTTTAAATACACATGGTGCGCTAAAAATGTAAATTATCATAACTACACTTCACATAAAATAAATATTGTATTGTGTGTAAGATGTTGGCATTGTGCTAAAACATACTGCAAATAAAGTGAATGTGATATTTAATATATATATAAGTTCATATCAAGTTTCTGTAAAAATAATATAAAGTCTCTCATTCAAGACGTCTACAGGGAAAAAGCAGAATATTAATTTTCATGGTACTCCATTCCAGTATTTCCATAATTATTATGTGTCTATGTCTACATAAAACTTTTGCTACATACTAGGACCACTATAGCTGAAAATGTTCCATGAACTGAACAGGAATCTTTCCATCCCAAAAGTGCCAAATAACAGGTCATCTCAAATGGATGGTGAAAAGCATAATTATGAGTGCATTTTAATACCTGCAATGAATTCAGCTTTGAAAGCTTTACATTGTTTGTATTCTATATTCCAGTTATAAATAAAATTTTAAAAGGTGCTGTATACCTCAAAAAGAATATTAAATCTTCAAAGCAATATATATGTTTATTATGTTACCATGAAATACTACATTGCAGAGGTGTGTATATTTTTGATAGCCAAAAAAAACATATTTACAGAGTGTGAAATTATGAATTATTGTTTTCTTTACTCACAGCATTAGTTTAATTGTGCTTTTACATTTTCCAGTAAAATTTTCACAGAGACCTATAGTCTGATAAAGACTTATAGTCTGATGCAAGTTAAAACTAGCATTCAACACTAGGCCTTTCACATAAGCTAAACAATTACCAAAATATTAAAAGATGTCCTAAAAGGTACATCTATAGTGTATAACATAATCTGAAGTAACACCATCAGTATTAAAACAAGCAGTGACAATCTCACCTGTGACTCCAAAACATCAAACCTGGAAAAAATGGCAGAGAAGCCTCTTCAAGGAGAGATCTGCTGTTTTCTCCTGATCCTGCATTTTAAGCCAGTCAAATTCACTCCTAGGCTTGTGCTGAGTGTTTCTGCAATCCAGGTGCACCAGGCTTCATCTTTATAACCCAGCTAAAGGACTATGGCCTATCCCTAATGCAGTATTGCACCTAGTTCCTTTTTATTAGATAATTGTTTCCTTATGCCTACGTTCATAATCAGTGCAGATAAGGTCACCTTCACTTACCACAGCATCACTCAGGTTGGAAGGGATGCCAGGAGGTCTTTACTCTCCCTGCTCAGAGCAGGATTAACACAGAATTCAGACCAAGTTGCTCAGGACTTCGTCCACTCTTAAAAATCTCCCAGGATATAGATACTGCAACCTGTCCAGCTATCCTGCTCCAGTGCTTAATTATCCTCATAATGAAAGTATTCTCCTTGTACCACGTCAGACACTCTCATGCTTCAATTTATGGGCACTGTCTTTCTTCTCCCACTTCTCCCACTTCTCTGTCAAGAGCCTCGCTCTGTCCTCTTGGTAATCCCTAAGGTCTCCTGAAGCCTCCTCTCTTGAACAAGCTGAACAAGCTCAGCTGCCTCAGCCTCCCCTCACAGGGCAAGTGCTCCAGCCCCCAACCATCTTGGTGGCTCTTTACTGAACTTGCTTTAGTTGACCAACATCTTTCCTGTACTGTGGGGCCCCAAAACTGGATGCAATATTCCAGATGCAATATTCCAGAAATGGTCTAATGAGTGCCAAGCTGAGGTGATCTAGTGGCTACAATGCTATTTTTACAGCTGAGTACACTGTTAGCCCTCATGACAGCCAGGTGGGGCTCGTGTAGGTTACTGTCCATCAGGACTCAGAGTCCTTTCCAGCAGAGTTGCTACCCAGCCAGTCAGTCAGTCCCTAGCCCACACCGATGCAGGGGGTTAGTCTGTCCCAGGTACAGGACTTTGCACTTTTCTTGTTGAATATCATAAGGTTCCTGTCATCATGTTCATCTAGCTTGCCAGGCCCATCTGAATGGCAGCCCTGCCCTCATGAATAGACACTGTGTCCCCAAATGGTATCGTATGCAAACTCGATGAAGGTGCTGTCTGTCTTCTCCTCCAAGTCATGGATAAAATATTAAACAGGATCGGTCTCGGCACAGACCCCTTAGAAACTTCACTTGTGACCAGTCACCCAAGGTAGACCATGGATGGTGAACCTATACAGCTTGACCAGTGGTCCAGCCAGGTTTTCCCTCACCTAATAATCTACCCATCTAGACTGTAACATCCCAGCTGTGATACAAAGATGGGAGACCATATCAAAATCTCTGCTAAATTCAAAGTGGATGACACCAATCTACTACAAAAACCTGATTAATTATATGCGTAGTATTCTACAACAGAAATATTTTAACATCATGTTTTCAATCCAGTTTGTGTATTCCTTCCTTCTAGGTGACAGCTGCTCTAACTGATAAGGAGCTCCCCTTCTGATATGCATCCCATCAACCATAGATCTTGTGCAGTCTAACACTGATTAAACTACTTCACCTCATGGTTTCGGATATAACTCGTGAAAAATCATAAAATACACCTGAATAGTCACTGAAGTTCAGAGATTCATTTCATTGRGCTCCTCTTCCAGCCCCCCAGGTGACTACTTTTCCAAATATCTGGGTGACTGAATTTTGCTGAATTGCTACCAGAAAGCCGAGTGTGTGCTTGCACACTAGTGTATTGATAGCAGGGATGGTATATTTCATTAGGGACAGGATGCAGTTTGAAGAAGTACAGGGGAGATGAGATTTTTACAAAACCAGTGGCAGACTCCTAGAATACAAAGTAGTTAATTCAAGATCCACATTTCACACATTGAAGCATTTACTCATCTGCAACTTCCCTACAATCCCCCAGAACATTTAATCACATTCATTCTCAAAAACCTACGTACATATTTAATTGGTTGATGGATCAGGGCCTTAACTGAATAGGGCAGAGCTGCAGTGCAGTGGAATGACTAGGACACCTGAGGCTGTAGGACTCATCTCATCCAACATTAGACATCCAACATTTATAACAAAAGCATATATCTCAGCTAGTTACTATAGGCCCCCTTCATAATTAATGGAGAGGAATAGACACTTCTAGGGTGCAATTCATCAGTCTTACTTTAAACATCTGCTTTAGGAAGAGATGAATTGCACCCGCCAGGTGCATATTTTCCCCTGCTGGTTATAAAGGGGATAAAGGTGGCTACCTCAGAGGCAGCATCTGTATTTGAATCCTGCCCCAAATGAAGCCTCTGAATGGACTCAGGGGGCTATAGAAAAGACTCAGCAACTTGCAGGTTGCCTCTGAGTCTTGTTCTGCTCCGTGATTCCTAACTTGGGTTCCTGCCGGCTGCATTCTGGTCTGTAGTTCTTGGTTCATTTTCCGATCATACTTGCCCAAGTATCTGACCCACCTAGCCTGCACTGCCTATTCCTGTTGCTGTCCCTTCACCTCAGATTTAAAATCCCTGGCACCCTGACCTTTTCCTGAACCTGTGTTAGGCTTCTGCCTTGCCTCTTAGGCTTGGGATATACAGATGCTTTATCTTCTGGGCTTCCCTCCTGACTTCCGCGTAAGGCACTTTCTCCATAGACTGGAGCATTAAGACTCCTTCCCACTCCTGACATTGGTCTTTCTTAATCACAGGCTCCAGCTTCCACTTCCATCCATTTCCAGCCCAGCTTAGCAGCCCTGTCCACCCATGCCCTAGTTATAGTAATTAGGCTGTCAGCTATTGAAGAAAGGATAGTATTTGCCACATAACTTCTTCTGTGCTCTAAATTGCTTACTAGCAATATGATTCAATGAATATGACTATTAAATGATACTTACAATCTTAGAAATATAAAGGCAATACAGATCATTAATAGAGCAATGCACTCAGGGGACACTGAGCATAGGGACAAACCTCACTATTTGGACATCTGTCTACAAACAACATGTAGCTACTGCCTTTCAGCTATTGACCTTCTCTATAAACCCTTCAGTCATTTTTTTAAAATAGCCTCATGATTTTTTTCCTGTCTCCTCCATGACTGTTCTTTCTTTTCCTGTCCAAATATCTCTCTAGTCTTCTTTCTACCCCTTCTACTCCTACCTCTTGGTATCAGTAACAGAACCTGTTTGAGCAGAACAGAGCATACCATATTCCCTGAGCTCAGCAAACACGTAACCCCAGCCAAAGTCCTCTCTAGGAAGCTCACACACGTACATTATTCTATCAACTCAGCCTGCTAACTTGAGCATCAGTTTTTCCATTAATAACCAGCTTCTGATAAAGAGCAAACAAAATACTGATCATTCCAGCCAGACCATAGTTTTGCTACTACTAGTGACTCTACTAGTGGCATCTCCTTACAGATAGCAACTGGGTGACTGAAATCCTCCATATTCTCAATAGAGCAGCCATTTACTACACTCACAAAAAAACTGCTGATACAAATTTTCTTTAACTTCCTTTAATATGACAGAAGGTTTTGCCACAGTACCCAACAGAAAAATCTTAATTTTTACTAACTCCTATGGTAAACAGAGATGATACTAAATTATGTAGAGTTACAAACCCAAAATAAATCAAATTATTTGCATACTAATATATTCATTTTTCATTAAAAACCCAATCAGATCGTTAAATGCAACCTCAATGAAATAAAGGGGAAGGGGGTACAGAAAGACACAGCTTCTCCATTCTTGCAAGTGATAATACAGCCATAATAATCCATTCATCGCCCTCTCTCTGTCCTTGAAATTACATGTGTATTTGCTTTTCTTTGGCTGATCAGTAAACTACTAAACACAACTCATAAAAGAACAGTAAGCTTTAGTAAATGGGAAATTAATTGTCAAAAGCAGCTCAACTGTACAAAAAAAAATTTTACAAGCAATGTTATCCTTTCTAACATGCCTTTTGTTATTAGCATACAAAGGGGCCCTGCTATTGCCCTTTTCAAACACTCGAGTATGTTAATGTCCATAATGGTGACCTAATCAGTTTAGGTGTATCATCCAAACAGTTTCACAGAAGCAATCGAGAGGATGTCATTGAGGACTTGCAAATGTAGTGTGCTTCACCGTGTCTGCAGAGCAGGCCAGAGTGTGACGGATGGCAGCTACGTTGTACTCCTCGAAAACTACTGATCTCTTGCATAAAATCACACTCTAAAACAAGGTTTCATTTGGTATTTAAATCGATAAAGCATGGAACCACTGTTAGATTCAAGTTCTGGTAAGAACTGTGAGATATTCTTCACATAAAAATCTCAAATTTTGAGCTTGGGATCAGAAGCTATACCCCAAAATATACCTTAATACAGCCTGTCAGCAAAATATAAAGCTGTGTAAAAATAGGTGTTTGAGTCCTTGCCCTATGAATGACAGTAAATATCTTGCACGTGGGAGCATGAGAAAATTTCTCCTAAACTGAAAATGGTAAATTATTAATGAATATAACATAGAAAATTAACTTATAATACCTTTCCATTTTTTCTTTTATCTGATATTTAAAAAAATATAGTAACATAAGAAGCAGCTATGGAAAAGGCCTAGGATGATGTTCGGATTTTATGCAAAAATGGCTGAAGAATCTGGTATTGATTTTAAAGTGAGGAGTAGGACCATGTGCAAAACACTTTCACTTGTTTCGCCAGCAAGGAAAACAAAATATTTGTGTCACTAACAAAATTACTAAAGGTCAAAGTTTTAACCAAGAGGCATATTATGATCTTTTATCTTGTGCACATAACCAAGAAACGTCAGCACTGCACAAATGAAGCATCTTGATGAAAATTCTCCAGCTTTCAGCACCCCACTAAGTTCTTCAAAACATGTTTTGTAATATGAGGAGGCAAAACGAAATGTAGAAACAGATGTTCTTCCCTCCTCATTTGCTCAGAAAACATTCCCCTTAAATTAATTCAAGTCCCCCCCACTCAGTATAGAGATTCCTCTTTAAATACTATGTCTTTTAATCATCAGTGAGGAAATAAAAAACAAATCAGACAATAATATATTCATAACAGACAACAATAACAACGAAATGGAGCCACTACAATGTGAAAATGCCTTTCTAGGAGACCTATTATGTAAAATACACAAGACCTGAAAGTCTCTCTTTTTCTTATCTTGGGTTTATTTACGGCTCTGCACTTGTTAATGCAGGAGATGTTCGGATTGAAGGAAGCCGTGGGAGAAATAGCTAGTGGATTCATACTGAAGGTGAAAATGGCCTGTGTCTCCACTGGGCTTCATGTGTTGCTTTTATGGTCCCGAAATATAATTGTTATATTTTGTATATTTTTTCAGCTCGGATCATCCGAAACCTTTTGTGGGGTGTGATGCGGCCCACCCACCTCCATGCTGTGGAGTGCAGCACAAAGGCATGAAGAAGTGTTTGGAGGGCACAAAAGCCAACTGCAGCAGAAGTGGAGGACTATGGAGAATGGAGAGAGCCCATCCTGGTGCCTTTTCACCCACACTGCCCAGGGGATGACTAAGCCTCGTCCCAGGCAGCCACAGTAGGCATGCCTAGCAAGCCATGGCGGTCAAACAGGGTCCATGCCCAGCTGTCCAGAGCCTGTGCGGTCGCCCTTCTCCTGTTTTGTTTAGCAGCATAGGCATAGACTAAGGGTATGCTTTCTTGAGTGTAATTTTATAAGGTACCTTTCTCCCTCATTCATGTTCATGTGACAATTTTGTGCTTCTGTGCTAAAATAAGAATGAAATAATCTTCCAAAACTTCTTTCAGACAAAAAACTGACAGGGTCTGTTTCATCTATGATGCTACCTATTTTCAAAAGAACCTGTTGAATTACCTTTGAGACATCTGCATTTACCTGCATGGGGCAGAATCACAGTGTCTACGAACTGCTTTTCTCCCCCTTATGTGCAGATTTTCAGAGAAGCTCAGCATTCAGGGTTGTGTATGGGCTAGTAGTGTAGCCTTGCAGTAGATCTGCAAAAGAAAACAGCTGATGTATAGGCTCCAGCATCCACACTGTACATATTTCAGTGGAAGGTTAATTTAGACTGGGCCTTGCACAGCCCATAGGCTCAGTGCCTGTTTGCAGTAGGTGTATTTTCAGTATGCTTTTGGAGAATATATCCCAGTTTAGTTTCATTCTAAAGGAGTCCAGTTCATGGTCTCTGAGGTGTGTCCTGGTTTTGGCTGGGATAGAATTAATTTTCTTTCTAGTAGTTGGTATAGTGCTATGTTTTGGATTTAGTATAAGAAGAATGTTGATAACACGCTAATGTTTTTAGTTGTTGCTAGGTAGTCTACGTCCCAAGGACTTTTCAGCTCACATGCTCTGTGAGGTGCACAAGAGGCTGGGAGGGAGCATAGCCAGGACAGCTAGGCCAGCTGGCCAATGGGGTATTCCATACCATATGATGTCATGCTCAGCATATAAGGCTGGGGGAAGAAGAAGGAAGTGGGGGGTGTTCGGGGTGATGGCGCTTGTCTTCCCAAGTAACCGTTACGTGTGATGGAGCCCTGCTTTCCTGGAGATGGCTGAACACCTGCCTGCCCATGGGAAGTAGTGAATGAATTCCTTGTTTTGCTTTGCTTGCGTGCGCGGCTTTTGCTTTCCCTATTAAACTGTCTTTATCTCAACCCACGAGTTTTCTCACTTTTACCCTTCCGATTCTCTCCCCCGTCCCACCCGGGGGAGAATGAGCGAGCGGCTGTGTGGTGCTTAGTTGCTGGCTGGGCTTAAACCACGACAAGGTGACTGCATCATGTGAACAATCCTCTTTTAAAATCCATAAACAATTATACTCCAGGCTACAGAAGAACAGTTTTAACCAAATTGTTTCATTTTGCAGGCAAGTGAAACTAACAGAAATGCCAGTGGTCTGTTTTGTTGACATTTTTATTTAATTTACTTTGAATTGCTTCAGGAACTACATTTTTTGCTAATAGTTAATTTTAAATTCAGTCTTCATGAGGGAATTGAGATGGAAAAGTATGTAGGTCCTAGTGTTGACTGATAAACAAGGTAGTGCTTTCCCCCCTGCAACACTACTTTATCCCTTCTCTGTAGATAGCCTCTGCTCAGTGAATGGGTGGCACTCATGTTGCATGGGGCCAAATTTCCCCATCCAAAATAAGACCAGAGCTGCAGCCGGTCTGCCTGGGAGGGGACAGCAGGCTGTGAAACAGCCCAGCGGTGAGTAGGTCAAAAAACTGTCTCTCCAAAGGTCCATTACCTTCCAGATGTACTGTCTGGGTCCTTCAATGGCAAAGTGGCTAAATACAATGATTTAGTTCATTCTGTTCTCCTGTAACATTTCAAAAATTAAAATGAAACCCACCTTTACTTGAAAGTTCAAATTGCATTTAAACACAAGCTTGGGACTTCTTTCAGCTTTTGAAAGGCATTCTTCTACAAATGAAAATGTGAGCTGTTTTCAGCTGGCTTAAATGAGCATAGCTCCTAGGCTTTGTCTAAAAAACAAGAAAAAACTACCCTGGAAAGTATGCTCTCGCCCAATGGTAAAGAGTCCTACCCGTGTGCTCTTGTGTCTCCTGTAGTACAGCACCTTACACTGTTAAACATATTTTTCACCATCTCTACTGCTGAGAATCAGTTGGATGCTTCAGTTCCCTCAGCTCTTCAGTTGTTTTTATTCTTTCAGCTACATGCTGTTATCATGAATTATCTGATTTCAAAGAACAGAAAATGTCTCTTTTTGTAATAAAGCTGTTCAAGCTATTTAAAATGTGTTTTCCAGATTATCAAGCTTTTTGTCACATTAGAATTTTGCTTTAACACAGATAAGCCATAGCTTCATCAAGTTTTATCTTGCCCAAACTGAGCAAGGGGCAGGCTGACTCACTTGCAAGTAATAGAGAGCAGAGCTTTTCATCTCTATGTCACCAGCTGAAATTCAGCAAAGGTCATCACTGATAACCAACTGAGTTTTTGATGACCTTATGAAATTAGCTGATGGTCTTGTTATAGTGACTAGTGGACAGCTGTTCTTATTATAAAAACCATTATACCAATTGACAATGTCTCTTGGTCGACTCAACAGAGACATGAGGAACTGAATGAGGCACAGGTGCTCAACCACTTTCTCACATCAACAACTGGCACCTGGAAAATATGTTTAAGGGCATATTGCCAGGGGTTAAGTGTGTTCCACCTATTTTGAAGCTGAAAGATTTCAGGTACCTAAGATATTAGCCTATTACTTTTCTTAAATGCCATGCTATTCCAATTTTTGTTTTAGAAAAAGAAAGAAAGAAAAGATACTGACTCAGTCCAAAATTCAAATCGACCTAGGCAGTCAGGGCAAATTAAAATATTCCACAGTAACACTGAAAGTAATGGGTGCAATAATATATGATTGAACAGTATAATTTTATAAGCCTCTACCAATATCAAGTTCTTGCTATTCTGATGCATTTTCCATGTAAATCTTTTCCTGCAGAAACCAAGATGTTTGTGTCGTATAAGAAGAGACATGCTATGGAGTTACTTGTTGAGGCTGGATTTTAACTTCTGTTTAAAAGAAGACATCTTCATTAAAAGGAATGATAGAAAACCTTTGTTTGCCTCTCCTTTCTAGGGGTAAATTTCTTCTGTTGCTGTCAAATGTAATTTTAAAAAATATATTTCTACTTGCCATGTCCTCAGCATTGGAAGTTATTTGTCAACTTAATTTTACCAACTCAGTTAATTATCAGCCCTTTCAGACTAATTAAAAAAAAATCTAAAGAAATATACTGCCAACGTTGGCTCTGGATGCCAGAAACTCGTTGCTTCTTGCTGAAACAAGCAGGATACATAACACATGAGCAATTTTTCCTGCACTGTACTTAAACCAGATTTCCCCAGGGCTTACAAAACTTGTGCATTTAGTGGAGACTGTTAGTTCGTTCATCAAACATATGATATAAACCACTCTGTTATGCACCTTCAAATCAAAAGAGATAAGAAAAAAAGGAAAAAAGGTGCATACAAAGGTAACGGTGCTCACTGAAGGACATGCTTTTTAGTGCTTGGCTGTACAAAAACATGTTCACACAAACAACTGTCACAGCAATTATTTATGATTAAAAAACATGGGAATGTTGTGGTGACTTTGCATTAGAAGTCTAGTATATGTCAATTGTTTTATTCATGATAAACAGATCATTTAGTTGGAAAAATCCCATCTGCCTAGATATATCTCTTATTATTTATGAGAACCATGTTTAGGAATGCAGGCAGCACATGTGCATAATTAATCCTGAAGAGAATTAGACATTGTTTGATTCACAGCTGAATGCAATTAGCATTAGGAAGTTTACATATGTTGGCAATAACACAGATTAGCAACTAAAGTGCTTGTTAAAAAATTTAACCTGAGGCTGCTAGAGCAGACCTCTCTTAATGATGCTTTAAATGTTGTTGATGAAGTAATAATCAATTTTGTTTTATAAATAGTAAATCAAGAATTTAGGTCTAATTAGCTGTGCTACAGATCACTTCACTTACATATCCAATGTACATGTGATGTGTGCTGTGAACTTTCTTTGAGTCTGGTGTGCAAACAGTTGTTAAGGGAAAGACGTGATCCCTTCAGCAAAAAAAAAAAAGGAAAAAAAAGTCACAGATGGGGAAGAATGAGATGTCTGTGGTGGGAGTGACTCTATGCTCCTGGCACTCAAGAAGGAAAGAGCTTTTTCTTTGTTATTTCAGAGCTTTTTAACTGAAGGATGAAGAAACAATGCCTTGTCTGCCTTTTTAAAATATAATAATTAGATTATAATTCACAGTCTGTGAAATGAAGCCCTCTAATGGAGAGGGAGGAGGAAGAGAGAATATAAGTGATGAAAGTGAGGAGGCAAAGTAAAATTGAGCTGTAATTGTTTTCACTTCAACTTTAAGAAGTTCAACATTAATTAAAATGTTTCTGCACCACTCACCACCAGATTGGCACAAAAGAGGGCTGGCTGGTATGTGCAGCTGCTGGCTGGCAGGGATGTCAGCAAGGCAATTGCCAGGAAGGCTACAGTTACACACACACACACACACACACACACACCCCACACACACACACACATACAGACCCATATATTCTGAAGACCATGTTACAATTAGAGTAAGCTTTTCTGTTTTTATTCAAGTAGCAGGCCAGCATTTCCTTCCAGGTAAGAAATTAATACTTCCTGAAACACGTAAAACAGTTTGAAAATTGTTCCAAGATATCTTTGCTGTTACTTTGACTTAGGGTTTGCTTTGTTTTTCTCATCATCAGTTATGTTTATTCACATGGGAGACGCTCAGAGACATAAATTTTGCCTGAGCACCTACCATGCCCTAAGAGTCAGCAGGAGCTGGATCCATGAAGAGTTTTCCTTCCCCTTCAGCTGTATTGACTTCTTACCCTGTAAACATTTCTTCATGTGAGCAGGTGCTCTTGTGTGATATGTTGTGCAGTCCCTGTAATCACCCTTCATACATCAGAGGAGCAGGGGAGGGTACTAATTACTATCAGTGAATTAAATCACAGGAGGGTACTGCAGCCCCTGATACTTGCGGCAGACGCCTGTGTGTCCCTGCACCGAGCACAAGGACGGGTATGCCTATAGCCTCAAGCCTTCCTTCCTCGGCAGGCTGGGAAGTCCATCTCAGGATGGGATGGATAGCCAGGAAAATTTTAAAGTAGCTGAAGGAAGAGGGAGCAAGCAGAGAGCCAGAACTGATGGGACTTTGCTTCCCCCAGAGCCAAATGAAACTCATTTTGCATGTGACGACACAAATCGGGCACTTCCTTACTCACTCATCTACACCACTGCCAGAGACTGTAAATAATCTTGAAATGGAGTCAAGGCTAAACTGGAAAAGGCATTTAGGCTCCTAAAAATGGGAAAATGTTTTAGCAGGCATTCTAGAATGAATACGAGCTCTCATCAGAGGAAGAGAGTGGAGTGCAGAGCAGCTTCGATTGGCCGCGTGTCCTTCGAGGAGGCATGGAAAAGAGCAGCCAGCCAGATTTCCCTGGTGAACGGCAAGCTCTCGCTGTAGCTCCAGAGGGGAGCAAGGAAGGCTGAGCCTAGGGGGAAAGCCTGCACACATGTGAAGGCTGAGTGGCTTCTTCTTTAAATGATAAGTATTGCAAATTCATAAGTGCTGCTCAATCCCATGACTTAGTATCTGTTATATCAGTTCTGTAGGCTGTGTGGGAGATCATGATGCTCCCCTTAGTTGCTGCAACTGATCAGACTGTAAGCATCACCTCAATTTTTGTACAAAAAAATAGATGTCTGCATCCAAGCTTCACTCTCAGTATTTCGTGCATTCAAGTCCTATAAAAACAGATGATTCTGAGGAGACGTGGCAGTAGCCGGGTGCAATTTTAAGAAATTTCCAAGGCATCCTGTTTGTTTATCTTTGTTTAGCTGATAGAGTCACATGAAAGGAACAGAATATCTCGTATGTCAGGAGACTGAAGTGAATTAATAGACTGCTGTGTCTCACAAGAAAGGAAGGAAGGAACAAATGAATGAATGAACTTTGACTTTTCTTAAGTAGACAGGGCAGCCGGGCTCTGACTGATGTTTACAAAAGTAGATGTGTTTGAAGCAGCACCATATGGAGAACTGGGAAGAGTTTAAGGGTTAAGCAGGAAGAGCCTTAGGAACCAACAAAATTGAAAAAAACTCAACTCTAAAATACATTTATCACCTTTTACAGAAAAGAAATTCTCATAAGCTAAAAAAGGGATAATTTCTCTCTAAGGTGCATGAGAAAATTAAGAATTAGGTCATAAGGAAGATGAACAGAAGTAGAAGTTTGGATGCACTACAATGAACAGTTTCACTGCATCCAAACATTAATTATAACAATCTATTGGGCAATGAGAGGAACTTTTCTTGTTCTCATGCTGTTCTTGCTTACAGATCAGAGGTTTCTTAGAGGAGAAGGTTTCAGGCCACTAGACTTCCTACAGTGCCGGCCCTTGACTCTGTTTATGACTTGAAACAATAAAACCCTTAAGCAGATGCCTAGCTTCAGAAGCCTGAGTACTGCTAACTGTTAGATACTGAAATAGCATCCTCTATGTGTATTAATGGATCCCTGAGTAACAGGATTGTTTATAATCACTTTTCCAATTGAAACAAATTAAACTCATAACTGACAGAAATTTGTTGAAAATAAGGACTTTTCACTTCTTTCTCTAATATAACATGTTCAATAAAGTGAATAACAGAAAAAAAGAAAAAAGACCATTTCTTCATTCAAGTCCTTTTCTTCAACTGATGCACTGTGATATTCTTTTGCAGTTCTTTGCTGTGTGCACTTTGATAAGTTAAAAATACCACCAATGTACACAGAGTAGCCAAAGAAGATGCTGTTATTTGCAGAATAGCAGTAGTAACTACTCCATTTTCAGCTAATTATAATAAAGTGCATATTTTCTGTGAGAGAGAGGAAGACATGTCACAGTCTAAATTATTCTATGTTGGGTTTAGGAGGACAAACATTTGTTGTTGACAACTATTTGATCTGTTTCATAATTCTGTCACTGTGACAAAATAAAACTATATTTTATTCTCCGTTTCTGTGATCTTTCACCTAAATAAGAACCAACACCTGGCATCTTTTCAAATTTTCTTTTTTCTTTACATCAGTGGCAAAAGTTAAAAAGGTAACATGAAACGAAAGATGAAAAAGGAAAGCTGTTCAAATTGAAGGACTGCAGTTTCAAGTTTCAATCCTGTATCAAAACATCTCCGCCTCATCTTCTTTCTCAGTCATCACAAATGAAAAGTACAAAGAAGTACACAAACATCAGTACAATGTTGTGTGTGTACCGCTATCCAAAAATCACAGTTACAAAATTATACCTGACATATCAAAAACTGACAGTCACATCCTCAAGATTTTCTTCTGTTCGTTCCATGGACCTTCTTTATTAATAAATCTGACACATAAAAAGCATCTGTATGACTAAAGTGTCAGTTACTGGAAAGACCGTTTTGATCTACTTCTTAACTTTTAGAAGAAATATTCTCTTTTTTATAAAGACAGGATCTGTTCACTGACTGCCAGCTTTCAAATGACCACCTCTTGAAGTTTAATTTTAAGTTTTAAATAAATATTGTATGCATGCAGAATAATTATGATGCTCTAGAGAGACACTGTATAATGACATTGATTCTTTTTTATCTAAAAATGCCAAACCCTTGAGGCAGCAAAGTCTGTATTTGCTACAGATACATGGAGGTTCATTCTACATGTTAAATTATAATAGGTTGTTCATGTTTCTGTCGCTAAGTAGGTAATGAAACTTCCATTGTAAACTTCAATTTTCAGCTGTTTAAAACTTACTGGTAAAAATTGGTTTTGGTCAAACATTTGGTATGGAGCGTTTCAGCTGTGGAATAACTGTTCTATTAAAATAAAAGATGATTTGTAAATTATGCTGTAATGCTCTGGAACTACTGAAAAGAAAGGATATTGTGTTTGGATACATGTTAACACTCATTACTGAAACAAGCATTGTCTTTTACTATATTGTGGACATGTTATTCATAAAAATATAAAGTTATTTCAATATTAAAAAGAAACTGAAATCCCTACTTAAGTGTGAAAATTAACATTTGTGTTTGCAAAGCAGCTTCTCATTTTATTTTTATTATATTTAGTAGATCTACATAAATGTTCTGATTTGATAATTAACCCAAAATCCAAAATTACTGTAAAGCCATAGACAAAAAGTCAATAATGTGATTAAAGATATACGCAAGCTCATTTTTTTTATCTGTTGTTTGGTTCACTCCTTAAGTTAGCTAGCTTTTGTCAGGAAAGAGTAATTTCTTTTACTGAACATATATTTGATCATTCATAATATGTACAGACCCTTTAAGAAAATGACCAATGTCTTGAACACCTGCATTTGCTTTAAAACTGCCAGCTACAGTGTCATTACTATATTATTATTAATTTTTGTCCTTAATAGTAAAGAACAGCAATTATATATATAACAATAATATTACCGTTAATAGTTAATAATTCTTAATAACAATAAAAATGACAGTAACAACAGAATTAATGGAGTCCTTCATATCCCAATCCAAAATACACCTTTTGGGAACTACCATCATGCAAGTATTGAGAATCAGGAGGAGAAGGCTCTGAAGACTATAGTACGTACCCTGAAAAAATTTCCAATGCAACCTTAGCTTTTATTAAGTTCCTTAAAAGACTCATTCCTCTCATTTAAATGCAGGTAGAAATTATTCATCTAATACTGTATTATATATTGATATGAAACTCCTCCAGACTTTTTTTGGGTGAGAGATGAGCGCATTTAGAAAGCAAGTCATTCCGCCTACCTAAATATCTATTTTATGTTAGGTGAGTATGCTTCTTGCCATTAAGGCCTAACAGAGTAGATGCCTGACTTTTAGATGGCTATTCTTAAAAGAGATGTTCCTACCTTATTGTTTTGGGGTGCATAATGACAGCAGATTAATATCCTAACGTTCAGTAGTTATTCCTATGCAAATAACCTAACTGTGTTTAGACAGAATTATGTCTGACAGAAAACACACCAAACCAGGCTGAAATGTGTAGACTAAAATTGCAACTATTCTTCCATTACATACCATGTCTGGTTGGTTCAAATGGTTTGATTTTAGTAAAACTGTGAACTAAGTGCCTCCTGCCTCAGACCGCTCACAGAAATTGTCTCGTGAAGGGCATATGGATGAGAGTCTTCCTCCAGTGAACAGGCTCCCTTCCCCTGGTCTTCCCATTCAATCCCCAGCCAAGGTCCAGAAGGACTCACTGCTCTTCTCCTAGAAATTCTTCAGAGGGCAGGATTAGCAGGAGTATGCCAAAAACATGTCATACTTTAGTAATGCAAACATTGTTGCATAGAGAGTGGGATTCATCTCACTTACTGTGAGAGTTCTCCACATGAGTTAGGAAACTAAATTCCTTGTATACTCATGGAGAGAAATGGACATTTCTAGAGAGTGATTAATTTGACTTATTTTTCACATATACCTTGAGAGATTAGTCGTACTGTAGAACTGCTATTTCTTTCCACTGATTACAGAGGGAATATAAACTGTTCTTGGAGATGCAGATATTTGTATTAAGGACCTCTGAAGTTAAAGGGCTGAATCCTATTTGAAAGAAAAAAAAAAACAACAAAAAAACTTACTCATTTCCTTTGCATATTCATAAATTCATTTGTGTTTTCCTTCAATAAATTTTGTTAGTAGCATCTTTTTCATTTGCAGTTAAATTTGCTTAATGTTTCATGCAGTATATTTTTCCATCACATATTTTAAATGTTTCTCTGCTCTAGACACAATCTTGGGGAGAACTGTTGTTGGATATGCAGGTAGACAAGACAAAACTACCTCCTACATTAGTCACCATGTGCTGACTTTTTAACTTCCTTCCCGCTAGAAATAAAAGTTTGCATTGGGTTTCCAGATTAAAGTGTTCTCATTATCGATTGAAAGTATTGTGACCCAGCTTTTATCATAATCTTAAAGCAAAATTGCCCATTGATTTTATGAATAATTGCTCCAGAAATTTTTTAATGATTTGGCCCAGTGTAGATTAAGCTGAACAACCTTGTTGCAATTTTGTTTCTAAGATTCCCTTCATTATTAATTCAATGAGTATTCATTTCAATTATACTGAATATAATTGTTTTGCTATTCATGTGGCTGTCAGAAGGATTTTTATAGGCCTTCCATTATAATTAGGCATATATTAATAGACATTTAAAGCATGTTACTACTTTTAATAAAACTTGAAGATGTGGTCTACTAAAAGTGAAAAAGCCTAATAGTGAAATGCGAACACTTCACTTTAAAATACATAGTTTTTACCCTTGAAGTTTCTGTAATTGGAGGTTTTTGAATTTCTTTATTTGCCTGAATCCAGGACACTGACCTGGATTCAGTTAATGATGGTCTGTCTAGTTATGTACTTCCTAAACAGAAGTACATTGTCCCCTTGCAAGGTATTTGGTCATCCAGGGATCTGCAAGACAGAAATAAGTAGGTCAGAGCATACATTCATAATTCTAGAAAACTCTAGAAAACCAGTATAGGCAGTATTTCAAGTCCAAGCAGGGAAACTTTCTCCTTAGGGACTTTTGTGTCAGGCTTTCTAGGTAAGAGGCCATTTCCAGAAAGCACAGACATGATGTCCACAAGGACAAGCTTGCTGATTGTCCATCGGCTATTGAATTTTAGGTAGCCTAACAAGTTCTGAAATAAATCCTGTTAGAAATAAAGTGCATCTCTTTAATAGGGTCAGTAAGGCCATCAACTACACCACACTTAACCGCTTTACTGTGCTGTTCTGGTTTATAAGGCAAAAAATTAAACAACCCCATTGTATTCACAGCCTCTATTCCAGATGTGCACAAAGGCAAAGGAAAGGACACAGAACCAGTGCCAGAGCAGTCCCTCTTTCTCTAAGCACACTATTTATGAATATGTATACATGAGCTAAATAAATCTCATAACTCTTCCATGTAACATGAAAAATTTGTGACAAGAAAGGCAAAGAACAGCCTTTCCGAGAGTATCCTGCAGGATGGTGGTTAGGAACGTTCCCTGCGAGATGGGAAATGTCTTCTAGCTTGGGAAGATGGAGGGGACAGATCCCCGATCTTCCTGGACCTACTCAGAAACTGTCCAGCTGGGGGCTTGAATATTAAAGAAATAATCTTCTTCCAGTAGTTTTGTGAAGGTAGCCCCAAAACAGAATTCCCAACCAAAATTTTTAAGCTGACATAACTTCAAATCAGCCAACTTTACATTTCTCAGGAAAAGAGCATTTATCAAAAAGAAATTGTGCCATTCTAGGCAAAAGTAACCCAAAGACAAAGCAATGATGTGATGACACTTCACCCTCTGTGCTTTTCTAAGCTACTTGGCCTAAAGACGCTCGTATTACTACCTAGTAAAAACTACCACAAGTAAAAACAATTTATTACTCTTCAAGGCTGCATGACTTAAGCCAGAACTGAGACTGCAAATATTATATTAGATAGATTTGAGATCTACATAAATGTTGTCTTTCTTGGTGTTATTTTGCAGAATATCCCTATGGAGTCATTCAGGGTTATTTTTTTATTTGTGTTTTTCTGAGAGAAAGAAAGAGAGGCAATTCTGTGATGGGCTTTATCTTAAGCCCCTATCAAACAACCTGTTCTGAGATCAGGCTCACTTTCTAAAAATATTCTCACGGTTTGAGGCTGCTGTCTGCTTTCATGTCTCAGGCCCATGCTAGTTATACTTAGGAGGAATCTTGCAAAAAAAGGTAACATTATGTGGCAACAGAATAACAGGCCCAAACCATTTCAAAACTCCTTAATGCATTTTGCACAGTCTTTACTATGCTAAAATAATTAAGAAAACATTGTGAGGATTATTTAGCAATATATGAAAATGGGAGAGAAAATAATGCCTGAGTAGAGATCCGTATTTTGATCCAAATTTATTTTTAACAGTTTATTCTAAAACAAAATAAAGCTTTTAATTAATACACATAATTTTGCATACTAGATAAAAAAGTAGATCATTTAGATATAGAAGACTTTCACAACTATTTGTCATACCTTATGTTACATATACATTTAAGCAAAAGGAAAAGACAATGAGGAAAATATACGTTATAGTAAAGAGTGAACACTTATACAGCTCTTCATCTTAAATTGTGCTTGCCAAGAAGGAACTCCCAAGTATCTCTCAGTACAGTCTGAGATACCTTTAAATGGCTTTCCAAGTAAAGGAGACAAAATAATCATTTCCATGTATCCTATGGCTGGAATTAAGGACTGTAGTATGGACTAACCTATCTATACCATAATTAAATCACTATCTCTTTCATGGAATGAAGAGGAGTTCAGCATCTGGACATAGTATAGTTCAGTGCCTTAAACAAATTAGCCTGTAAAGACCTATAGTCCAAAGTGAAGACAAAGTTCAATTTGATTGGGGTTTTTTTTTTTTTTTTTCTCTAAAAGCTAGAGATTTTATATGCCTAATGAAACTAGGGAAATTCATAAAAAAATAGGTCATTAGAGTATAATAATTAAGCAACCATCTCTCCATGTGTCTTACTTGCAAATTAAGAAAACCTAAAAACAACATGACATTCCTACATATTGATTACCACCTAGAAAATTCATTGCTTTCTAGTTTTGTGTGCTTCAGCCAAGGAGTTCTGCCTTTTTTTTTTTATTCTTCTTCCCCTTTTTTCCCCCTCCAGTTGTTAATGAAAGAAGCAGCATTTCAAGAAGAACAATTAGGTTGGTTTGTGACACTGGACTCCTTGGGGATATTTTCAGAGCACTGCTGTAAGTAAGCCTGTAGGACACAGTTTCAAACAAACTACACTCCTACAAAGGGTTTTTCTTTTTCTTGTGCCATGTAATGCACGCAGGGATGTATATATTTAGGACAAGGAAAGAAAATGAATAAATGGAAGAAAAACGATAAACAAAATTAATGGTGTTTTAATGGAACTCTTGTCTACATGCTCTCCTCTTAAAAATGATCATTTGTAAGTGCAAGTCCTTATCCTAAGGTATGTCTTAGTCTAGACTGAGGCAGGAAACTCTAGGTCAGACATAAGGTGAAAGAAAAAATGCATTTGATTTATTCATATCTCTTAATGTGAAATGTGTATTTGAAGAGACTAAAAATCTCAGAAAGACTTTTTTTGCAACAGCCAATTACTCTCAGCTTTTTAATTCTAGCAATGCATTTGGAACATTTCCATTGTTCTAAGGGTTAAAAACTTCACCGTGACAATGACAAGCCTTATTACTCAGTCAAAGTAAATGGATCACCATATAACCTTTCAGAAATGTTCTTCCTTAAGCTATTAAAACATTCCATGCCCTTAGATGACAACAATTTCTCTGCCTTTTGAAATTTCTTTTCTGTCCTGCAGAGTTCATAGAGACATGCTTGGTTAAAATCAACTTATATAAAACTATGCACTGTAAATTCTGACACTTCTGTTTGAATCTCTTTTCAAACACTTGTCTTTGCTCACCATAATAGATGTCAGTTCTTCTGATGTAGTTCAAGCATGAGCTTCATATGAAGACTCAGCTATGTCTATTGCATTTCTGAAGCTACTACTCACTGAAGTTTTGTGCTGTTTGACATCAAAGATAGGCAAGAATCACCTGCTGAGTTCACATGCATGGAGCAAAACATCTTCAAATCACTTGTGCTAGACAAAAGTTTTTCATATTAAGCTTTCACTATCATGTGGACTTAAAGACAAATGTAGTCCTTGTTAAAGTTGCAGTATCATGTTATTAAACTATGCATCTGGGCCTCATGATTTGTATAAGTTTTAAGATGAAAGATAATCATTTGGCTGATTTATTTTTTGGCATCAATTGCAAAGAATTCTGTTGCATGAAAAAATTGTTTTTCATTCAATATGCAGTGATTTTGCTCAAAGGTAAAAAAAATTTGAAAGCATGGCATGCTCTAGCTTAGAAAAAACACAGTCCTCTACTTTTTCAAACTTGAATAGCTGACTTTTTTTTATCAATTTGAAAACCAGAAAGAGGCAACACTTAAAACATGTATTACATATAGGGAACATAAATTAAACAAATTCCTACTCTAAAAGTTCACAAATCTGTTTTTTGTATAAGTTTAATCAGATAATACACTGAAAAATAAATACCAATGTAGGAGAAAAAATATTTATGAAGGATCAAGAACTACTGTTTAAAGGATATGTGTCTAATGGATGCCTAGTCAGTACAATAACTGTGCCATAGTTTTTAATCACAATGACTCCGGCGGTGACTCTGTATGTAAACCAGATTCAACATGAATATGAATATGCATAGGAATTGTATTTTGGAAGAGACATGTATGAAAAATGTTTATGATTAGTTCACGATTAAATGTCACCAAGTGACTGCATTAAGTGCAAACCAAAACACAACAGGGCGTGTGATTGTTGTGAGATAATCTAACGCCTTGGGTGTGTCAGCTCAGTCAGCAGATGCTGAGATGTAGTTGCCAATTTTAGCAGACTGAAGATTTTGGTATTATAGGCCCTCCAGTGTTTTTTATTCATTTAAGTGGCTTGAAATGAATTTAAAAGAAAAAAAAGATGTTTTTCCCCTACTATTGTTTTTCCATTTCTTTAGTATATGGATCCAAGGAAGCCAACGTGCCTAACACTTTCCAATCTTTGCAGTTGTTCCATAACTGCAAGGTTAAAACCCTAGCAGGCCAGATCATTAACTCACTCCTGACTATTTAATTTTTTCGTACCTAAATTAAAGGTCTACTCTAGCACTTTCAATATTAATATGTTTCTTGTTTTAAATATGTTTTATATTTACTGAGGATTTAATGTATTACAAATGGAGAGTAGAGTTAGGTTGTACTAGGTGCTTATATGTATATATGGACAGGTTCAGAGTACATTTTCATGTATTTCATACATGGGCAAGGGACTTCTAAGTCCCTTTAAGGATTCTGGCACTTATCCCTGTATCACAGGGCCCAGAGGTGCTCCCAAGTCTCAGGCATTCATCCCAGCTCTGTCCTAAGTACTTTTGGCACTGAGATGCAAGCAGGTGAACTTCCCTTCCTTTCCATCTGTCCCCTCCTCAAGTCTTGTTTTCCACGTAAAATAAATCCAAGCCTGTGGGCTGGCAGGGAACCGTGTCTGCCCCAGCAGTAACTGTGTAACACCTGAAATACTTCTGGTATATCCAAAATCTTAGGACACACCAAATCCCAGGCAACAAAGCTCTGGAATAGGCTGTCTCTTATTGTGGGATCAAATACCCAAACAAATCAGAATCTGCCAGTGAAAGCCTCCTAGACCTTTTAGACCATAATATGACCTTAATATACACAAATTAGGCATCAAAGCTGGAACTATAGAATGCCTTTTGAAGAACGATTGTGCTAAGCAACACAGAGTAGGAAATCTGGGGATAAGGTGGCTGAGAGAGAATATGGATTATAGACTATGCTGGTTTACTTAAAACACAATAAACCCCTTGCCTTGTATTTCTGGCTCCTTCAGATCTGTCAACATTAATTTAATATCCTACTCTTAACATGAATTGTATTCAATATGAGGCATTTCAGGATGTATTTAAGCCTGTGCTCAGATTTAATTAGAAACAAGAAATATAGCAGATGGAGAGAAATCGTTGTTGCACAGTTGGGTCCTAATGCAAAGAAATTTCTCTAACAGTTGACAGTTAAGAACTGCTCCATTAGTAAACCACAGCAAAAGAAAAGCGATCTACAAATAAAATTAAAAAGCAGGATAACAGCTGCTCCAAAGCCTCTGCAAAAATCTCTTATGGAAACAAGGAAAAGACTAACCATGACACCAAATACCACCGTAAGATAACTAGATTGCAGTACTGGTATTAGAGTTTAGCATCTGTGAAGTTGCTACAGGAGTGACCTTTATATTTGGCTTTCCTGTCAGAGGAACTCAAATGAGACTTTCTGTTATCAAAGAAAAAAAAAATTCAAAGATTCTCTTCTACCGTCAGTTTTGCATTGTATAACTCTGATTTCCCCATACTTTACACAACAGAGACATGTTTCTGTACACAGCARTAGTGTGCTGCCCAGATAAAAATATTTTGCCTTTAATGAGCTTTATACACCCAGTCATCCTAACATCTGAGTCCACAATACACAGAAGTAAGCAACACATTAAACTAAACTATCCACAAGAGAAAGCACAAAGCACCAACAGCGGGCGGGTCAGCAATCTCTCATTTGTGAGGTATCAAAGGCTGTTGATAGATCTAATAAAATTACTCTGAACATCTGACCTTTGTCCATGGCCAGAAGGAATGCAGTTATACAATAGGGGAAGGGAAATCGCTGGTGACAAAATGTAGTTTCAAATAAACTATGCTTCTACTGGCAATTTTTCTTTATCCACTATCATGTAATACGCAGAGGGATGTACAGTATGTACTTAGAACAGGAAATGAAAGTGAAAAAAATGGAAGCTAAACCTGACACTAACAATACTTAAATTGCTTAATGGAGATGCTGTGTACATACTCCCCCAGGCAACAGATCCTTGTAAGTGTTTAGAGCTTCTAATTGTACCGTATGTCTTAATAAACAGCAGGTTACAGAAACTCTAGGTCAAATGTTAGACAACAGAAGGATTTTGTCTATAATTTATTCAAAAGTTTGATTGTATCATTGCACATTAGTAGGAAATCAAACCTCAGAGTTACGAGGCTAATTACTGCCAAGCATCTCTAATGTATGTATGCGTATGTGTATGTAGATGCAAGTGTATATGTGTGTGCGTATATGATATATATATTATGTATGTTATATTTTTTATATATATACATACATACATATATGTATGTATAGCCATTTTCCTGAGGGTTGAAGGCATCACCAACACAGTGCAGAATTTTTTTCTCATGTCTGTGTTCTATTTATTTCAAAAGTAGCACAAGATTTAGCATCAGGACATTTATTTTTTGAGGACAAGATTAGGAAATGTTCTTAGATTGTCTTATTTTAAAAGCAAGAACATGCATCCAAATATATCAGACATAGCTTCTCTGCTCAAGCACGTCTCTACCCAGCTTCCCTCTCTGTGTTGTTGTTAGGTGTCAGTCCTATAATCACACCAAGGACCTCTCTTGAAAAAGGACTCTATGCCAGAGGATCCAATACCAGCTGAACAGTTAAGATTACAAGCTGTTTAAAATAACCCCAGCTTCCTTTTGCGCACACATGCAGAAAAGACATGAGGTGGAGCAATACCAAAGGAATCAAAGCCTCCCTTGTGTTCTCAGGGTGCTCTTCCACAGCTTCACATGCTCCCAGGCTGCTCTGCTTGTGCCAGCTGCCTCTGGAAAAGCCGTGTCCACCTTGTCAGTGAAGTACAATTTTGATACCCTACTGGGTTGTTCTGAGACAGGACCTTCGCTCAAGCTTCAGAGCTCTCTGGGTACAAGAAACCCCAGTACTGGCTCAAATCTTGTCACTGAGATAGTCTAGACACACTGAGCACTTTGACAAGCAGATATGACAAGAGTCACTATAATTTCTGGGAATGCTTCCTCCCCATTGCAGCCAAGGATGCTGAAATGCCTCTCATTTAACTGTGTACTTTCCTGGCTATAGTGTGGATTTATAACACCAAGCAACTGATAGGAACGTGTCAGGATGATGCCAGAAACATGTACAGAAGTGCATGGGTGATGAAAATAACTATGTTTAAGCCTGTTTTCAAGCCCACTCTCCACCTTGTAAGGAATGAAATATGTATAATATTCATAAACCTTTTGTGGATTTGTATAGCACAGCTTGAAAAACCTAGGTTATATTAAGGGCCAAATAGCTACCTTGTAACAGTATCAGAGAAAAAAGAAATGGTAACAAACCACAGATTAGATCCTTTTCAGAGGAAGTGATTAAAGGTGAAGCAGAAACCTTTGGGGAAAAGCTACTTTTCTAGTCCTCCTAAAGTTTTTTTCAGTAAGACTAAGAACAGAGGAAAGCCAAGAATTGGCCTATCAGTTTATTAATTGGAAAAAAGATTTCATGAAACTGTATAGCTTTTATGATTTTGCTCTTAAGTCCAATGAAATTTAGAGCTCTCATGGAGTTTGTTTAACTGCTGTAGGTTATTTCTACAGAAAATCTCTCCATGTCCACATTGAAAACAAAAACAGAGCTAACCAAAATTAGTGAACCCAAGGAACAAGTTCCTTTTAAAGGAAACCTTCCAATCTCTGTCAAGGAGTGGTGGCAGTAGGTGTGTACCTGCACTTTTCAGAGCACTCTGATGGCCAACCTATCCAACAGAGAGGAGCCGACAACACAGTACACCAGCCAAAAGTCCCTTGTCACAACCAGACTCTTTCTAAGTAGAAAAAAACAGATCATTGTGCCAACTAGTCAAAAATCTCAAGACCAGGCAAAAATAAATCGAATATAGACAGTTTTATACATATAAGATATATAAATTCACTCAGATTCCGTAAGAAACACAGAATATTCCTCTTATAATGTTTTGAGGTATGGTAGGCGTCTCCACCAAAACCAAAAGAATCTGTCGATGTTTCAAAAAATCTTTCATTTGAAAAAATAAAGCAAGTAATTAACCAGGGAGAGTGCTGATAATAAAAATATACATCATATTTGTTCAAATATACCTGCTAAGATTCTAAGAAACCTTAATTGCTGTTATTTTGGAAAGTACACATTTTAAATATGTTCAAAATGGAAAAAGAAACATGCCATAAAATGAAAATTTTGAAAGAAAAAAAAAAAATTTGAAAAGTTACCATAAAAGGGAATTATGACCTTTCTGAGATTTTCCTACGGAACATTTAACTGAAGCAGACATACTTTTATTTAATGTTTGGTTTTGGATAAAGAAATGCAGGATATCCTGCACTATTTTTTGTCAGTGTTTTTTTAATCAAAAATCTTCCATGAAGTACAAAATGAAAAATTGATGATTTCTTTTGAACAACCACTGCTGTTGAACAGCCACTGTTCAAGTAATGTCTAGAATCTCTGGATACAAAGAAGAAAGAAAGGAAGAAAAGAAATACATTTTAAACCAACACTGAAAAATGGGTATGAATCTTGTCACCAAAGGTCAAAAATTCTCCTTCCTGATCTTTCATTATGATGATATGTTATCTTAAAACTCATGAAAAACATATTCTTCCTACTTTGGCTATTTTGACTTGGTTTCAAAAGCAAACTTCAACACTAAGTTCGTAATCCCAAAAGAATTCATTTCCCCTACTCCAAACAAACTCTTTCTGTGTCTATATTTGTTATCAAGTGTTACTAAGCAATAAGTCTTCACATGAAATCTACCTCAACTCATCCACCACTAACATTTCTCTTCTAGACCATTTAAATATATAAAGAAACCATAGGGTGCAGCAGTGGAGAGATTTGCCATAGTGATCTGTAAACTTCTACCAAGAGTCGATATATATTCAGAGTAGTCTTTTCATTAACTGCAATATTTACCAAGGAGCTAAAGCTTTTAAAAGTATAAGTAACTATTGTTACTTATTCCTGTCATTTATTATGAGAGGGAACTGACAATTTATCATTAGACACTACAACCACCACTTATCATAAAAGTATGAAATGTGGATCCTTTCGAGTCTACAAGATGCAAAAGTTCATAAAAAGAACTTGGTTTGTTCATTTAAATTCACATGAAAGAAGCTGTGACCTGGTTACAATCAATACAAAAGCATAAAATAAATACCTAATGAAAATGCTAAGAACTCAAAGAAAAATTTGTATGTTTTCATCATAAATTGATATAAACATATACCATTGGGCAAAGATTATATTATCCCATTCTTTAATGACGTTTCATTCCTTAGAGCTTGACCTCTATTTTTGTCTTTATAATCCCCTGTGTATTCTGTTGATAAGCAGGAAAAGGAAGTAAGTACACTGTTTCTGGAATAAAAATGAAACTTTATACGTAACTAAGAGTTACTGGAAAAAACACCATGCAAAATATGACTGTACTGGAGCAGTAAAGTTATCTCATTATTGTAAATGAGCACCCTGCCGAGTGTCAGTGGACACCCTTTGCATCCCATTCTTGGAATTCATTCACAGTAACAGCAGTGCAAGATCATTTGGAAAGACAATTCTGCTTACAATATATTTTTTTCAGGACTCACTTTCCACAAGGAAGATAACACCTTGTGTAGTGATTAAAAACAGAATCCATCTTGTGACTAAATCTGACATTTTCATTCCTTTACATATCAACCAGAATACTGCAATCAAATATTGGAGCAGATGTATCTATAGACATAAGCTGAACAACCACAAAATATCAAATCATATGGCATATGCATGCATTACACCAAGAAAAGGACTAGACCTAAGGACTAGAAACACATTAAAAAATGACAGAAAACAATTTTCCTCCTCATCTTTATCACTCGTTTGCAGAGTCATTGCCCTGATTACCTTAATATTTGTTATTGACATTGAGAGAGAAAAGTCATCCTGCCAAGGAGCTTCTGGCTGCTCTGAGAAATGTAAAGGCTACAACTAAACCAGCGGCCTTTTCCCCAGCATTCACTATTTTGAACAGTGGAATTGAATGCAGTCCAGGATGCTGGACCTCTTCTCATAACATGTTTCACCCACACTCAACCTGGAAATCTCTGCTTTTTTTTCCGTAATACAAGGAATGTTCACAACATGTTGGCTGCTGCACGTAAAATCCAGACATTTCAGATACTCTATAACAAACACGCGGCAAATTAAGACAGCTGCATGGAAAGCATAACTTGTTCTAGCAACTGAAAAGAAGGTTACAGACAGCTGGGGACACCTCTTTCTTGTTTGCAGAAAGGTTTCTCAGGACAGAGAGTTGGGCAGGGAGGAACAGCATATCACACAGTGAGATGTTCGCCACAAACCTCAGAGTGATGAAATATGAAATGCATATGCTCATCAAGGAATCCACATATGAAACACAGACAGAAAACAACAGCATCTGTTGTCTTAATAACACACTTCCTATCTCAAAGACTGGCAAAGCAAAGAGAAACATTTCTGTACAAGAAGTGTTATGTCCACATGTGCCATCTGTCAACATCTGCTGGTGAATCCCAAAGAGGTCAAGTGCGCTGCAATTTGAACATTTTTGTGTTTCAACACACTGAACCGCTTTCAAGAGTGAGTTAGCACCCCTCTTGTGTTGGGAAGATCTGTCCAAATGGATACTTTCCCACTGTTTTTAAAAAAGTGAGCAAATTAAGAGAGAAAATCAATCTTGACAGCAGCCCTGCCCTAATGATCCAATATCCTTTAGCCTGTTTAGGTAGGAAAAAGCATACCCAGACCACCACCACTAGGCCTTTCTCATAATGAAAATACATACAAATGGTGTAATCACCATTAGGCAGACACTGAGTTACAGCAACGTATAGACACTGTCATAGTTCCTCAGTAAAGGAGTTGCAGAGCTACACACAGTAACATAGGAGTTATTAAAAAAATTATGCCCCCTATAAGATAGTGTCTGAGCAATTCACTGTTTAGAATTTGTCCTCTAACCACTACTGTCTGGTGGGAATACACACTAATTTCTGTGGGTTTTTTCATTGGAAATAAAACAGAAAGGAATTAAGTGACATGTCCAAGGCCACTTGAAGCATAATGGAAAACTGAACTCCAAGGCTTTGAACCCCAGGCTCCGTAAGATAATCAGAAAAGATCTTTCCTGTTTAATATTCATATTTCTGGTGTAGTTGGGGAAGTGATTACAAGGAACAAACAAGTATGCAAGCATAAGGGATCAGAAACATCCATAGAAGTAAATGGGAAAACTTTTATGTCCAGAAGACACTGCTCTTGCTATTACCGATAATGATACCGCAGCTGATCCTGTCACTGCTGAGTGGGGCGTAATGTCGGTTCTGGATGAGGAGCTACACTGCAGCAAAAATTCTGATCATGAATCCCATGATACCATATCAGCATTTAATAGTCCTGACTTTCATGCCTAGGAGACAACTGACTAAAATGCCAAGCAAAGAATCAGTGAAATCATTGTCAACTCTATTTAGTATGTTTTAAGAAAAAGGACTAATTATTATTAACTCTGATCAACTACAGAGAGTCATGTGAAGGTGAATCTAATCTTTAGGGGAAGACCAATATCCTGAATTTACAAATACATGTTCTTTACTTTTAAGGTAGATTTTTGGTTCTGTTTAATAGCATCTGTATTTGGCAGGTTTAATCTGCCATGGTTTTTGCTGTACGACTAAAGCCATGAGTAAAAAATTGAGGTTTAGCAGTGTTGAGAAAACAGTTACTGTTTCCTTATCATTTAAATAGAAAAATAATCACAGCACCATTATATCCAAATAATCAGAGACTCATTTACAGGTAATTCAGACCTTCACTCCTCTTGGTATGAGAATAAGGAAATGCTATGCAGCACCCATCTCCCCTTGTAGCCACCTCTGCAATAATAATAGATATTTCTCTTCCTTATTTAGCTTTTCATATTGCCAGTTGAATATTTTTTTTTTCTTTTGGGTCAGTCTTCCATCTCTAAGGATCATTCTCATTCTTGAAATATTTTTCTCCTGTTTCTAGATTTTATTATTACTATTATTATTTAGTTCCATAGTGCCAGTGCATGAGGACACTAGTCCACTCCATGTGCATGACCTTGTACAAATGCACAGCAAAAGTAGTCTGCTACTTGTGATTATTCAGAGATAATTCACAATTAATAATGTGAGCAGCCCAAATTTCAGAGACATTTGGCTGCCTATGGTATTTGTTCATTTTGATTTTTGTTCATTTTAAGGTTTAATTTCGATGATTATTTCAACATTTTGAACAAAAAGAACACCTTTAATTCTGAGTCAGTAAACACCCCTCTGAGCTCTGAAAGAGCTCCAACAAAATTCAAGTAGACCCCAAATTATATTTTTTATTTCCCTGACCAACAAAAAAAAAGGTAGTAGAGCCATCTAAAATACAAGCCATTACACTTGTTCTATACACCAGAATGAAGCAGAAGAAGGTACAAGTCTAAATTTTTTAACAAATCCTTTGCAGTTCACCTTTAAACTAAAGGTCATCAGGTGAGAATCGGCGTGTTTGAAAGCACTTGAACTGCTTAGGGAGTTCATCTCATCTGTATTATTCATACATATTTGCCGATTATAAATCACAATGGACTGAAATATTTCTAGTCTTTCAATCAGCAGGCATCCAGATAGTGCTGTCTTTTATTTACTGACCATGTTAAAAACGGCACACTTTTTCTTATTTTATAATAATATGCTGTCTGACCAGTTCAGAGAGATCTCTAATAATGTCTCAGTCCAACTATGGGTCTCATTATGTTGGTAGGAACTGTCATGCAACTGTGAATGTGCAATAAGTGTAGAGGTACAGTAAATGGCAGGAAAATATGAAAAGCATTCTACTTTCAGATGCTGCACAAAGCTATTTATTCCTACTACACTGAGTGAACTAAAAATTGAGGAGAGAAAATGAGGACTTCATGGCCTTCTAAATTTAAACAAAGGGAGGATTTAAGGATACATCTTTAAGCAGAAAATGAGGGATGTTATCCAGTGCAAGACACACACTTAGCTTTTCTTATATTCCATCCATTTTTTAAGCACAACAGCACATTGATTTCAATGGAAGTTCTGTTTAAAAATCAATGCTATAGGATGACCCAGGTAACAGTTTAGAGACTATACATATTTTTCAGAAATGATGTGATTCTGGCCCAGTTCTATCACCCTAACTGTGGGCATCTTCCTCTGACTGTGGTCTCACGAAACATGCTAGAACAATGTACAATTGTATCTCTGGATTTCAATTTTATAGAAACTGGAAACTTCTGTCCTTTCATTCAATTTGGTGTACTGGCTTATGTGAAATATGCTATGAACAATACTTGGGTTTCAAAATAAATAGTTACACAACATGACAGAACAGAAGAAGTGAGACTTGTCTGAGGATTTTGATGCCCAGCAAAGAGAATTTATGATAGGATGTATCTTCCTAACCTCGGGTCTGGCCTTCCTATTTGGAAGCACAAAAATGTTGTCTACGAAATGAAAAGAGAGGTAAGTCACCCATTTGCTCTCTGACTGTGCCACATCACTGCTGCTTCTGGCATGATATTTCTTAGAGGATGAGACAGAGTGAAGAAGAAAGGGAATTGGTGAAGTGCCTTTCACTTCTTTAACATACCTGTCAAAAACATACAGACCTACCACTATCGACAGTCTCTTCCGTTGCAGTTCTGTTTGGTTCACCACATACATAGGCACAAATTTCATCCCTATGGTGAGTACTGCAGTAAAATCGATGCTCACACAAGGATCAATGATTTAAAAGGCTTGCACTCACTGCAGTACTGTCTACACCCAGACAGGTGTTTTGTAAATTATTGTTATCCAAGAACTAAACAAAAAATAAATTGTTCAGAGCAAAAGAATATGCAAGAATATTCTCTGCAAGAAGAAAGAAAAGAGCACTATCTCATTTCAATCAGTACAAAATATTCCATTCAAAACCCAGTAGTTTGGCCACATCCACAAAAGCCAAAGCAAAGAAAGGGATAAATTCACAACTGTTCCAGAGAGCAGCTACTTGAATTAATAGTCCAGTTGGTGGGAAATTCACCCAAGCTGTGCAAGACCTCTCTTCCGACTAAGAGATACCATCCCGAGCTCTCACCTGCCAGGAGAGTGTACTGACCAGCATGCCCCAGCAAAGCTCTGGGGGAAGCCGAGGGGCCRGGGCCAAGCCAGCCCCCAGGCGCTGATCCACTTTGTATTCACTGTGGCAGAGGCTGGAGCCCAGCAATCCGCTTGTGCAACGCGTCTCATCTGCAAGGCTAGAACGCCCTTCTTTCCCTGCTTTGCTCCATGAATATTTAGGTACCCCAGGCAAACTGGAACAGCTTTCCCCAGGGAGGTGTTGGTTCCAGCATCTCCCTGAATCAGACAGAGAGTGGGTTTAGACCAGGGTCTTGTGCCACTCAGGAGAGCAGCCTAACCACCACGGTATTAGGTGTTCGAGTGTGGAGCTCCTGAAATCCCTCCTGTGGGAGCAATGGCACTTGCCACAGCGTATTTAAATATTAATTCAGCAAGAGAGTGTGAATGACTCTTTAAGCCTGACTAGCATTTAAGGTGTTCTCCTGGGACATGGGAGTTGCGATTTCAGATACCCTTAGGCAGAGCAAGGAATTGAACCCAAGTCTCCCACGGCTGCATCTATCTTTTTGCCCACTTCTGAATCCCACCTGAATCCAGCCAGCACCACTGGATCCACGGATAGCTAAATAACCCCAAACTGCATTGCTCAGTGAATTTGTTGTTCACCAAGAAATCTTTGCCCCACTTCCAACCCACCCACTTTTTCTTGCCTGAAAAGTCAAAGGCACTGATGTATAGCACCCCACTGCTCCTATGTGTATGTATGCCTCTTCACTTTTGAAATATTAGCACTACTTTTCCAGAGTCAGAAGTGCAGTTTCCCTTTACTTTCTCATGGGGAGCAATCAGTGATCTAGGGCAGGTCAAGATGGTTTATTTTGAGTGGGAATTTTACATTGCCATGCCGATAATGCCGTATGTATAGTACATGAGATTGCAAGTGTGAAGTGCAGGGTATGTCTAAAGGTAAGGCAAAAGTTTGACAGATCTGGGGAATAAGCTGGGGAATGTTCCAAAGTCCCTTAATGTCCTTTGAAGGGAAAGCCAATATGGGAATGTCTTTACGGTAGAAGCTATGTGGGCAGAAACTGTAAGCCCATTCATGTCTCTAATTGTTCCACATCTTAAGCAGGCTGCTGCACATCTGTTATTCCACCACAAGAGTGGAATCTTTTATGAATTTGCCTGCACCTATCACGCTGAGGGAAGGTTTCACTGAGTAAAAAAGGACTTTCTTGCCAAACTGTGCATCCTTTTGGAAACTAACTGGGGCCAACACAGATGTGGTGAGGAGCACAAATCCCTCTTTGGAGCATAGATGGTTCCAGAAAAGCATCATTTTTCTACTGCTGGCGAGAAGCAGTAAGCTCATTTATATTATTTTCTGAGAAGCAAGAGAGGACACTAACTCCAAATGCCTCAGTGTATTTGCTATTCTAATGCAATTAAGTGACTAGGAAAAAGAGTGATGCCATACACAACTGCATTAACTGTGAGAGCTTTACAGTAAAACTTGGTAAAAAATGTACAAGCAGTATGAGGGGGTTAAGGGAATTGGCAATGTGACCTATGGTCTGGGGTATTCATCCAACTGAAGGTAGCAGGGAACAGATATTTTGATGGCTTATATGAAATGAGGTATTCTCAAAAAAAACACCTAATAGTCCTTACCAGCACATTTTTGGCTCTCTTACTGCTCCCAGGGTAATTTTAACAAAGTCAGAGAAAGTGAAATACTTTGCACTATCTGAGACAGTCTTCTGAGGCTAAGATTGAGGCACTACAGGCTGGCAGACTGGGGCAACCTGACATGTCCCTGCCTTTTCTCTGCTTGTTCTTTACATCAAGAGACCAATTTGTTTTCTAGGACTTTCTCTCTATCTACCATTACCAAACTATCATACACATAACACGTAAAGAGGTAAGATGCTAAATGTTTTGCCTAGATGTTCTGGCTCCTTAGCCCTAATAACATGAATTAAAGTGTGCATTTCCATTATAAGTAGAATTGTGCAAATAATAAGTTGGTTTTATGCCTTGACATCAGAAATAAAACAATTAATTTGAGCTTGATCAAAGCAAAAAAAAAACAAAAAAATTGGGTTTGTATGTATGTGTATATGAGTTTTTTGATTTCTTTTTAGTTTACCCTGCACTGAGAAACACATATCTTTCAGCTTTATGTTTACTATTTTATTTCGAGGTCCTTTTTAAGGCATAAATATTACCAACTTTGTGATCCATTATTTGAACCAAGTCACAGAAAAATATTTTAGTATTGTTTAGATTTTGTCCCCTCTTTTAAGCTTAAGCTATTAAGTGAAAGCAACTTAAATTGTGTGTTCAGTCCCCTGCAGTTTCCTTTTGTGCTAAATATTTTGTCAACAGATAAAATGAAAACTATGAACAGCTTTTATCATTCCTATTAGTATTTTTGTYTTCTTTTGTCTCACTCCTTCATGGTGAGGTGATGTTGCTGTACAGTATTTATATCAGGAGATATTTAGATTATTGTAAATACAATAAATAGAAATTATAAAAAACCTATGGTATTCATCCCTATCCCAGAGTCAACAGACAGATGTAGGAATCTGCAGCAAATATTAACATGCAACCACAGTGTTGCATTCTGGACTAAGTTTAGAAAAAACAAAGTTTACAACACATGCGGTACACAGAAACTTGCATTAGAGACAAAAAACGAGGTTTGTGTCTCACACTACACTGTGATATACTATCCGCTCCCCTCCAAACCTGTTGTTATGCCCAAGGTATATGCTGAAGAGGGCTGCCTGATTTTCAAGAGCTGAATGTTAGATCCTACCCATGAATTAATTGTCAGGTCTATGCCATTTTTAATGCATTGTTCAATAGGTATTAATCTATCTGCTGATCACTCAGAAGGCAGCTGCCATTCTGCATAGGAAATTATTACCCTGTCACAGAAACACATATTGGAAGGTCATCTCTTGACTTTGACTGAACAGCTCTCCTGACAGAAAGGGTTAACAAGCAAAAATCGGTATGGGTCAAAGAGATCTATCTGTAGTAAATGAGCTACATCCTTCTCTCGTGAAAGATTTTGTAAGAGCAATCATATAGAGATACCACTGGTGCTTTTTATTAGTACAACTGTCTCTGTTATTAGCACAGTTTGCAGAAGTGAAAGGATTTTACTGATCATCATATTTGTGCTGTTACCAATAACTATGTACACAGGCCAAAAATTAAAACAGTGGAATGTGTGTGTGTGAAGGGAGGAAGAGGGGAGAAAGAAAAGAGGAAAAGTAGAGGGGGTGACGGGGGCTGTTTAATAGGCAAAAAACACAGTTCCAAGCAAAAATCTGCAGAAGTCTACATGTACATATAGGCATTGCCTGTGTAGCTCTTCAAAAGGCTCTGAGCTTTAAAAGATATATATTTGGGTAATTCTATCTTCTTATTGTATCTGAACAGCAATTGCACGTGCAATGCATAGAGAATATACGCCAGTAACAAGAGAGTTTATATTTAACCCAGTTTTCAAAATACCTAATATTTTGTCAATCATTTTATAGCTTTTAGCTTAGGGATAAATTTAAAGCTGGCTTTTCCCTGGTGAAACCTGTAACAATAGAGAAATATATACTGAAGGGAAAGAGAAACTGGGATATTGAGCAAGCCTAACAGACATCTAACATTTAATTTTGTACTTAATAATTATTTTTTACAGATCTCTCTGACTGGGAAAGCTTTTCTATCTCAAAGTTTTACTGCTCAGCTATGATGCTGAAAACCTCTAGGTTTTTTCCTTGCTTCAGATTCTAAAATATATATATGGTCTGCTTTCTGACATGAGACAGTAATTTCAATTTCAAATAGCAACAGCTTATCTGCCAATTCTTTAAGGGCTAAAAAGTATTTTAAGCCAACCTGTAAAACTCACTATTGTTGCAGTTAGCAGGAAACAGCTAATTTGTCCATATATAAAGAGAAACTTCATGTTTTGTTGTATAACTATGGCAACTTCTACAAATGACTCATCCAGGAGTTTTGTTATGTTATTTTATGACTCAGACATTAATGCTCCCACTATTACCTCTCCCAGCCTCCAGTATAGTATCTCCACTTTCTGAAACTGTTCTAAACTATGTTCTTAGGGCTGAATGTCCCTATCCAGCTGCCCATTAAAAATTACCAACACAAGAAAAATTCTTTCTTGATCGCTGTGAGCACTACCTATAAACTCCGAGTTTTAGCTCTGTGCACCCAGAGCGCTAGGTTGTGGTCTATTACATGATGACAAGACCTATTTTATATTCAAAGTAGCAAAATGACTACAGTATGTGACAAGGAGATAAGTACACCCACCTAGTTTGTTTCCAAGTGGATCGGTTCTTCAGCATGTATTAAGGCCTTCCAGATTTATCCCTGGCAGCTGGCTCTTTGCCAGGGCTTGGATTCTGTTCTGGTGTGCAGTGTGCTGAGTATTCCCAGGTGCTGGTATATTTTTATGCCTTAGTCCTTATTTACAGTTTTTCTTAGGGTTGCTTTGAAGTGTGAACAATCGTGTTGCAGCACACTACAAAGTTCTTTCCACATCCAGCGGTCTTTTCATGTTGCCTTAAGTTAAGCCATCTCTAAATGAAAAAACAGGAGGATAAGCACTAATAAATTTCAGAAGAAAAGAGTCTATTTCTTGCATAAAATTAATAATTTCAGTGTACCAGAAGCTATGTGAGCAATCACAGCGCAAGATTAAGAACTTAAAATCGTGATTCACTCCATCCTCCTACAACTCTCTGACAACGGCTACTAATATAGTACTACTTTCAACTTTATAGCTCCCCTTTTTACCAACCCTGCTATTATAACACTTGACATGCTTGGCTGCCATGGTGTAATAAAGAGGGGGGAAATGATGCATTAAAAGTCCCTGGTGCAAATCCTGTTCAAAACTTTTTGGTTTGGAATAGGCAGTACAAAAAGGCGATACCAGGAGTTTAAGGGTCATAAAGTAGTACAGGCACTCAGTTCTTTGAGTTTCAGTTAACTTTCTAAAAGCCAAAGCAACAACAGTAAAAGCTATAATGATGCATTCAACTTTATTTTGGAGAACAGATACCTAGAGAATAGTAAGGGAGTGAGAGCGGGGAAGCAGCCACATTATGCTGCAGTTCTAGCCAGCATCACTCATATGTGACTCTCGGCAGCTGTCTGATGCAAGCAACTGCTCAGTGCCTGGTAAAACAACATGGTATGGTAGCATGCTTCACACCGTGGGGCAAACAGCACTCTGTGGAACAGCAAGAAAAATCAGAATAAAGCTCTGGAAAATCAATCCAATGTTTTGGGGGTTTAGAACATTCACTCCTCAAAACTAAATTCTAATTGCTTACAGTTATTCTCACAGATTCTTTTCATATTAAAAAAAAAAAGTTTCTCAGTGTAGTTTATACCTCTTGTTCAATGCTTTCCTTTTTTAGAAAAAATCTTATTCTTTTAAATGCCTGTATTTGTGGCTCCAGAACAGTTTAGTTACTTTGCAGAAAATACAGCTTACTGTTTACAAACTGGAGGACGTGGGTCACCAGATATTAAATGTTTGTATACCTCATTGCAATGCTATCATTTGCAATTGTGTTTGTGGAGGTGCGATAAATTTGAGAAGGCAGCTCTAGTTTATTGTCAAAGGACAGATAGACAGAAGGGCCTAAGTCCAGGCACAGTGCTGCTTCTAGATACGACCGTAGCTGAGCTGCTTAGCACCCTTTGCCTTAGGTTTCCCAGCTGGGATATTAAGGACCTGAACAGGGCCCTTCTCACGACACATTAATTGCCTGTACAATATGTGATGTACACGATTATATTTTTGGGGAGAAATGTACTAGTGAGTAAACTGCGGAAGGGAATATGGGTGAGATTCAAAGCCCATTCAAGTTTCTGAAATGCTTCGATTAACTTTTACGGTTTTCAGAGGAGACGTTATACAGGTTTATTTAAATTTCTAATGGATAGTGATATTGTATATGCCAGAAAATACTTTTATCATCCTCAAAAAGCCTAAGACATGGAGACTAAACTGTAAGAGAAATAACAGAGAAGAATATGCTCTATTTTACCATCACACAAATGCATGTCTAACAGATAAACATCCTCCCTCTCACGCTGGATCAAGAGCCAAGGGAGATACTGCATACTTGAAGCCATCAACCACTTAAAACTGCTATTGTCAAAGCAATTTTTTACAGCAGACTGATTTGTATGCAGACCGTTTTTAATAGCACAGAAAGAGTTTGGGACTATGTGTTAGAGTACACAAGTGATTTCCAAAAGACATTTGAAATGTAAAAATTCTGGAGGCTGCCTCCTTCCTTTCTCCCCTTCCCTGCAACATGCATACACATGCACACACGCACCATCAACTTCCACTGACATTTCTTCATTACTATGAAGAAGCTCAGGGTCTCTTGAGGGATTTTGCAAAGCACTGCTCCTCTTTTTAAGTAAGGCTACACACTTACGTCTCTACAAATGATTTCCATAAGTTTATATTCCATCAAAACACATGATTTCAGATCTTAAGGTGTAGAAGTAGTGTTAACAAGGTCCTCCTATGAAGATTTTAAGCTCTTTTGAATGCAGTTTCATTCTGGTGGCTTCCACTTGTCAAATTTGCACAGGGCATTGGGACATTCTTTGGCATCAGAAGGTGCAGCTGGAGAATAAAATGTCCTGAAATCCACAGTGCTAAACTGAAATCTTTGCTTGTTTGACCTAGGAAAAGGCCATACCCTGGGTGCAATGTTAAAAAATGATGATATCTGCGGGAGATGCTAGCTTTGTGTAAGAAGAGTAATGTTAAAATAAAATAAAATAACATAAAATAAAACAAAATAAAATACTGAAACCCTCTCCTATCATATCAGAGTCTATCAACTATTTTAGGGTTCCACTTGGTCACCACAGTATTTAGGGTAGACACGGTGATCTGTCTTTTAAAAACTAGCACATTTAGACAGAACCACACTTCCCTCTTAGCTGAGCACTGACTAAGGCTTAATATTGACACTGCGTTAGGATTTTAGTGGGGCAAAACAACAATCTTCTTTTACTGTAAAGCCACCAGGACCATGTAATCCAGCTGTAAGCACGCTCAGTGAAACAGGAACCCAAGAAATTGCACACTTTGCAATTCTATTTCACTGCATTTTCAACGTACAGTAACAAAGGTAACAAAAGGGTGTTTATTTCCTTTGTACAACAGACAAAGAAGCTGCAGTGGCATTTACTGTTTAGGTTTCAAGATAAGCAGTGTGGAGTTCACAATACATCCACACCAGTGACAAGATAAAACAGAGATCGTGTGAATAGTAGGGTGGACTCTACAAAAACTCAATATTACAGTAATATGAAGAATATGGTACTTCAGTATTTGAACAACAAATTACTATTTCCACAATGCTATAAATTAATAAAAAACTTACAAGTATTTTGTAATTCTTACTTGTTCAGTCTATAGTCACACTTTTAAAAATCTAATTTATAGAAAAAATTATCTCAGTTATTTTTAAGTAATACCATCGTAGGAAAGAAAAAAAATTAGAAATTAGTTAGTTTTCCCTTTATGTGGTGCTGTAAGACGGCAAAATCTAGTGGGATGAATAGAAGAATGGAAACTGGGACTTAGGAGTTTTATTTCTTGCTCTTAAAATGATACATCGTTTGAACCTCAGTGAACCACTAAACTCCCTGCCTCAACTTCACCGTCTGTGTCAGGAGAATAATGATTGGTTTTAGAAGCACTGCAAAGTCCTGGACACCAGATCTGTGGTGTAAGGCACACCATAATGGGCAACAAGTCCTGCTCTTGCATGGCTCCACAGAGCAGCATCCCAGACTGAGCATCATCAGGTAGCATTGCCCCAGGCTCTGTTAGTCTTCACGTACATTCCTTAACATGGCCCATATTTGCTGTGCAAAAACGAGGTGTCCCAGTGTTTCACATAAATCCTCCCTCCCTTGGGCTTGACTGTTGTGCAGAAAGAAGAGTTGCTGCAGCATACCGTCCATATGGCTGATCCAAAATTGATTCACTCAACATGACTTCTATTCTGATTTTTCTCCCACCTCCACCACTTAATGAAGAGAAACACGAACCGCACTCTTATGAAAGACAAAGAAATATTTCTACATAAAGAACTTCAGTATTCTCTGAGTGCTCTACCGTGGTTCATTAGGAAAAACGTCACGGGGTAACCTCCCACTTGATGACAAATGCAGTCGAACAACCAACGTCTCCCTAAGCCTCCATTCACAAATATGCCCTAAATAGTTCTATTTACACACAAGCCACAGTATTATCCAGCCACTGCCATAAGCCAGGAGAAATATACTGAAAAAAAATCACTCTAAATATGCATGTTTTTTAATTCCCAGATTTAATATATTTAAGCATCATTCCCAAAAAGATTCAGAAAGACCTATTCCTAGAGAGTGGCCTAGAGGACTAAAATAGGTCTTAACTGTAATGGAAAACTGGAAAGGCAGCTAACACTACTGACACACAAAAATCAGGGTGCTGGGCTTATCGCTGAAATTTCCCTGGTTAGGCATGCTGGTCAGTTCTGTTAGATCATCTCAGAGAAGTGCCAGGCCATCAGATGTAATTAAAAACAATAACTCTCCAACATTCAGATGCTGCAAACTGAGGTGTTAGCACAGTCTCCTGGAATCGTAGTAGAGGACTTTGTAAGGTGAAGTGGATTGCAGGAGCAAGAAAAGTGATTTAAGTGTCCTTCAGTAAACAAACAGCTGTAATTCTTAAATGTGTCTGCACTCTAAGAAATTTCTGTCACGTTTGAGGAAATAATCCTCTTCTCTGCAGTCCTTGTCTCTCTGTCTTACTCATTGTCTCATCTTAAAAATATTTCTCTCTTCCCTCTGAATGCTGCTCTTCCTATGCTTATCTTCGTATAAACAAACTGCATTACTTCCTTTATAAGGTTTTAGGGATGTAAACTCAACATGTAATCAAAGGACACTGATTCCAAAAATTCTAACACACATCAAAAAAGTAAGGCTTGTCTTGAAATGATGCATTTAACAAAAAGCTTAACACAAAATTAAAATTCTGTAATATTTTTCCACCCGGCTCCATGTCAAACTGGTGACTTCTCTACATCAAATTCAATTTTGGAATGTTTATGCCAACTTTGCATTATCAAATCTTGCATTAACATTTATATTCCACCTTTTCAGATCAAGCTATRTTCTAGTATTAACTGGAATTGTGAATTGCAAAGTGTCTTTCTCTTATAACATAAACTTCCTGAGCTTTCTCTCCCTTACATTCACAGCTACTGTATTAAATATGTTTGAGCATATTCCACTTTTTGTCTAGAGATAAATTACATTATTTTAAGAGAGATGATATTTTAGAACTGAACATCATTTCTTGTTATTAAAGTAATATTTAAATTTACATTAAACATTATAGCCCACTCTTCACTTAACATTGTTTCAGCACAACATCTTCTGGTGCTCTAAGGGTAGAATTTAGGCACTAAGCACTCCACATGGGCCAAAGAAAGGGGTATATGCCAATAGATACAAGCTCTGTGGTCCAGCTGGGTGCTCTGACCACATTTCAGGAAGAGATGCAGATGCTGATTGTTTCCTTTCCCTCCCTCCTGTCAGTGATTTCCATCACGGGAAGCCAGGGCTGTGGACAAGGAGGCTCTGGTGCAACCCAGCACGCCCCTCAGTACTTCTGGGGCTGCCATAGAGCTGATGGCCTGGGAGAGCTCCCTCTTTCACTTTGTACTCCAAATTAATCTCTAAAAAAAGCAAAAAACAAGCGTAGGTTCCCTGTCAGCCACAGCACATCTGTTTGATAGATTGTCTCAATGATAGGAGGAACTCAAATAGTCCTGCCACCATTATTTAAAAATGTACTTTTTAATATTCAGCAAAGCTATCTTGAACAGATGAAATCTCTTTGGAAACTGGGTTGAGCAAATTCTAATGCTCAAGAGCTCAATCCATCAGAGCACATAGTCATGCACTCACATTCAGTTCTTAGGCGTGTGCTCCAGTGCAGTCCTGGATCAAGCCCTTTTATTCCCCATTTAGGACGCAATTTGAAAATATGTGCCACCATGCAGTGTTACATAGTTCAGCTCCATTGGAGAAGGATAAGCCAAAAGAAGGTCATTGCCAGTAAAAAGCGACTAGAAAGGAATAGAACAGCCTTTGTATTATCTTGTCCTGTCCATTTTATATTTTAGACTGAAATATACTTGTTCCTACGATGTGTTCCAGCATATTCCCTTGGTCTCCTTTGATATGTCCTACGGTACAATCCGATGCAGCAGTTCATATGGAATGCATATGAAAATCACTTGATTTGTATTTATTTTTTTATTTAAAATATCGGGGAAGAAAGTATGAAAAGAATAATATGCTGATAGCAGAACCTGGTAGAAACATATGGGGCAGTCATGTTGTAATTTCAGTAACGGCAGAAAAGCAAGTGAATGTGAACTGTGAAATGTAAAAATTAACTCATTCAATCTCAGAAACCAGTGAAATAATCTACTCAGACTCTGATCTGTTGAAACTGCATTTTTGCTTACTCATTGGTTGTATCTTAATGTTTAGAGAAGTTTCCAAAAACCTTCCTGTACTTCTGCTCAAGGTTACATGCTTTACAAATCAATAAAAAACCCTCCAGTAAGGGATGTGAGTATAAGTTGCTCCATCTGCTTGCACAGAACCCCAAAACTAATTTAAAGATAATTCATCAACCTTTTGATCCTGGCTTACCAGCAGCACCATGACCTTCAAGCATAGGAATGCAAAGGAACTTTTGTGCAATTAGCTGGTATGGGTACTACTCAGAGCAGCAAACTCATCCCTGCAGATCAGAAATGAACATCAGGAACCTAAGTCAGAGCAATTTAACGGCAGCGTGTAGGTACCACAGTTTAAAGGCATGAAGTCATATACCGGAGGAGCCAGCAGAGGGTGCTTCCTTTTTAGGGTTGGAACGGGAGTGAATCTCAGGCACAGGAGTAAAATAAACCTTTGCATATTTTTCATTTGCTAAAACATTTGCCCCTACTTCAGATACACCGCATTTCTTTGTGAAAAGTGGAGGTTTCAAACATAAGGTAGTCACAGAGTGATAAATCTTATGCATATTTTAAAATACATCCCCTTTCCCAAATCTGTGTTTGTTGGTCATAAGGTAAAGATTACATAGTTTCCATGTAACTTTTTTTCTTTTTTAAAGGAAACAATTTCCTTCACTTAATTCCAGGTAGACTTCACCTAGGCAATGTTTTCACTGCAGCAGCTCCCACTCTGTGAAGCAGTATGAAGTGTCAATGACATTCTTTAAACTGCTGTTTGCCTTTGAACATTTTTTTCAGATTTCCTCAGGAATTCGCTATAATGAATGTAACATTTTACTGACTCTACATCACCACTAGGGATGCTTAGACCAGGTGACTGAGTAAACTCACCAGCAAAAAATCCCCATAGTGATTAGGTTTCCAAAATAGCCTATTGTCCAGTCCATGCTGAGCTGCATAGATAAATACAGTGACCTTAGATTTCCCAGTATGTGCCACTATTACCCCAGAATTCCTTCTCTAGAGAAAATCAATATCTTTAAGTTGAAATTTGTGAAAGCAGCTTTTATTTAGCAGCTTAAGATGAAATTTGCCTCTCAGTACTGGCCCTGTTAGCCTGATTCCCAGCTCTGAGCGACATACACTGATGTGAATCGCAGCCCTCGGAAGAGCAAACCACGAGTGCTAGAAAGGATTAGAGGTCTGAGCCATCAAGCTAGCTTCAAGGTTTTTCTTTCCCCATTATTTTTATGTTTGATAGCACGCTTAAATTAAATACTTGGAAGATTACATTTCGCTAAATATGTTGCAAGCAAACAGATTCTGCAGTCAAGCCGTTCTTTCACCCGAGAACATTTATCTGTAAAAGGTAGCACATTTCCTTGGACGGCAGCCATTCCTGGCAACAGATCTCAGCACGCAGTAGGAAACCCATGTCTTTGAGTTCTGAACTAGCCCATAGTGGAATTAAAACACAACACTAACAGTCAGAATCAGTTGTTCTTGGTGGGTAAGTGTTTTATAACTGCATGGGGATATAAGAGCAGAGCTTCAAGTTTAAATCCTTTTTTAGAAAATGCTGTGATTAACTGCATGACTTCACTTATTGTTAACGTAACAGATGGAAGTGCCACAGTGAAATATTTCCTTTTTATTTACAAACAATAGAAAGTCTTTCTGCTGATGGGAATTAAAACATTACAGAAGCATTGATTCCACAAGCTTAAATTCTTTCATGCTACTACATGCATTTTTCATGGAAAGTCAACATCTTTAACATTTTTGCACTGTCTGAATTTATCATCCATAACTTTTTTGTGATTCCTGTTCAAATCAGTTTGCTTCTTTAGAAAGAATTATGTACCTACAGCATGATGAGCTAATTAACTAAAGAACAAAAGGTGCCTTCTGTTATATGTGAGACATAACTAGCTCTCAGACAGAGGCAACACATTCTTTATTTTTAAAGGYAATCTGTATCACTGATTTTGATGTCAGATGCCCTGTATCATTTTGTACAGTGCCACAAAAGGACTGATAAAACATTAAAATGAAAATTGGCTTTAAAAAAACCCATGCGCCACATCTTACCACTAGTATTATGAATTTTGAGAGGTTTGTAAAAGATGTGCACTTTGATCAATTGCAGGGTTTCTAAGAAAAAAAATCACTTTTATGCTCTTTGACTGGCAATAGCACTGAGCAATGGACAAAACTGACAGAAAAAGACAGAAACTGCATAAACAAAATAAGGCAGGGATTTTATTAAATATTAATTCTATTAATTCACAACAAAAATCTTTGTTTATTATGGTATATTAAAAATATATTTTCTTTATTCTAAATCTTTTCTCCACAGACACAATACAACTTGTCAATGCCTGTAAAGATCTCTTAGCTTGCTAGAAATGCCTCAAGCACAAAGAGCAGTAAAATATTTTTAACACCATAGACTTAGATCTCACCACATTTAACAAAATATATTAAAATAATGATTTATAATGTGGTTACAAGTGAACGGTAAAGAATACATTTACTTTTAACCAGTCATAATTGTCATCGTGCCATCGAAAACCTCAAAATAATTAAAAACGTTATGCAATGAAACTTGGCAGATTCTGCAAGCTGTTGTAAGAGAGCACTACCCACGTCCAGCGCTCACAAATAAGTATGTGGAAGCAGAAGGATGCTGGAAATACACTTCTGCATACAAGCAAAAGAAAAACTCTCTTATTCCAGGGTTCCTATAGGAATTACAGTAATAACTGCATTGTCAGCATACAAGTTATGTGGATTACAATTGAAGACCCAACAGCCACTACTCCACCTGTGGCTTCCTGGGTGCCTTGTACACCCTCTGTGTAAGGCAGAGGGTTTGGGGCTTGTCTTCTATGCTATGGGTCAGCTCAGCCCAAAGGACTGCAAACAGCTGCACTGCAAAATCACAATAAGTATTATGCTGTAACTACATATTTCTTTCTCTTCTAGGTGTCTCCAGAAATCAGTAAAATAAGTAAGCTTTCTACTTTAGGGAGACTCATCTCTAGACACGTATTAAATCTAATTTCTATACCTGCATCATCAAACATCTAAACAGATCTTATGTATTCAACAGGATACCATCCTCATGGGATAGACTTTTCCTATACTTAATAAAAGCTCACAGCTTTATGGTACCTCCTGCCTAAGTTGTGACAGCAAAGGGTTTGGATATCTCTTACACATAATTTCATAGTAATTTCTCTTTTTAAAGGTATCCTGCAAAAGCGATCTGAGCAGCATTCACAGAAACATTTCATTATCTGCTATATAATGGGCATACATAATGGGTTAAAAAACCTGCATATGCTGCTGTAAAAAGGCGGATATCCACCATTTTCACTTCTGTTTGAATGGAAACTACAATGGCGATTAATACATACCATTAGAACTAAGGAAGAGTCTCCTATCACCATTAATAATCACTTGCCTTCTCTGTGGATGCTCAGTCACTTGGGGCAATACGACTGCACACACAGAGAACCAGAAACTCCCTTCCCACCGGCATCTAAGTTTCACAAAAGTTCTTATCCAAAGGTCAGCTGCCAATCGGTATGTACATATATACACACATGGGTCCTTGGTGGGAATAAATTCCAAGTTAGTTGGCTACAAGAGCATATAGATACTACTACTTGAGGTGAAGAAGAATAAATCTTTTTTATTTGTTCTTTTGTCCTTCCTAGAAAATGGGATGCCCATACATCCTGAGCTGCTGTATGGCCCAACAATAAATAATGGCACATAAAAGATGGAGATAAATTTTCATTACAATATCTAAAAATCATTAAAATGCCTCTGTATAGCGGTCACCAACCTCTGTTGTACCTTGACCTTCAGACCTTCAAATAGCTCTTAACATCAAGTAAAGCAGTAAAAGAGGAGGATTTGAGGAGTAACCTCAAAGCTATGAATCTGTCTTACTTGAAAATCACCAGCAACCTCTTCATCTTTATGAAATCAACTATAGAAGATCTTGTTTAGCTGAGATAACAGTTATGCAAACTTGAGCTGTTGCTCCTTGTCCATGCAGAAAGGTAAGAAACACAATACAATAAGAGCTTCATGACATTCACTCACTAAACTGGAACTGCTCTGGTTTTGAAAGGAGAAGCTGTACAACCCTTCAGAAGAGTGCAAAGGCTGAGATGGACAGCTATGAACATCCCAAAGACTGAAGAAACAAGAAAAGTGCATCTGCATGGGATCAGAGGCCATTCTTTAGGATGATTTCCCTTAAAAAATCATCATTTTCTATATTAGAATATTACAAATTTATTGGTAACTTTACAAATAATTTCTAATTATAAATCAGAAGCTGCGTCCCTTTCTCAAAGAAGCTACAAAGTGGTGAAGGCTCTTTCTAGCAACGTTATGTCCTACACAGATTTTTCCAGGCAGAAGTCTCAAAAATGCAAAAAGGGGGGGATACCATTGAAGACAACTGTTCTGTTGCCTTCCTCCTGTAGTAGGAAGTACAAAGTCAGAGCGCACTGGTTTGGGAGCACTTGTAGAAAGCAATGTCTGCTCTTGGCAAAGGAAAGGAAAAGCATTCCATAAAGTTGTAGAAAAACTAATAGTCTGTCGATATCTTGGCTCTTATGCCTTCATCACGCTTTCAATGATTTCTGCAGGAGACTTCTTACAATAAAACTGAGAAGACATCTACTCCCTTGAAAAAACTGAAAGTGCCAAAAATGGCTTCACTTGGTAAGCTTGCCATTCCTGCCCTGAAAAACATGTTTTCAGTGGAAACTTTTCCTGCTGTACAATGAATGTAAAAATACAGAATACAGAAGAATCAGTAATCTCTTACTTCTCAACAGAGTAATAAATAACCCTATTAATAATCTTCCAACTGTACTAGTAAGCATGACATAAAAAAATGTTGATGCTTCTCTCACTTGAGTAGATTAGGAACAGCTATATCATAGTCATTAAACAGAAATATTCTATGAGAAGAGAATCAGAATCATAAACTTTAATAATCCTGATTAAAAATCTGCCATTATTTGCATTGACACACACTTCTATTTAGGGCATATGAAAGCGTATATTTTTACAAGAAAAAAAGATCTGAAAAATTAACTTAATGGAGGAAATATAAATAGCTGATAATGGAGGAAAATAAATAGCTGATAGGTTGTTAAATTTGTTACAGATTTTAGTATACAGATTTTTTGTTAAATTAAGGGATAAGGTAAAGCTCCTTGAATCACAGTACAACTTCATAAGAAAAAAAAAATTTTAACCATAACAATATTAAAAAGCATCTAATTACATATTGGCAGCAGCATCATATACTTCAGCGATTGATCGCAGATTACTGATTTTAATAGATCAGCAATGACTGTAACCCATTTAATGAATTGCTTAGTAGTAGATCTAACAGAAGTTTAATCCATGTTGCAACTACTTGAAAAATAAACCCAACAGTACTATAATTTGATATGACAGTCAGGACGGCAAGTGTAAGATCATTAACACTTCACAGGTTATACCCTGAAGTAAATCTTACAAGAAGTTCACATAAATAAGGACAGATTTACACAATTATGTAGTTATGAGTATCACTGCATTTCTAACCATAAGTGAATTCTTCTCAATTTGCTATTCATTTGACTTTGATATGCATAAAAACCGCAATCCAACAGAAAACAAGTCAACTCATTTTTCCTTTTTTCTTATTTGGTTTCAGGACATTTATATATCAGGTAGAGGCATATGAACCCAGACGGTTTCATCTAAGAGAATTTTTGCTTGTGAAAGAATTCAGAAAAGTTTCATTTGTTCCACTTAGGTTTGCATTTTTGCCTATTGTTTGACTGGAATGCTACAAAAGACTTATAAGGAGTTAAGGAGAAGTTACATTTGGCAAATACAAGACTCCTCTCTGGAAAAAGAAATAGAAAGTGCTGAGAATAATGATAACAAAAAATATAGATAACCCCTGTGGTGGCAACATCAATATTTTTGAACCCTTTTAAAATAAAAAATGCAAAGACAAGGGAGCTCTCTACTTTGTAAGGGAGCTCTTCATTGGCATTTGAAACTGAACAACTCAAGAATGATACTGCAGCACTTCACACTCTGATCAAACACATTAGCTTGTAAAATTTCTCACCTCTGTGGAGCCACTGATGACATTGTTTGGTTTTTATCTGATAGGGAACGAAGGGGAATTGGGAATGTATTATTTCAGGAGATTATAAATAGCTTTACATTAAAGACCCATAGCCTTGAAAGATGGGGTTTTTTTCTTTTTAGGAACCTAGCAGGTTTTAATTTTTGTATATAAAGAATTTTTAGATTGCAACAAACACAATGTATCTGTCACTTAATCTGTGCTGGTTGGTCCTAGAATACTCCCAGATGACTAACGTGACTGTTGGTATGGAGGTCCTATGTTCCTCTGACAATGCCACTGACCAGGGGAACTCCACCTTAAAATGAGAAATGTAGCTAAAAATCACATTTAAAGAAAAAAAAAAAAAAAAAAGTGACCATTTGATAACAGCAGCTCTGCTGTTTAGTTACAACCAAGTTAAATCTTGGATTAGTCGCCTGGACTTTGTGCTTGATTTTAAAATGTGACCAGTGGGTATACTTACATGAAAACCTATGTGTTTATATAGGTAAGAAATTGGTCTTTGTTTATGAAAGCAAGAAAAAATGATCAACACTTTGCAACATCTCTGAAAGAAATAATTTCACAGTATTTTGTACAAAGTCCAACTAACTTTTTTTCAAAGAAATACTGGTTTTTTTGAAGAACTGTTCTATCAAACTTGAAGATTAAGTCAGTCATTGGGCAAAGGCCCAATGCAGCAAAAATGTCAGAGCAGTTTTTACTGCTGAGTGGCTATTTAGACCATCCCAATGTAACTTTTCTCCTTCAATAACCTCAGAGAGCTTCAGGACCACTACATGTTAGCTAGTATGCCAGAGAGGTACTTTTAACAGTGGATATCACTACGCTGTTTTATAGACGAGGCAAGCAAACCTACCCTCTTCCACCCCTTTCTCAGTAATAAACCAACCTCACTGATGAACATATTAATTCACTCTGGGAAATGCCTGATGACTCAATGTTAATATTAAGTCCTAGGTAGACATGTCTCTTCTAAAATTCGAGAATCATATATTTTAGGGAAGTTTAGAAAAAACGTAAAATTCTGAAGAGTGTTGAGGACAGCTTATAATATTGTTAATTATGAAGAGAATTTGCCACAAGCGTTAATGTCATTGATGAAATGTTCCCACTCTCTTTTCAATAGTCCTCTTTAAATCCATATGAACATTTACAGGAAGTTATTTGGACAATATAGCAAGATTTTTTAAAATGCTCTCTACTGTCAAAGAAATTTTTATTAAGCAGAATTGACAGTTATTTGTTTTTCATACCCTGCTTTCAGACAGCTCACATTTGGTGCAATTTGGTACAGTACACGAAACTATTTAAATATTGCTTTCAACTTTTTGGAGCCTTTTGTTTTACCAGACTTCTGTGTTACTTCACTATGCAATTTACTGAAGGCTAGTAATTATTAGGACATGTGGTAGGCGTTTATCACCAGTAACATCACACAACCCACTCTATGATCAAGATACAATAGGGCAAATGGTACAATTAAAGGCACATTCTTTGGTGCATAACAATAGAAGCCTCGTGACATGGCAAGATTAAGAAAAGACTCAAACATCTTTAAAACTACTCATTACCACCAGTTAAAATGTGCATGTCTGACCTTTATGGTAATCAGTAGTACTCCACTTGTGCACTATAGAGCTAAATAAGCTTTATTTTAGACACACAGAATTCTTTGCAGTGACCTGCAGTTAACTTAGCTGATCTCAGAGCTGGAGCTTACAATGAATCAACCCATCAGTGGTCATAATGATAGGCCATCATCTTTACCAACCAGTTTATGATGACAGGCGGAAAACAGTACTGTAGATTTTCCTGCCAAGTGGAGTAGTATTTAAATGTTGACTGCTACATACATCAGATTAACAAGGTTGCAAAGTTACCGAGAATCCCATTCCCTGAGGGGCAGATTCACCCTGTGGTGCTATTATACCATAAGGTATATAAAAGATAATTGCTTAGTTTATTATCCTGTTGTCTTTTATGTCAGCCCCTAATTGTGAATTCAGAAGCCTCTTGATCTCCCAGTTCCTTATGGACCTGTTATTAACCCCATTCATTTTAATTAGGATTTATTACTATTTTTATTATTAAAGTACAGAATTTTTTAAAAAAGGTGTTTCCAAATAACCCACAATTCCTTCATATGACTTCATTAAAAGAGAGATTAAAGAGAGATTGATGGGATATTCAGCCAGCATTGTAAATACAGGTCTCTCAAGCTCCTTTTCCATCCATGCCAAAATTTGGCATATCAAGGTTCAGAATTTTTTACCCGGAGTTACTTTAATATTCAATTAAAGTGCGTGTAAACATACAAAGATTTCTGTGGTAAAACCAGATTATTATAGTTTTATATGATTTTATAGAACCATCCCAACAGGAAAGTGCAAGGTGGCTATGTCACAGCTGCTGCTATCTTCCCCACAGTCCTGAGATATGGTGGTCAAGCTTTCACAGGTCTTGTGCTGTACTTGCAGAGAACAATTTAAGCACATTCCCATAAAATATCACAGGAAACCTACAGAACCTAGAAACAGTTAAAAAACTATGGCCTGGCTAGTACAGATAAGTAGTCATTCATAATTCCTCCTAATGTATACAATATTAATCTGTATGTACCTAGAAAATCTGACTACTTCCTATACTTCAAAGTCATTGCCTTTGCTACGAGACCTAGAAAGTGCTTCAGGATTCATTATGACATGTGGAATATATAAGCAATAAGGCATGACAGGGAGTGTGGTTATCATAAGATAATCACACCCCTGGGTCATTACAAAGCATGAGGTGCAGCCGAGCACCTCTCATTCCCCCTGGGGTGTGATTATATCATGATAAGCACACTTCATGCAGTTACCTTATTGCTTTTATAAAAAGTCTTTGTTGGGAAGAAAAACTGTATTTTTTACTTAAAGATGATAAAGTTGGCAGTTTACAATGTTGAGCAGTACTTTCTGCTAAGCTCCATGGTTTATATGTATTAATCTACTCCTTTAGAATATGTATCTGCCAAAGCAGATCCGAACTCGTCAATCAAAGGGGGTTTCCATAATTCAGTATGTGTCGGAATGATCTGGCTGGAAAAGGATGTGCGCATGTCCCAGACAATCCCATAGCTGTTGACTGCTCACTGGACACCTATTTCTTTACTTGAAAATTAAAACAAAAACAAAACAAAACAAACAAACAAACATCCCCCCCCCMAAAAAAAAACACACAAAAAAAAAGAAGACAACAAACTAAGTTGCTTAACTAAAAGTTAAATGATGTTTTAAACACACACATTTCACAAACACAACACACAAACACAAGTAAAAGGTAGGCTTCAGAAACTGGAAAATAATTCAACCTGCAAAACAAGAAAAAGTTTCTAACTTGCTTTTGCCCCTGGTAGATGTTCTCCTACAAATTAAGGGTGACAACTTAATTTAGGGTCCTAGATAAACTACAAAATCCCACTGCTGTCATTCAGATTGTAGCCTAAGGGGTCTAATGTGATCTTCTGGATTTACAAACACCTGCCTTGGATTATGCCATACGTCTTCTTAGTGGCTCCAGGGGTGTATGCTCTGTCCAGTATTCAGCTCATTTTGTGCTTTAAGAATGCATAACTGCACACAAGATATGAAGGTTTGCATCCATTTACAATTTATCAAGTGTGATGGCCATGTTCTGATTTCAGAGGTATTCAATGGTCTGGAAAGGGGCATATGTACGGGCTGAATTTGGCCCCGGGCCATTTATGAATATAGGTAACACTTTTCACCTAACATGTGCAAGTCACAAATTCAACTGTTTCATTTAAATAGGTCCTTGTCACTGTATCTTCCAGATTTAAGAGGCAGGGTTAGGAACACTGTCAGTATCCTGGATGAAAAGGAAAAATTCCACTAGCCTTCTATCTTCCAGTATTTGGTTTGACACAATGCCCTTGCTACACAAAGATGCATAAAATCTTGCTTCTTCCAACAACAATTTGAACTCTACCATTTTGTCTTTATATTTTTATCATATAGAGGTACAAGATTTTTGTATATTTATTTGATTATTTTTCTATCAAATGTTGCCAGTTTCTCTTTCAACTGGAAATTTGTTTCTTAGTAGAGAATATTATGTTAAAATTATTATATGTAATAAGTATAAAATATTTTATATAAATATATGTATGTAACATATATTATATTAAATTATTCCCCCAAAAGGGAAATTATATCAAAAGATATATTTCTGATACATTTCCTTAGGAGTCTATAGACTTATGACAAGCAAAGAATCTGGCCTTTCAAATAACAATGATACTAATTACAAGTTAATTTAATAATAACAACAGAGAGTAATTGAGAAATAACAAGTTAAGGATGTAACAAAAGAATATTAAGCTAGTAATTTTTTGACTAATCTTAGCATTTTTCAGATGACACATTTTTATGTAATAAATTTGTTATTTAAAGTGATTCACAAATAACTTTGGAAAAGGATTCCTTATCTAGAAGAGATGGGTTGAAAGTGAGAGTTGTGGTTACCCACTTCCTTATAATTAGATGGAAACAGCAGACATTAAAACAGTAAAGGAGAAGTAAACTTTAGCTCCTCTGTTCTTAAAGCTTTTATTTGAAAAATTGCAGCTAGTAAAATTACTATCTGATGGTTTCTAAAAGCATTCCTAGTCTTTTATAACTCTAGAGGTACTAACATACATATATAGACCTCTGCCAATATATCTGTGTTCAGAAAATAAAATTTTGCTGCCAAACTCTTACTCTGCATTTTAGATGAATCCTTCATTAATTAAATGAGAGCCTGAGTATGCAAGGAATACCAACCTGATCCAGACTAATTTGCAGCAATATTGTTTAGGGGTTTTTCAGTTTATTTGAAGCTATAGAAAAGGTGACACGATGCTTGTGTGTGCAGTCAACCTTAATTCTGCCACTGTCTAATTTAAGAGTGTTTTACTTATGGTTTGTCTTTCTTTTAATATAGACCTACTGTGTATGGTATAAATGTCTTGGTTCCACACCACACTTAATTATTCATAACAGTATCATGAAGTGCTTGTTGATGAATTACAGGATAGAAAGAATGGAATGGAGGAGGAAAATCAGGAAGTGGGAATTTGGGAAGAAATATGGTTTCTGTTAATGAAGTACTATATAAAATAAATGCAGTACAAGTGAAATTTATTTATTAATGCACTTCTACATATTCAATTTGTTCAAGTCTTAATCTGCACTGAGGACCTTCCATACAGGGATGAAAATGCTAGTATTTCATAGCATAAATGGAGGTACATGCGAGTAACTGTCAACGGATAGGTGACTACCAGCTTGGGAAAACTGGGCATTAGGATGCATTTGCCTGACAGATTTCCAGTACTTTCTGCATAAAAGCATCAGTGGGTATTAGCATATTTAAAATCTGTTCATTCCCTGGACTGGTAACCATGGCTACACTTGCCCGTATTTTCTCTCCTGCTCTGCAATTGGAGCCCAGAACAGCAGGGGTAAGTAGGCTTAGAAGTGGCTAGTAATGGCTAGCCAGGGCAGCCTTGCTCCAAGGAGTCTAGGGAAGGCTTGCCAGCTAGAAAGAATTTAGCAGGAACACAGGAAATGTCTTACTAGATAGATAATATTTTGCTGAACAATTCTCTTCATTTTACTGCAGCAATTGCTACCTGACACTGGTCAGCACTACATGCCTCCTCAGGAAGTGGGGCAAGAAACTCCACTTTAGTCAGAAAGCAGATCACCTGTTCCCAGGAAAATGGCTTCTCTATTCCCAGTATTTGGAGATCGGTCTAAATTCTGAATCTGAAGGGTTTGTATCCTTTCCAAGACTGGATTTTTCTGATGTATGGGGTTTTGGTTTTGGTGTTTTTTTCTTCTTTCAGGATTAATTGTTATAAGTCTGGATACATTTGTTATTCACCTAAATTTCCATCTCTTACTGGAATTCTGTTAAACTTATGACCTCCCTGACATGAAGGGGAAAATCAGTTCCTTAGCTTACTCTATGTGTGAAGACGTATTTCTGTTTACTGGACTTGAATTCACTGCCATTCAGTTTTGAGCAAGCTTCTACTTTGCAAGACAAGAACAGACCACCCTCATCTACCTTTGTTGTTTTATCTGATTCTAATTTGTTCTTTCTTATTGTCTTCTCTAAAGTAAGTAACACTAAATTCCCATTGCACAGTTTTAAGATGCCCCTCTTATTTCTCAGTGTCTTTTCCCACATCTCTCAAAGGTCAACAATGGCCCTACACAGTATTTTGGATGAAGTCATATCTTCATTTCATATAATGGCACTAGAAAGTTTTCTATTCCTTCTCCATCTTGTTAACATATGAATATTTGCTTCCCTTTTTAACAACAATCATACACTGAGCAGATAACTTCCCTGGGCTGTCCATAAAGTTTTCAAGGTTTCTGAAATGATACTGTTTGTTGAGTTTTGTCTGCCATGCTGTTTCCYATCCTCTTGAAATTCCTCACAAGCTTTACTAATTTTCTGCAAAGTTTTCCTCCTTGCTTTACGCTACCCCTGAGGCAATCACATCCTGATTCTATAGCAATCTTCTGTTCATTTATAAAATATTTTAAAATGTAATTTATTAATAACTATATTTCATAATACAGGACCACAGATTAATCCATGAATCCATTGCTAGCCTTTCTTATTGAAAAAATAATTTCTTCCTATTCCTTTTCCTTGTCTTGTAGGCATTTTTACTAAACCAATTCCTGTCTGTCATCCAACAACTACTTAGAGACTCTAATAGTCTACCTCAAGGAAGACTTGTAAAAGCCTTTTAAAATACAGAATTTAGAATATAAAAATTTGTTCTCCTTTTGAAATATCTTCAAGTAATTCTAACAAATTAGTGAAATAATAGTTTTGCTTTGTAAAGCTTGCCCTACTAGAACCTGTTTACTATTTTTCAATGACTTTGTTAATCTTCTCTAAATTATGTCTAGCAATTAAGTTCATGCAGCTTTTACTGTCCTTTAATTCTCTTTCTAAACTCAAATATAAAATTTGATGCCTTTGAAATTTTAGTCCCATAATTATTTCTTAATGAGAATAAGAGACAATATTTTTGCTAGCCATTTGGCCAGTTCATATTTGAACTCTCTCCAACTTTAAAGGATTCCTCCAAATATGGGGCATAGCATTCTCATATATTCTGGGCCAACTTAGGTCTGCAAGATATTTACAGGTGTCACACTTTCTGTGAGGAGAGATGCCTGGTTCCATATAAGGAATAAAGGTAGTTGGAATAAAATGGCTAGATCGAGTAAATGCTTATCTAGGATTCATGAACTAAGAAACAAATAATAAATCTATAAATAAATTAATTTTACTAGTTTGAATCAAAACTGTATGGTCAGAGCCCGCTGTTGCCCACTATTGCTCCCAGGTACAGAGTCCAGAGTCACTCTGTCTCAACAGCAATGTGTCTGAGAGCAAAATTATCTTTTTTTTTCTCCCAGACACAGTGTTGCTGACATATAAAATATATTCAGATTGGAGTAGAATTGTAATTAGGATAAATATTTGATGTCCAGAGTGCTATCACGCTAATATAGATGGGGAAGACAGAGATTTGTTAGTAGGTAGTGTATTGCTGTTGCAGTCTTCTTATACTTCTGCTATATTTTTAAAGATTAAACAAATAAGAAAGATGGACTGAAGCAGGCAATATCAAAACAGCTTTACTTGAGCTGAGTTGCTAAGAGAGCCTTTCAGAAAATGGAAGCTGTAAAGCAAATAGTTACACCTTGGGAGTGATACAGTATTGCAGTCTATGGGTAATGATGGAATTAGGCTCAGCAGAAACAAATTCATACTTTTTTACTGAGATCYGGTCTGTATGGAACATCTAGGCTGATTATAGGGGATGATGTGGAAAACACAGAGAGGCCATGAAAGATCCTGTAATACTAGGGCTAATTTGATGTATCTTGCTTTAGTTTCAAAAACTAAGCCCTATCTAACTTAGCTCTGATTCCGTCTGGCATTCCTTATGCAGTCAAAATTCCCCCTTAAACTAATAACAGCTTCACCTAAATGTGAGGCAAAGGTTTAGTAAACAAGGGAAGATTATTTTGTTTTCTAAATATAGATATATTAGCAAAACATATATCTGTGCTTTAGCATGTCCATAATTATAGAATCTTAATAATGATTATGTGTAACGAAATTACAGAATTGTTGTTAGCGGTAATTTTAAAGGCAAAAACCTGCAAAATAAAAGGGTATAGATTTCTCTTTTTACAGGGATTTACAGTACTCATCAACTTGTATAGTTCACATTAGCATCCAGTGACATTGCTTTGTCTGTATATATTTCTAGCTGTCAACAGAATGTCCTGAGGCAATCGCATCCTGATTCTATAGCTATCTTCTATTCTTTTATAATACACAAGGGTCTAATTTTCCATCAGCAAAGCATGAAATCATGTAAGAATGCCACATAACCAGCATGTGCAAACAAGTAGCACTTTTTCTACACATAAAAATGCTTCATAAAATAACAAATAAATTAAATCTTCTTGTTCAAGTAAAGTGCTGGAAAACCGAGACCCTTTTTAGAAATTGGAGTTCTCCRTGCAGAAGTGGTCATGCCACACCGTTCCTCTGAACATGTGCTCCACCTTGCAGCGTTATTTTGTGTGGTAAAGTCATTTCACTGGGGCTGATGGTGGAGCTCTCTATTTCCTGGACAAATAATACAGTTGCAAACATCAGGCATATTAATTAAATTAATATAAATATTAAACATCTAGCAAGTTAACAAAAGAAGTGTGCTTCAATTTGATGATGCCAGCTTATTGTTCCAACAGTAGCAGCCTTGCCCTACAGCTGTGCAGGTTCCTATAAAATGCTTTTAACAGAATTCACTGGAGCAAAATGGTTACAGTGACTCTGTCATTTGCTACTTCCAATATATTTCTATGGAGTAGAAAACACTAAGGCTAAGCAATTAAATGATATATACGATATACGATATGCAGACTCCAACTCCCTATCTGGAACATATGTCTAGTTCTGCAGCACTGTCTGCCATCACCAATGACCTCCTTAAGCAGCTTGTGTTTGCAGTGTACTTGAACCACACTCAAGACATATGTCTTCCTTGCTAGAAGAACCACAGAGATAAAGCTCAGTTTAGCCTCAATGTATTGACTACAATTGCCAAAACCATATTCTTCCTCTTTGCCTCTCATATTTCTACAACTTCAGGGGATTTTTAACACCCTTCTCTACATAATGTACAGTTTATTTAGCACATGGCTTTCAGATGTCTGGCTGCAAAGTACCCTGTTGTAATTTAAGGCAAACATGTTTTGAATAAAGTCGCTAGTGCTTTTAATCTCTACTGCATCTAGTACAATGGAAGCTTTCAGAAAAAATGGATTTTCCAGGATGAAGAGGACCACATAGTCTCTACTCATGAAAAGAACCAACTAGAATTTACATGTATAATTTTCAATAAATTCGCTTTTGTCAGCTCCTCACCATTATAGCAATACCTTTGAGAAATGAGCCTGCACATAACAAAGAGAAAGTCAGAAAACATGCACTTGTTTTTCCAATACACTCTTGTTTGTGGAAACATTTCCTAAACATTACGAAGTAAAACAGAGGCATGATTTTATCTGCCTTTTAAATACAAGGAGATAGGAGCAAGGATAATTGTTGCCAAAGCATAAGAGACGTGACTGAAGTGCTCAGTGATGACTCACTGCAAGGAAACAGCACAAAGCTTGCAGGGGAAAGTCCTGACCCCCTCCACAGCTGGGGCAGCCTTGCCCACACTGGAACTGATGAGCATGTGAGGCTGCCAGCCCACACAGGTGCAAGGATCAGCTCAGAAATAAATCCTACAGGGCAGGAGTATTGAGAGTTGGCCTCACCACAGACAAGACTAAGTACTCATTAATCAGGGACAGGTTTTCAGCAAGTTTTCACTGTTACTGGTCCACAGAGGCCAAAGGAAAAAAAACATTTGCAACAGCTGAAAATCTGTCCCTCCAATGTTCCTCTCCTTAAAAATTGATCTGAAGGAAATAATTATGTAGCAGACAAATACCCTTCAGGGAAGAGTATTCACCCCGTAGAACTGAATTCATCTCGGATTTGAGTAAATTCACTTCAGCGCCAGATCTTTTCTAGGCTACATACGTTACCTTGTAGTCTACAACAAGCAAGCAGTCTGTGCAAGCAGATGCTAGGTAAATACTCAAGCAAGTAGCCTGTGCCCCATACATGTGCTGTAACCATGAACCATGGTTACATGGTTCATGGCATTCAGTTTAGCTGTGTCTACCAGACACAGTAGGTATTCAGTTTAGCTGTGTCTACCAGAACTGAGGCAGATGGATACCTCTGTTTTCACAGTCCTTCCGTCTGTATTGTAAAACAGGCACAACAGTATCTCCCTTTCTCCTTGTGGCACTACAGGAGCTGAAACGTGGAAGGCTGAAAGATTCAGCCACTGTATCTGTGGTCCACTTACCTAAGATCTAGATAAAAACCTGTAAGTCTGGTAATGCATTATGTCTCCTCTAAGCAAGCACAGTTATGCTTTAACTTACATGCTAGGTATATATATCTTGTCAGCAACAACAGCAAATGTAATCTTCCTTCAGCCAGATCAACAACAAGACATTCAGAAAACTTGTGGTAGCAATAAGTTGGAGAAAACAAGACAAAGGCAATATCTTCACTTATGCAATCCTGCTTCTACTATTTTTCTGTGGTTTATCAGCCCTTGAATGATTTTCCATCACTCTTTAGACTGTGTTATGTGGCATGCATAGTCAGAATATGCTCCTTTTAGGAGCAAGGTTTTCATCCATTTCTGCCATACCTTCCACAACTAATAAGTAAATGGTGACCTTTAAGCTACATAATCAAAATTAACATTTCTCATTTAATATACATTGGAGATGATGACTCAACTGTGTGTAGATTTTCTTATTTACACCACTGCTTGTGGTGCAGTAGTGTCGAACACCCAGTTGTGCTTTAAGGCAATGGGCCAAACTGACCTGCTTCATATATTTATATAACCCGTATGTTACACTAAGATTCTGCATATCCTAAACTTTCATATAAAATCTTTTCCATGAATAGAAAAATATTGTTTCTAGCTTTCATAGTTGTGAAGAAAACCTGCAATTGCTAACAGACTGTAAATGGGTGCAATACCTAAGGCTGGAAACAGATGGAAAACTGAGCTCAGGAAGGCGACATCTCTACTTCTCTTATTAAGCTGCCTTGATGTTGATATTAAAACCTAATGATGTCTCTTTAAAACTTAACGTTATGCATTTTGGTGAACGTTTAAACAGATAGGCAAGGAAGAGAGTGAGGATTAAGCCCTCATAAGTCATAATGGGAAGCAGAAGAGATACAGGCTGGAAAAAAGGAAAAAAAAAATAATATTGCAGAAACACTACTGTTTATGAAATACATGGGGAGCAAATAACAAATGAATTATACATAAAACAAAAGTTAAAAGAATGACAGGATTAGGAAATACTGAAATGAGGGGAAATGGTAGCCATAAATTTACATCGCAAAATAAGAAATAAGCACGTTATTTTGAAACATCTAATTTCAATTGTAGCTTCTTTTACGAATATTATATATAAACCAGCTATTTTTTTAAATGGTGTTTGATGAAATCAGATATTTCTGATATTTTCAGTAAATGGGCATCTGAAAGAGTAGGGTGAATAAGCACACCCAAAAATTTCTAATAAACTGTAAAGATAACTTCAGCTATATCTATAGAAGGAGTTGCACAGCTTGATAAGAGTGCATTTATGGAGTGACACCACTGATGCTGAGGACTCAACATCAAATGGCATGTGGCTTGGGTTTTTTTACTCTGGCTGGTTGCAATGGGGTCCCAGAGCCTCGATGTCCACTGGCAGGTGGAGGGCACCAGTTCCAGCATTGCTTGTCTCAAAGAAACGAAGACTGTGATCCCCAAGATACTTCACAAAGTGGTTGAAAGCTCAGTAAGATAGGATTATAGGGAAATTTGCTCCTGAACTCAACTAAAACACCAAAGTAGGTGCACCTTTGATTTGGTTGCGTAATACCACGCATATCTGTACCAAAAGTTGAGTGGGAAGGAGGGGTTGCTGCATGTGTTGTGTGCTTCCCTGCTGTGCTGCTACCAGCCAGCTCTTCCCATCTGCTCTTTCCCAGATGTGAAACTACTGGAAGAACCCTAAGAAGGGTTACTAACCACTTGGCTCAGATCTTCCTGGGGTGAAACTGGAGGGTGCAACTGGATGCAGATGTTCACTGCCTTGCTGCAACTTGGCTGGACATAGCCGTGTACCCCCGAAATATCAAAGGCACATGGTTATTCTGTGCATGCCCTCTTCTTTCACTTAACGTACCAGGTTTTTACCCCTGCTTCCATATCTTCCTTCACTCTTTTCTTGCACTGGTGTCTGCTGACACCTGACTACACCTATGATAGTCTTTGCAAGAGCCACTTGGCAGCAGAGAACTAGGGTTGCTGATACTGGACCTCCTCCCACCTTTGTTCTTCTCACAACTTTGTCTCTGTCTTTTTCCTTGGCTGCTGGATGCACCATCGGGGCAGCAAGCCAGTACAATCAGCAGCAAGGGAGGGAGACAAGGCTTCCCACTCAATTAGCACTGAAAGTGGTCCCTGGTAGGTAGGAGAAACCATGGTAAAATATTATTAGGTCCAAGTCCCCATGTGTTTCTGTATCTGTATTACAGATAGATACAATTTGGGAGCAGAGGGGTAAAGAGTGAGGGGTAGGTATATAATTGCAATGCAAAATGCTTGACAGCTATGTAGGAGTTTGACTGTCAGGGTTAGCTGCCTCTCTGAAGACTTCCTCAGCAGCATCCCCTGTAAAGGCATGTGATCTGTTCACCCAAAGACAGCAAATGGGCTACAAGTAGAGCAGTAGGACTAGAAAGGGAGAGAGTACAATTAGATTCCGAAAAGAGCTGAAAGATGATAGCCTCAGTTCTCCATCTCAGTAGAGCATGCTCACATCCCTACCTCTCCAGAAGCCCCACCGCACACAGCTTGTGGTTTTGAAGGAGGAGAATTAACATCTTCCCCTATACATTTACTCAGACTCTGTGTACTCAAACCATTGACACACAAAATTCTCAAGGGCAAAATATGCAGGCAGATGCAATTTTGAGAATAACTTAATTTCAGAATTAAAGCTGTCCAGAAAACAGATTTCACATGCCAGGAAAATGATGGCATTTGAGACATTTAAAAAAAAAGCAAAACAAAACTGAGGCAAAAAGAAGAGCCTTCAACTTTTTATCTAAGTGTCATTAAAAATAATATGTTGTCATATTTTGAAAAAATTTGAGTCATCTTATTTCAATTTTTATCTATTTTTACAGAAAACCAAATTAAACTTCACAACAAAATTGCTTCAAACTAAAGAATGCATTAGTTAAAAAAGAGGAAAAACAGGAGCTCCACCATTGCAAAATGTTTTCTTTTCCCTCCCTGTCAGCCTCCCTTCTCATAACAAAATTATCTAAAAATTGTTATGACAATAGAAAAGTGTCTGTCTGTCTGTCTATATGACTGTCTGTCTGTTTATCTATCTATCCACCTGTGTTTTTATTTGGCTCAGAAGCTTTCTCGTCATTTACTCTCCTAATAAAAGTAAGTATGAACTGAAATCCAAACTGACTACATCACACCGTTAGTTTTAGGATAAACTAAAAAGTTTTAGTTCTACTCCAGGGATTATCAAGTCCCTTGAATACAAAAGTAGTTGAGGACAATTCACAACCTCAAACTGTTCAGGATTTTATATCACAAAGGAGCACAACATATTTATAAACCAACAGTGACAGGTTTCACTTGTTCTGAGTAATAATGCAATTAAGAGTGCTAATAATGCCCAGAGAGAGTCTTTTCCCTGAAACCATCTTGTCTTCAAGCTTCCTAATGATTATTTTGTATATTTGATTATTATTATCATTCCTGAGACAGAGTCCAACAGTTTATCGATATCACCGCCTTTTCAAKAAACATATCAAGAAATAGCACCATGCTACTTCCCAACATATTTATTAAATGCTGTGCTAAGCTGACAAGACACCAACAATATAAGCAGATGTTCATTTCTCACCAGGTCTATGCCATTCAAACCATTCATCCAGAGCTAGAACTGCACCAGTTTTACACTAGAATGTTTTAAAGAGACATGATGCACTTTTCCTCAGAATGGACTAAAACCTCGTTGCATGATTTTTTATTATATGCAAATGAGCAGCATCTGATTAGGTCCTGAGGCAGCTTCACCTAGGTGTTCACAGGAATAGCAATGGGAGCTGGGGAAGAATATTTCATAACTGAAATATATTTTCCCTTGGGGGACACCACCATTTGATTTTGACATTTATTTGTCCTGTGCTGTAAAGGACAAAACTACAATTACACTTTTTTTTTTCTACTGTGCAGTGGGCACAGTGTCAGAAAAAATTAAATCAAAGGTAGTGTGTTCTCAAAAAAAATAACAAGCTTTAAAACCAAATTTAAAGAACATATTCAGAGTTAAGTCACACTGCATTAGAACAGCCTATTTGATTGAAAATTTATATCATAAATGTATTTTACAAAATAGCAGTAAGCATAAAAAGTAATATATAGTCCTGCACTTACTTTTTTCTTAGTTTATTATTAATACTATTAGCACTATTACTATCATTTTACTTTTATTAATATTTTTCATTGACAGCTTTACAAACAAGATGCATCAAAAACAATTCAGTTGCTTGACCTCATTTCTATTTTATTTGTTACGATCTTTCTCATATTTGGAGAAGTTGACGTAAATTAACTGAATACAAGATTAAATGAATAGTATAGATTATGACTATTGCATCTTGCATTTCAACCACATACAAATCTATTTTTAGTATGTACATTATCATATAACAAATAGTTTTTCATTCTTCAATTCCACTGGCGCAATTCACACATCGTGTAAAGGAATTTATTCTCATTTTACACAAAACATGCCTGAAAATTACCAATACTGCTAACAATTTATAAGCTACTATCATATCTTTTACTTCAAGGGTTCCCAAACCTAGTGCACATAATTTTCATAAGTGGACCTGATGTTTCCAATAAAATTATAGAATAAAAATGTTAGAGTTAGTCATAAATTGGCATTTCATCCTCAAATTGATTATATGTACTTATTTACAAACCTCATCCAAATCTTAGTCCAAACTAGAAGGTTCAAACATGCTGTCATGTTCTTTCCTCCCATTGAATTTAAATGCAGTTGAACGTGAACAGTTCCAAGGGTTAACAAATCTCTAGTACATAAAAATAACAGTGTCTTATAATCTTATTGAACTGCATTAGTTGGAATACATAAGAAAAAAATGGAAAAAATGAGTATCACTTGATAAAAATGTGAAAGGTAGCACAGTAAGCAAAAGTTTCATCAATTTTTAAGGAAATTAAAACCTGTATTTGGAGTACAGCTAGGCTGAATTAGGATACCATGGTGTCTGCAGAAAGCAGATGTGGTCACTTTGATTTGAATACGCATTGAACCTGATATGAAAATAGGATGAGATAAAGCCAAATACAAGAAAAATGGGAAGCATTTTTTAATTTCGTTTGTTGTGGAATCTTACATCCACTGCCGATTTAAACAGGGGTGGTGGATCAGTAGATGGGAGTGATGATCTAGCTACTAGAACATTTGCTTCCTTCCTGCACTGGGCTTAGTTCAATGAAGAATTGCAGCACATCATTTTAAACACATGAATAGCCCCGCTAAAGAAATAATACTATTTGTATGCTTGAATTACACACTTGCATTGTAAGCGCATAGGTCAACCAGGTCACCAAAAAGAACATGACTTACTAGTATGCAAGAATCTACCTAAGATCTGGAATATGTGTTTTATATGAATTGCATGTACAAAAGACATTACACTCAAGTCATTCAAAGTAGATGCTCCTTATTTCTAGAAAGATATTGTACTGATAACACTCATAGAAGTTCTTTGTGCCTGTCAGTGCCTTCAGTCCAAAAAAGAGGCCACCTCTCAAGAAGTGGAAGGCTGGGTGATCTTTATATCCACTTATTGCTTAGCTTCTGACACTGATTCTGCTGACATTGTTGATGGGAATGCTAACAGGATTTATGGAAATGTGTGTTTTGCAAAAGTTTAATCACTGAAGTTCCTTATAATTGTGTTGGATGGCTGTTGAATTGGTTTGGTAATAAATAAGTAATTTTTGAAAGGGCATCAAACAACTTTTTTGATGAATATTAGCCTTAATTTTATTCTCAGCAGTGCGATAGTGTGGAAAGTTTGCTTACCAGGGATAATTCTCACCATGGCATTACTCATTATGTGATAGCTTGAAGTACAATCATCTTCAGTTCTGGAATTGGGGAGAGGGAGCATTGTTTGCTGTATACATTTATTCCTTTAAAATTTTGATACTGAAAGAAAGTAGAGCATTATTATAATCTATAATTTTTCCCATTACAGTTCACGCTTTCTACTGAATGTTTCAAAATTTCACCGTGTCTCTTCAAAAACCGAAAGCTACATATTTTTATGATTTTACATAGCAAATTAAAAAAAAACCTCACATATTTGCTCTTTAAAATGCACTGGTTTATAATAATATATTATAACATTTAGGATTTTAATACCAGTGCTTTAGTGTAATAAAACTTTTAGTGATTCCCTGGTATGTCTTGTTCAGACTCAAGTTCCTCATTTACATATCTGATGTCCCCCAAGAGACAGACAAGCTTCAAGTTAATTATCCATGTAGCTGTAAGAACTCCTGTTTCTTTGGTAAGAAGTCTCTAAAAGAAAACTAACAGTTATTAAATATTACTTTGAGTTTCAAAAAGTAATCAAATTGCATTTAAAGAGGCACTAAAAGATACTTAAATTTAATATTCTTTGCAGACTAAATAATATATAAACCATCTACAACTCTTACACAATCCACAAATAAAACAATCATTAAAAACTAACCAGAAGCCCAGCCTTCAGTAATTTCAAGCGCTACAAATACTAGGAAGCAAAAAGGCTTTTGAGCTTTGAGTGATGAGACCCTGCACCACTCCCTAACATGTAGTCATTTTACACGAAGGCAAAATTACACCTGTTGAAAGCAGTGACACATTCCCGACTACTTCTAGTGGAGCAGGATTGCATTACTAATGGCTCATAAAAATGTGGAGAGAATCATGCTCTTTACAGAAAATAACAAGTGTCAGAATACATACTTCTGAAATGCAATGCAACTGTTGTAAAGACACCAACATGTCTCTGGCATCTCACCAAACTATAATTACAGGGAGGAGCAACAGAGAAATACTGTATAGTGTATGCTGTCACTTGTGACCAAAAGCATCTTTAAAAAACAATTTGATGTATCATGGAAAAAAGGAACAGAATAGCTGGCAAGTATAAAATGGAGTTCAATTCTCGCTGTTCTACACAGCTTCCACTCACATAGCACCCAAACACCTTCAGTAGGGTGTTAGACAATGTACCTAATATATGTCATCTGTGGCTCATTCTCTGTCATCCTCAGCTGCAGATGGCAACTTATGAGTACAGATATCAGGTGAAATAATTAATCTGAGTATTTTACAATAAATGAACATGCGCATCTATTTCCGAGAGTCTCATGATGACTTGCATGAGAGGCAAATTCACTGACTGTCTCCAAATTATTACATGCATCCTATAATTAAGTTACAATGACTGAATAGAATGTGGATGCTCTTCTCTACACAGAAGACAACAATCTCATTCCACAAAGACCTTGGAGGTCACTCAAGAAACAATTAGATGTTCTACTATCTATACTAAAAAGAAAGAAGGCCGAGGGCAGAGTAGCCTTTCTTCTGTTTCCTGTAGCTTCAGTGCTCACGCGTTCAAATGAAGCCAAACAATATTAAGCCACAGAGCAACACACAGAGAACATATATGTTTTGTAAAAAGTTGGTATTATTTCTATCCAGCAAAATAGGGCAGGAAGAGTCATGTCTGTCATTTTACAGAAAGGCATTTGTTAACAAATTTCTGTTATTTTAATTTCTCAGCATCACTGTGTAGAAAGTGAAAAGCACTAAATAAAACCGTTGTCATTATTCTGCTATGTAAAGACAGGAGAACACATACTAATGTCAGCTGTGTACACACTGAGCTCTGGGATAAAAAGCATTAACATGAGAACAGAAAGACGTAAGACCTAACTTTCACTTATCAACCAATAGTCTTTTATCATATGTAGAAAGCATATCTGATATTTTCTGGCACTTTACATTTGATCAGGTGTTTGATTTATTGTGATAAAGACAGTTAAAACTCAGTAATGCTCACAGACTTTGAGAATGCAAAATATTGCAATCCTTAGGCAGACAATGCTACCACTGACTTCAAAGAAGACAATAGAAGAAGACTTCAAATAGACAATGTCTATTGTCACTCTGGGATGATCTCTTCTGGCTGAAATATGAAACAATGTTGACAGACAACTGCAAAGGGAGTAATTTCCAGGCCTCCTCGGTCAAAAGGAGGGTCACTGAGGTGTAGACCTTCAAGGATGTTTGCAGAACTGTATGGAACAGGTTCCTCCAGGTGCCTCATCTAAATTGGGGAAATCTTAGCCTGTGAAGCTTTCTTTCTATCGCTTACTTCTATAGTATTGAAGTACAATGCAAAAACTTACAGAAAGCACTTTCTAAGATACAAACGGTTCACAACTCACTAACCTGTAATATTTCACCCTTTCTTTCCTTCCTTTCCAGTTTTTCCCCTTGGCCTTCCTATTTGTAGCAGAACCAAGAAACAATTATGGGATGAGTGGGGCAAGTATCAGCAATGATGTAGGCTTTGCAGTTTGATCTGAACAGTTGCCTAGGTGAAGTTCAAAGAACAATGCAGACCACTAGAAGATTTGTCACTAGAAGATTTGTCACTGAGAAGATTTGCCACTAGAAGATTTGTTTTGGAAATAATGGCTTGTTTAAAGTACAGTTTTAGACCAGAGATACACAAAATACTAAGAGGAAGGCATAGTCCTGGACTATCAAAGTGAGATACTTTGAAAAAGCCATTAACTCCAACCACACATATAAACTAAATGAATAAAGAAAATATGCTTCCAGGGTGTCTTTTATTTTCCAAATCTATTTATTTCTTCTCTCTTCACATTTAAGTCCATCTATGTGTTTAAGAAGAAGAGTCAAACTTAGCAGGACCTGAGCACTGAATTAAGTAGAGAAATAGAGAGAAAATCAACAATATAAGCTACATTAACAGATGCTTTAAAACAAAAACAGAAGAGGAAATGCAATCACTATCCCTGAAAAGAAAATATGAAATTAAGAGCCTTTTTTTTTCATCTGGGAGCCAGAAGAGGACCAAAAGTGATTACCGTCAGCACTCCCACTATCTAGAATACAGTTCCAGGGAACTAGCAAGAGATAGACTACTTTAAATAGTAGATGTGAAATAATCTGTCTTTCAAACTGATGATGAAATCAAAATCAAAACATCAAAATGATGAAACTCTGCCTACTTGCTACGAAGAGTGAAGCTGGATTTTCCCTAATCACAACAGTGTGTAATTGCCTTTGGATTCTTGCCATTATTTTCAGTCCATGCAGTAGGTATTTCACATGAAGAAACTGAAGTTAAACTGAGTTCTCTATGCTATTGATCCTATTTATGACAGTCTTGATCCTGCAGAGAAATGAGTTCAGACACAGACAGAGCACATTCTTGGATTTGCAACTAACTATCTGGTACGAAAGCTCCTGATTAATAAGGTGCTAGGTCCCATATCTGTTCCCTTGCATCATTCCCAAGACCATATCCCATCACATCATCCAGAGCAAAACAAGATTAATATCTGCATCCATACCACAGCACTAAATTTTGTGTTTGCCACCCATCAAGTTTGCCTGGTACAGAATACCCAATTTCACTGTTTCGTGCTTAAGACCTGGAACGTCTCACGCTGTATTTAAATTTACGCAAATGTTGATGGCACAAAATTTCACACACTTTACTACAGTATGTGAGATTATTTGGGCACCATACTCCAAAGGCAAAGAATATATCCTGTCTCCTTCCTGTGGCACAGAGAGAAGCGATCAATCAAAAAGGTGTTCGGAGTCAGACAAAATGGCCGTATGGTGCTTCAGTGCTCAAATTATGTGTGTTCTTTAAAAAAAATTGAATGCTGGATAATGATTTGCCACACTGCTATACTACAGGTAAGTTCAAAAGCAGTCATTGTCAGTATGCTGATTGATGTAAAGCTTTCAGTCTCTGGGGGGAAGAGTATAGCACTTCCTACCGCTTGATCCATAAAGCAGCATTTACTGCAGCCCACCTTCCTGGTCTGCATAATACATTGCCAGTTTATGGGAGTTAGGGAATTAAAAGGAAAAGAAAGGAATGGATGAAAAAGCCCTGACCCCCTCTTCCACAGGCGAAATATTTGAGTCCCTGCCTCAGGGTATTGGAAGTAGACACTAATTGCCATCCAGATACCCACCACTCACTTTCACCTAAATATTTCCCACTTCTGGTTGATCAACCAACCTAAAATTTAATTGAAAAAGTTTTCATTTAACGTTTGAACCCTGTGATGACTAGCTGGGACTGGAAGCATTCACTATCAGAGCTACAGTATAAAAAGGGAGAATAGCACTGTGTGAAGGAGCCCAAGTAAAAAGCAAGAAATGAGAAGGGGGGGGAAAAGTCTCTTAAGGATACACACTTCAAGTTTCTTTTACTAAGAACCAGCAACTTGCACTTCAAGTGATACTTCATGTGCCAGGTACTGTGCCAGTTGTTTGATTCCGTATTTTCTACTTAGTGATCACTATCTGGATTTTTGTAGGCATTTTCTCATGGCTGTTGAACAGAAACCTGCAACACTATCCATAGACAGGAAGGGGAAAGTATTATTGATCTGTGTCTGCTTTGATGTGCCGCTTTCTGGGAGTGAAAACCAATGGTACAATCAGATGCTGCGCAGCCTGAATTATACTGAGGTTCCCATCAATATATAGAATATGTGGGAGCAAATAAACAGCAGCCACAAAAGACAGAGTTGACCAGATTATTAACAAACTCTGGGCGCTGAAAAGGGAATTTATGTGGGATCCAGACAGGTCTCATTCTTAAAGACCTTTTGGGGACAAAAATACAAGAAAGGAAGCTTTTGATATTGGAGACCATGCAGAGAAGGCAAAGAAGAGGATTTGCCCTTTATGAAGCATTGAAGTGACTTCTGTAATGATACTCTATTTGGAACAGAAATGCCCCATTTTAAAAAAAGGAACGAAAGCAGCTGAGATTCAGAACTTGCAAACCCTGTTGGCAGCCTTTCAGATATTTTCTATGTTAGAGTTGTACCTAAAAGGGGAAGATGGAGTACAGAACTCCAAAACCCAAAATCCTTGCTCAAAAGTGTTTACGATCTCAGAGAAGGAACATAAGCACAAGCAGTCATCAGAAAGAAAGACTCAAAGGCGATGATTAGAGACAAGAGGAACAAGATCTGAAAGACAGAAGAGTAAATGGATTGATAGTGTTGAGCAGATAACATTCTCCCTACTTCTTTAGAGTTTGCCACTAGCTTCTGAGCTGCCCATCAGCCTCCAGGCAGGGCAGGCAGGCAAAGGGGAATATTGCTTACAAACAGGGATGGATGCCAAAATGAGATTGGCCAAAGGCAGGAACAAGTGACAGAATGAAATTTGTTCAGAAACAAAGTCCTTGCAATGATTAAAGGTTTAACAACAAAATTGAAACACAGATGTGTGTTTTACAGATTTGAAATATGTTTGGATCTGATTATGCAATGTTTTGCATCTTGTTTTCTTCCTTAAACTTAGAAATCATCTGTAAATCAAAGCGGTACAGATTTCTGCAGAGATGTAGATACACAAAGTTCAAATGTTAAGCTTGTGCAGAAACAACTTCCAGCTGCCTCTCCATGTAGAGATTTCTGGTGGGTATCTCACTCTAAACGCAGAGATGGTAGTGCTTTGCCAAGCCAAAGGTATTCCATAACAGTGGGCAAATGTGGCATGAAGGCTGAATTCATCATTAGAACAGCTAAAATGGCCAAATATATGTTAATGACAACAACTGAATAGAAGCAGAATTACATAGGCCTAAGAGAAATGTGAAAATTTTGGAGGATGGAGTCAAAGGGAGCTTAGAGAATATTACAGCATGGCAAGTACATGTACTAGAATGAGGAAGATCCTTTCATTTTGCTTAACTGGGAGGTCCTGGATGACTGGAGGCTTGCCAATGTGACGCCCATCTACAAGAAGGGCTGGAGGGAGGATCCGGGGAACTACAGGCCTGTCAGTCTGACCTCGGTGCCGGGGAAGATCGTGGAGTGGTTCATCTTGAGGGCGCTCACGAGGCAGGTGCGGGACAACCGGGGGATTGGACCCAGCCAGCATGGGTTCATGAAGGGCAAGTACTGCTTGACCAACCTGATCTCCTTCTACGACCGGGTGACGTGCCTAGTGGATGAGGGGAAGGCTGTGAATGTGGTCTACCTGGACTTCAGCAAAGCCTTTGACACTGTCTCCCACAGCATTCTCCTGGAGAAGCTGGCGGCTCATGGCTTGGACGGGTGTACTCTTCGCTGGGTAAAAAACTGGCTGCATAGTCGAGCCCAGAGAGTTGTGGTGAATAGAGTCAAATCCGGTTGGCGACCAGTCACGAACGGTGTTCCCCAGGGCTCAGTTTTGGGGCCCATCTTGTTTAACATCTTTATCAATGATCTGGACAAGGGGATCAAGTGCACCCTCAGTAAGTTTGCGGATGACACCAAGTTGGGCAGGAGTGTTGATCTGCCTGAGGGTAGGAAGGCTCTGCAGAGGGATCTGGACAGGCTGGATCAATGGGCCGAGGCCAACTGTATGAGGTTCAACAAGGCCAAGTGCCGGGTCCTGCACTTCGGTCACAACAACCCCAGGCAACGCTACAGGCTTGGGGAAGAGTGGCTGGAAAGCTGCCTGGCGGAAAAGGACCTGGGGGTGCTGGTCGACAGCCGGCTGAACATGAGCCAGCAATGTGCCCAGGTGGCCAAGGCCAACGGCATCCTGGCCTGTATCAGGAATAGTGTGGCCAGCAGGAGTAGGGAGGTGATCGTGCCCCTGTACTCGGCACTGGTGAGGCCGCACCTCGGAATACTGTGTTCAGTTTTGGGCCCCTCCTACAAGAAGGACATTGAGGTGCTGGAGCGTGTCCAGAGAAGGGCGATGAGGCTGGTGAAGGGTCTGGAGAACAGGTCTTATGAGGAATGGCTGAGGGAGCTGGGGTTGTTTAGCCTGGAGAAGAGGAGGCTGAGGGGAGACCTTATCGCTCTCTACAACTACCTGAAAGGAGGCTGTAGAGAG